>AWOL01S0000849.1:25309-141589 GCA_000715115.1 Nicotiana otophora
AGAGGCTATGAAGTTTAGGAACAAGTTTCACTTCTATGCTTCTCTGTCGTGCGATTTTGCTTTCTCAATACTGATTGAACTCTTCTACTCTTATTCTCTCGCAGATGGCGAGAACACGTACCGCTTCCTTAGCTGAGCAGCAGCCAGAGCCTCCAGTGACAGCTCCTACGCGGGGAAGAGGTCGAGGTCGAGGCCGTGCCAGAGGCCGAGGCAGGGGAAGGGCTCAGCCTAGGGCCCGAGCAGCATCCCCAATAGTGGAGCCTAAGATAGAGCATGACGAGGAGGTTCCAGCCCAGACCGTTCCTGCCTGACCAGCTCAGGTTCCGGAGGGGTTCATTGCTACCTGAGTACTTCAGGACGCTTTGGTCCGTTTGGTGGGCCTTATGGAGAGTGTGGACCAGACTGGCGCATTTCCTATGGCGCCAACAGTCTCTCAGGCGGGAAGAGGAGCCCAGACTTCCACCACTCCCACTCTGAAGTAGATAGCTCCCCATTATCAGTCTTCAGCAGCTCAGCTAGTCGGATTAGTTCAGCCGGTTATTGCGGCACAGTTCGGAGATGGGCCAGTTATGTCTTCTGAGGCTTTATGGAGATTGACAGGTTTATCAAGCTCTTTCCTGTTCACTTTAGTGGTGCTCCTTCAGAGGATCCCCAGGAGTATCTTGCCAGCTGTCACGAGGTCTTATAGAACATGGGTATAGTGGAGACCAATGGGGTCGATTTTGCTGCATTTCAGATGATTGGTTCTGCCAAGAAATAGTGGAGAGATTACTTGTTGACCAGACCAGCTGGGTCGCCTGCTCTTACTTGGGACCAGTTCTCTCAGCCCTTCATAGAGAAGTTTCTGCCTATCACATTGAGAGAGGAGCATCGCTGTCAGTTTGAGCGTCTCCAGCAGGACAACATAACTGCTACTCAGTATGAGACCCGTTTTGTGGATTTGGCCTGTCATGCTATTCTTCTGCTTCCCATCGAGAGAGAGAGAGTGAGGAGTTTTATTGATAGACTTGCTCAGCCTATCAGATTGCAGATGGCTAAGGAGACTAGGAGTGAGATTTCTTTTATGGCAGCTGCTAATGTCACCAGACGAGTTGAAATGGTTCTTACTCAGGGAGGTCAGGGGTCTGACAAGAGACCTCGTCATTCCGGTGAGTTCAGCGGTGCCTCATCTAGAGGCAAGAGTACTTTTGGTAGAGGCCATCCTCCCAGGCCATTTCATTCAGTGCTCCAAGCATCCCACGGTGCCTCAAGTGGTCATGGCCCTCGGATGCATTATTCTGACCAGCTAGCTACAGTGCACCACCAGCTCCTATTAGTGCACCTCCACTCCAGAGTTATCAGGGTGGTTATTCAGGTCGACATGGCTAGCTTCAGGGTCAGCAGTCACAGTAGCCGAAGTTTATGTTATACTTGTGGTGATCTGAGGCACATTGCTAGATTTTGCCCTCGAGCAACGGGGGAGGGAGGGCAGATCACAACATTAGAGTTCACGTGCCATGGTCCCGACACCAGTTGCTGCACCACCTGCTCAGCCAGCTAGAGGCAGGGGTCAGGCAGCCAGAGGTAGAGGCCAAACTGTTAGAGGTGGAGGTCAGACCGCTAGAGGTGGAGACCAACCAGTTAGAGGCCGTCCCATGGACGTAGTTCAGGGCGGTGGGGCCCAGCCCCGGTGTTATGCTTTCCTAGCCAGGCCTGAGGCTGAGTCATCTGACGTTGTTATCACATGTACTGTTTCGATTTGCAGTAGAGATGCTTCAGTTCTATTTGATCCGGGATCTACTTACTCCTATGTGTCATCCTATTTTGCTTCCTATTTGGTTGTGCCCTGTGATTCTTTGAGTGCTCCTGTGTATGTGTCCACGCCTGTGGGAGATGCTATTGTTGTATATCGTGTTTATCGTTCGTGTGTGGTCACCATTGGGAGTCTTGAGACTCGTGTAGATCTTCTACTTCTCAGCGTGGTTGATTTTCATGTCATATTGGGTTTGGATTGGCTGTCACCTTATCATGCTATATTATATTATCACGCCAAGACAATGACCTTAGCCTTGTAGGGGTTGCCTCGATTAGAGAGGAGAGGGAATCTTGGCCATTCTGCCAGCAAGGTTATCTCTTATGTGAAGGCTCGGCATATGGTCGAGAAGGGGTGTCTAACTTATTTGGCTTATGTCCGCGATTCTAGTGCGGGGGTTTCTTCCATAGATTCGGTGCCGGTTGTTCGTGAGTTTCCAGAGTTGTTTCCTTCAGACATGCCGGGGATGCCACCCGACAGGGATATTGATTTCTGCATTGATTTGACTCCGGACACTCAGCCCATTTCCATTCCTCCATATCGTATGGCCCCGCCAGAGTTGAAAGAATTGAAGGAGCAGTTGCAAGATTTGCTTGATAAGGGCTTCATTAGACCTAGTGTCTCGCCCTGGGGTGCACCGGTGTTGTTTGTGAAGAAGAAAGATGGATCGATGAGGATGTGTATAGATTATCGGCAGTTGAAAAAAAGTCACCACCAAGAACAAATATCCATTGCCGAGGATTGATGATTTATTTGATCAGCTTAGGGTGCCAAGGTATTTTCAAAGATTGATTTGAGATTTGGCTACCATCAGTTGAGGATTAGGGCATCGGTATGGGCATTATGAGTTTCTAGTGATATCATTTGGGCTGACAAATGCCCCAGCATCATCCATGGATTTGATAAACCGGGTGTTCAAACCCTACTTGGATTCCTTTGTGGTTGTGTTTATTGATGACATCTTGATCTACTCCCACAGTTAAGAGGGGCATGAGCAGCACCTTCGGATTGTTCTTCAAACTCTGAAAGACAACCAGTTATATGCTAAGTTCTCATAATGCTAGTTTTGGTTGAGTTCAGTTGCTTTCTTGGGTCACGTTATTAAGCAGGGGGTATTCAGGTGGATCCTAAGAAGATTGAGGCAGTCCAGAACTGGCCTAGACCCACATCAGCTACAGAGATCCGTAGTTTCCTAGGTCTGGCGGGCTATTACCGCGGCCCCGTTGACTAGATTAACCTAGAATGGTACCTCGTTCAGGTGGTCAGACGAGTGTGAAGTGAGCTTTCAGAAACTCAAGACACCTTTAACTACGGCACCGGTATTGGTGTTACCCACAGGTTCAGGATCTTATACAGTATATTGTGACACATCTCGTATTGGTCTGGGTGCGGTATTGATGCAGGGTGGCAAGGTTATTGCATATGCTTCATGGCAGCTAAAGGTTCACAAAAAGAATTACCATGTTCATGATCTAGAGCTGGCAGCCATTGTTCACGCGCTGAAGATTTGGAGGCACTATCTTTACGGTGTTCCATGTGAGATATTCACTGATCATCGGATCTTGCAATATTTGTTCAAGCAGAAGGAACTCAATTTGAAGCAGAGGAGGTGGCTGAGCTATTGAAAGACTATGATATCACCATATTGTATCATCCCGGGAAGGCCAATGTGGTGGCTGACGCTTTGAGTAGAAAGTCAGTCAGTATGGGTAGCCTTGCATATATTCCAGTTGGCGAGAGACCGCTTGCATTGGATGTTCAGGCCTTGGCCAACCAGATATTTCTGAGCCCAGCCGTGTTCTAGCTTGTACAGTCGCTCGGTCATTTTTGTTTGAGCGCATTAGAGATAGGCAGGATGATGATCCGCATTTACTTGTCCTTAAAGGCACAGTGCGACACAGTGGTGCCAAGCAGGTTACTGTTGGAGATGACGAAGTTTTAAGGATGCAGGGTTGTATTTGTGTGCCTAATATGGATGGACTTCGTAAGTTGATCCTTGAGGAGTCCCACAGTTCCCGGTATTCTATTCATCCGGGCGCCGCCAAGATGTATCAGGACTTGAGGCAGCATTATTGGTGGAGGCGAATGAAGAAGGACATAGTTGCCTATGTAGCTCGGTGCCTTAATTGCAAGCAGGTAAAGTGTGAGCATCAGAGACCTGGTGGTTTACTTCAGAGGTTAGATATCCCTGAGTGGAAGTGTGAGCGTATCACTATGGATTTTGTTGTTGGACTCCCACGGACTCAGAGAAAGTTCGATGCAGTTTGGGTTATTATGGACAGGCTGACTAAGTCAGCGCATTTCATTCCTATGGCAGTTATCTATTCCTCGGAGCGGTTGGCAGAGATTTATATTCGGGAGATCGTCTGTCTTCACGGTGTGCCCGTGTCTATCATTTCTGATCGAGGTACGCAGTTTACCTCGCACTTTTGGAGGGTAGTACAGTGTGAGTTGGGTACGCGGGTTGAGTTGAGCACAACATTTCATCCTCAGATGGATGGGCAATCCGAGCGTACTATTCAGATCTTGGAAGATATGCTATGTGCTTATGTTATAGACTCCAGGGGATCGTGGAATCAGTTCTTGCCCCTTGCAGAGTTCGCCTACAATAACAACTACCAGTCGAGCATTCAGATGGCTCCCTATGAGGCATTATATGGTAGGCGGTGTCGGTCTCCAGTTGGGTGGTTCGAGCCGGGAGAGGCTCGGTTGTTGGGCACAGACTTAGTACAGGATGCCTTGGATAAGGTCAAGAGTATTCAAGATCGACTTCGCGCAGCTCAGTCCAGGTAGAAGATTTATGCCGACCGTAGAGTTCGTGATGTTGCATTCATGGTCGGAGAGAGAGTGTTACTTCGGGTATCACCCATGAAGGGTATAATGTGGTTCAGAAAGAAGGGCAAGTTGAGCCCTAGGTATATCGAACCTTTTGAGATTCTAGAGAGAGTGGGAGAGGTGGCTTACAGGCTTGCGTTGCCACCTAGTTTAGCAGTTGTTCATTCGGTATTCCATGTGTCCATGCTTTGAAAGTATCACGCCAATCCGTCCCATGTGTTAGATTTCAGCCTTGTCCAGTTGGACAAGGATTTGACTTACGAGGAGGAGCCGATGACAATTCAAGCCCGGCAAGTTCGCCAGTTGAGATCAAAGAGTTACCCTTCAGTTCGAGTGCAATTGAGAGGTCAGCCTATTGAGGCAGCTACGTGGGAGTCCGAGTCCGATATGCGGAGTAGATATCCCCACCTTTTCACCGGCCTAGGTACTTTTCTATGTCCGTTCGAGGACGAACGGTTGTTTTAGAGGTGGAGATTGTGATGACCCAAAAGGTCATCTTATGATTTAGAACTTGAATATGCGCTCTTAAGCCTTAGAAATCTCATTTTTACCCTCTTCGATTTGCGTGCACAGTCCAGATAGGTTTTCAGAAAGCTTTTATGTTGAAAACTAATAAAAATAAGAATTTTTGCCTTAAAAGTTGATTTTAGTTGACTTCAGTCAATACTTTTGGTAAACGGGCCCGGATCCGTACTTTGACGGTCCCGGTAGGTCCGTATCGAATTATGGGACCTGGCGTATGCCCGGAATCGAATTCGGAGGTCCCTAGCTTGAGTTATGAATTTTTGATGAAAATTAAAGGTTTAAAAATTATTTGTTTTTAAGAATTTATTGATATTTAGCATTGTTAGTATCGGGTTCGTATTATGGTTCCGGAGCCTGGTACAGGTTCATTATAATATTTAAGACCTGTTTGTGAATTTTGGTGAGAAACGGAGTTGATTTGACGTTATTCGGACATCCAGTTGAGAAGATAGGAATTTAAAGTGTTCTTGAAAATTTCATTTGATTTGATGCTAAATTCTTAGTTCTAAGTGTTATTTTGGCGATTTGATCGCACGAGCAAGTTCGTATGATATTTTTAGACTTGTGTGCATGTTTGATTTGGAGCACCGAGGGCTCGGGTGCCATTCGGGCGATGCGCGAGTTGAGTTCAAAGCTCAACAAGGCTGTTGGTGTACCAAATCTAGTGTGCCCGCACCTGCGAGCCTTTGGTCGCAGGTGCGAGCGATAGCCCCGCAGGTGCGACCCAGGCCTGGACTTCATTTTTCCTCATATGCGGACTTCTCTCCGCAGGAGCGGGACCGCAGAAGCGGAACCTTGTCCGCAGGTGCGGCCCCAGTTGGCCAGTCCTTTTCCGCAGAAGCGCACGTCCTGTCCGCACGTGTGGATGCGCAGGTGCGACCAAAGTACCGCAGGTGCGAAGGTCGCTGGGCATTGAGTTCATTTAATTCGGACTCCAGCCATTTTTCTTCTCGTTTCAAAAGGATATGAGGCCTAGGGAGATTTTTCAAAGACATTTTCTTCCCCAAATCATAGGTAAGTGTTCCTTAACTCGTTTCTTTCAATCTTTTACTTTATTTTACAAGAATTCAATCTAAAATCTAGAGTTTTCATGGTAGAATTAAGGGTTGGGGTAGAAACTAGGGATTTCGGGAATTTGGGGATTTAGACCTCGATTTGAGGTTGAATTCCAAAACTATTACATATTCGGACTCGGGGGTTAATGGGTAAAAGGATTTTGGTCCGAACCTCGGGTTTTGACCAAGCGGGCCCAGTGTCGATTTTCGACTTTTTAGAGGAAAATTTGGGAAATTTAATTTATGAAATATAATTGATTCCTTTAGCAATATTTGATATTATTGAGTCATTTTTGAATAGATACGAGTGGTTTAGAGGTAAATTCCAAAGGAAAAGCTGTGATTGAGAATGAAGTGGCCTTCAGAGCGAGGTAAGTGTCGTGTCTAACTTTGGCTTGAGGGAATAGGTATTATGTGTTCATTTGCTACGTGTTTGGTTGTTAAATACGATGTATAGGTGAGGTGACGAGCATCTATGCGTCGTTGTCGAGTCATAGCATGCGAGTGAAATTCTATTCCTATCTATTTTATAGCCTTAAATTCTACTATCCATGCTTAACGGGTTATTTAAAATGTTCGGTGACTTATATTTGGTTTCAGTGAGATTTGGTAACTTTAGAATATTGATTCAAGGCTGAAATTATATTGTGCTATTGATTATAAAATACTGATTTCTTTGTAGTACTCTTATCTATCTGTTATTATTGATCATGTGATTTGTAAGGAGGAGTGTAAAAGCACGAATGTTGATGCTGTGCATGCATTATTTATATTGTGAGTACGAGTGTAAAGCACGAAGGGTAATGTCGTGTATATTATGAGAGGTTTAATGCACGAAGGGTAATGTCTTGCCATTCTATTTATTTATTTGGGTGAGGTTGAGAGTAAAAGCACGAAGAGTGATGCCGTGCAATTTTCCTTTGCTATTTTAATTGCTCAATTCGTTTAAGGATTTTCTGTTTAATTCTGTCTTTTTATTATTCTCACTCTTTATGTTATATTCCCCCACTGTATGTCCCCTTCCCATTACTTATGCGTTATTGCTTTACTTACTGGTGTTGCCATTAGCATGATTTATTGTTTAGGTTATATATGGGAGTCTTGTCCTAGCCTCGTCATTACTTCGCCGAGGTTAGGCTTGACACTTACCAGTACCTGAGGTCGGTTGTACTGAAGCTGCACTCTGCACTTTCTGTGCAGATTTTGATACTGACTCAGGTTGATTGAGATTTGCTATTGGTCCGCTGTCCGGAGACTCAAGGTAGATCTGTCAGTGTTCACAGACCTTGAAGTCCCCGTCTATCTTTTATGTCCCACTGTTTTCTTTCATTCAGACAGTTTTATTTCTTTCAGGCTATTACTTGTAGTAAATTCTAGAATACTCGTGAATTGTGACTCCAGATCCGGGTGGTAGTAATTAATGCAGTTTTATGATATTTCGCACTTATTATATTTCATCTTAGTTAATTATTGTTAATTACTGAATGGAAATAAAGAATTGGTTTAATGATTCTCTAGCGTTGGCTTGCCTAGCAAGTGAAATGTTAGGCGCCATCACGGTCCCGTCGGTGAAAAATTTCGGGTCGTGACAAAGATCTATTTAGATTATGTATAAGATCTATTTCATTCAACTACTTCCATTAATTATGTTTCTATTTATAATTTCTAATTATTATTGTTGTCCTAAAATTGCCAAGTGACAAGTCACTTGGCTTAACCACAATGCATACTACCCTCCTTTTAATATAATATAGATATAGATGTCAACAACGGTTAAATTCTTTGTTAAAATATATTAATAAATTAATTAGTCTTAGGTCTTAATATTAAGACCTTGTCAAAGTAGCTTGCATCATGAAATTCCCGGGGTAATATTTTAATGAAATGATCTCTTGTACTTGTTGCAATTCCAACGAAATAAAACGAATATACAAAAATTTCATATGTTTTATTTATAAATTTCTGTATTATTTATTATTTATCTTCTGAGAAAAAAATTATGTAACTAAAATAATATTTATAATGGACTACTGAACCAAATTTCTTATAATATTGAAAAGATTTATTGACAAGTCATGGATACAATTTAGGTGGACCCTCTGTTTCTTTTAGACAGAGAGTAAGTGTAAATATATAATTTTATGAAATTTTTAACTGCATCGACATGGTTAATTAGACAAGAAGAGAATGAATATATCTGTTTTTGTTCACCGTGAATAAATAATTTCTCGTGTCTACTTACAATAGTAAAAGAAAATAATTCTATTACAAAAATTTCTTGTATTTTATTTACAAATCTTCTATAAATGTTATTTTTGCCTGATCTCGTGTGAAAATAATCATGTAACTAAAATACTATTGGTAATGGTCTATAAAATCAACTCTTTCCTCATATGCGCCTCGAATAATTAAACGACTATTTGTCTAAAAAATATCAGATCTCTTCAAGTCCTATGCTGTTGTCATCTAAGCATATATATAATTTCCAGCCGGCTAAATGCTGGATAGTCAAAATACATTTTTTAAAATATGAAATTTCAAGAAAGATTTCTTAGCCAGACCATGAAGCAATTCGCATCTATGCAGGGTTCGGGGAAGGGTCGTACCCCAATGAAATGTAATAAAGTCAACATATTCTAATACAAGTATTAGTAGATAATTTCACGACTCGAACACACGACTTATAAGACATACGAAAACAATATTACCGTTACCTAAAACATTTCTCAACAAAGAGGCAAGAATTTTGGAGTACTTGTTGGGAATCAAATGAAATGCTTTATTTTTGTTCTAGTGGATGCGATTTTTGGAAGGTTTGGTGGTCTCCCTTTCTTGTCATTTTCTGTCCATCCAAAGTTATGGGTGAATAAATAACTTATCAAATTACATCCACTCAAAGAGAAACTATAAAACTTTGTTGTGGGGTTCAAAAGTGATGTTTTGGTGTTGCATAGGTGAGGGTGGGGTATATGGTGTAACACACTTAACATTATTCTTGTAATGTAATGTTCACAACGGTAATATCTTTTATAATCAATTTGTATGCACTTTAACTATATTACTAAGTATCTATTACACTTTTTAATAGCATCTAGTAATTTCATCTACCAAAATTTAGGCGTATTAGATAGAAATAAATCAGCGAGCATTTTTGTTTTGTAGAATTTGAACTCAGATCTCCTATAAAATTTATCCACTTTATTAATTATTAGACCATACCATAATTCTTGGGACAATTGAGCTTATCATGTGGCCTTGGATCTGAAACCTTAGAAAAGTTATCAGTAAGTATGGACCAAAAACGAATATAATTTAGTAAAAGTAAATGTCAATATTAGCATGATCCCTTCTGTTTCTCAAAAGTGTAGAGAATTTTACCAGATTATATTACTACTGAGATACACTAATTTAAATAACCCCTAGACATAGTATATCTTGTATTTTACTGTATTTTCAAATTTTCAGTTTCAAAAATACGATTTGAAAAATGTTCCATTAATATCACAATTTATCCAAAAGCTTTATTAATAGTACCATATAAAAGAAATCACTTCTTCCAAAAAGATTGTGAGGCAAACAAATTCTTTCACAACCCATTGACTCTTGACCAATAAGTGTGCAAGTAAACTTTCAAACTCTCCAACAGTTTTGATATCAAAGATCTTATAGGTTTCCTTCACAAGTTCTTAAAGATAAAATTGACATTTTTAATAACGCCATGCATGTTCTATTATTCAATCTTTATTACTAGGCCAAATAGTTGTACGACCCCTTAAACTTGGCTCCAGTTTCTATTTTGATATTTTAACTTAGCGTTTTTCCTATTGAACACTTTAATATTATATAAAGTGATCTATTGAATACTTTACTCATAACCAGTAAAAATAATAAGGTGTGTGTAATTCACACATGAATGACTTAGCAAAATGACAAATAAGAGGAAGACACGTGGTACTTGGGCCCAAATAGTCAAAAAGAAGTTTTGAAAACAAAAAATATTTATTTTAAACACCCCCTCCCAGTGTCACCTTCTTCCCAACCACCCCCTTTCTTTTTTCATTCTATGGAATCCCACCACCAAGTGGAAGATAAAGTTAAAGATCTGTTAGAAGAGGTTGAGCCAAGCCCAGTCGGGTTCTTGCTTCCAGGTGATGAATACGAGTTACTAGCAGGCTTAATGGATGATTTTGATCTTAGCGGATTATCGACACAGGTGGAGAATTTGGACGATGATGTTTTTGGCAGTGGAGGACTCGAAATGGAACCTGAGGATCAAAATAATTTGCTTAATGGTATTGCAAACTTAAGCATGTCTTATAGTTATCCAAATGGTGCTGCAACTGTTGTCGGGGAACACCGACGATTCTAGCAACCACCGACCATTGCTCATTTTCTTTCCTCCTTCATCTCTATTATTCTGTTTCGTTGTTGTTTTAACTGATAAAAGAGCATAACTGAAAGAAGTAACCGGACATTTAATATTTCGGCGGCTACCATTAAAATTGGCCACATTTATCACCATTTCTGGTCTTCCATCGTTGTGGTATCAGAGATTTGTTCGTGTTCTGTCTATTACTGATTTCGTGGTCGGTGTGTAAATGTTAAAACCTTGATAAAATTTATTTCGGAAATAAAATTTATTAATTCCGGTGATCTCCATTAATTCCGGCAATACAATTTATTGTTCTTCTTCTTCTTCTTTTAAAGAAGTCAATTTTGATGTAAACAAAAAAAACATGATCTCAAACTCATTAAATTCACGCGCGTAAGAGCGGGTGAAATACAGCTCTCATGTCATGTCAGCTTTTGTATTTAATAGGCATACATAGATTTGGGTTGAAGTGTTCAATAGGAAAAATGCTAAGTTAAAGTATCAAAATAGAAACTGGAGCCAAGTTTAAGGGGCCGTACACCTATTTAGCCTTATTACTATAATGAATAATGAAACAGTAAATTTTCTGAAAAAGAAAACAGAAATAGAAAGTTAGCAGCAACAGAATGTCGAAATAATATTTGAAAATAATTTCGGAATAAATCGAGCCCACTGAATGCACAGTGTGTCCTTAAGGAAATTATTCCTCTCAAGTACCCGAGGTGCTCGAATATTATCCTCCCATGATAGAACGATTTAACTCACCAATGTATTGGTACCAAAAACGCCAGTGAAACAGCGAACGACTCGAAGGGTGTAAACCACAGTAAAATTTTAATTGTGCAGAAGAAGGAGAAGAAGCTTAGAAATTTTCGTAAGGAATAATTCTGGGATCAAGGCATATTTATAGCCATTTTCTAGCACTGTTTCTGAAAAGGTTTGCAACCTTTCAGAAACAGCCATGGCTGTTGGAACAGGTGAAAATATTTCCCGTTTGAAATATTCTAGGAAAAAGGATTTAAAATAATTCGGGGAAGAAAGGACCGGGTCGCGTATCGTGTCCTGGGTTATTCCGGGTTGAATTTTTGTTAATTAATTTAATTAATTAATTAATTGAAAGAAATTTTATCCAAAAAGATTAATCAATCAATCTTTGATCGAATCCGAATCCGAAGCCGAAGCCGAGCCGAGCGACGACGACGACGACGGCGCAAGGCTTACTTTCTTTCTAATCCAGTTAACACCAAGAGTGTTTTCTCAATATAAGCACATTCATTTTTCTTTCCACCACCAATGAGGAACACTTGCTCTTTCCAAAGCAAAAGGGAGCTCACTTTCCCTCCACGTTCTTCCCTCCATTTCCCATTCACTAATCTTTTAATTTCAATAATCCCCCACATGAATGGGGAATAGCTATAAGACAAAGGAATGCACAAACGAGTATGTGATTTACATGCAAGGATTAATTGCATTTAGATAAATAGGTTTTCCTTTGAACTTTTCGTAGTGAACTTATATCGGATATACTTGGTCAATCAGTAGATTTGATATCTTTGAACCGTCAAGCTTTGTTGTATACCTAGACAACATAGGTCACACAATCAACCATTAACCATCTATGGTTATCATGGTTGTGTTCGTTTCAGTCATGAACACCGCCCGGTTTCATGAGTGCTTAAACAATGGGCCTTTACTTTCATTCCCCTTGAAGCGGCTTACACTTCACACTCACATAGATGATTTCTAAACGTGTAATCCTACAGACACACTATCTGGTCACTTCCTGCCAGACTTAGCAAATCATTAAAAAGTTTAAGCTTTATTGACTTATCAAAAAGCCTTAATGCTTTATCCTGATTTCTGAACATTGTCTTCATCACGAGAATGGGTTGAGTTATTTGACAATATTGAACCGTTGATATCGCCCAAACTCACACCACAAATATAGATAGTGAGGTGGTCGAAGCAATAATAAAACCCAATGCAAGTTGGGGTCGAATCCTCAGGGAGTTAGAATTGGGATTAGGTATATATTTAGTGTAATTGTATGATATGCCTTAGATTACACTTTCACATTCTTGTTTGTTGTTTCTACTTCTACTTTAAACTATTGATTGCAATTATAAAACTAGAAGATAATATTTTTGGTTTTGGTTGTTTTTCAAATGATAAAAGATCTAGGGTCGTGACTTCCACCTAGGTGGTTACCTAATGGGTTGTAAACTCTAGGGCAAGTTTGATTGGTCGGGATTGTAATATAGCAATCACACGTAATTACCCACTCTATACCTCTCGGTAATTTGAGTGATTTTGTTCAATTTGGCTATCTCAAGTCCAAATGGGTATTGCACAAAACAAGTGATAAATGTTCAAGTCGGGTCTTACTATCTCTAGATTCAATATTTTAAATTGGGGCCATCAATTTCTTGAGTTCACCCCAATTTCTTATTAGCCAAGTTTTCCTAGACTTAGTCTCTCTTTCTCAAGTAGAGACTAAGTCAATTAGGCATGAATCAATGTTTGCAACCATTAATTCTTGAATTCAAGCAAGAACTAGGCTAAATATCACTAACCCAATTACAAACAAGTCCTAGATCAAACACCCATTAAGTACCCACACTAGGGTTGGGCCACAACCCTAGCTAGAAATTTAGTTACTCATAAAAAATAAAGAAATACAAGAAGAAATTAATATACAATGCATAATAATTGATTAGGGAAAGAAAATCTAATGTTTAGAAGCTAATCTAGTACAATATTACTCAAAACAGTAAAGTAAAACGGCTTAGGTTCTCTCCCAAAACAAAACTTACCCTAAAAATGACAAAACGTTCTATTTATACTAAGCTGAAAATATCTAACAAAAATGCCCCTGCGGAGGTTGTGTGGTCCGCACTCTGAGCTTGACTAGTCAACTAGGCCTTCTGCGTTCGCATAAAAGTGGGATGCGGCCGCACTTCATTTGATTGTGCGGACAACACAATTTTGAGTGCGGCCGCACACTTGAACTTGGACTGGAACATGGCTCTCTAATTCTTCTCTTCTACGGATCGCACAATTATGAGTGCGGCCGCACTTGTCATCCTGCGGCCGCACAATTATGGTGCGGTCTGCATATCTTCAGCCTGCCCAAAAACTAACTCTCTGAATCTCCTCTTCTGCGGCCGCACAATAATTGTGCGGTCCGCATACTCTGAAGGACATCTAACAGTGATGTTTCATTGTTCTGCGGCCGCACACAGTATTGTGTGGTCCGCACTGTGGGCCTTTTTGCCTTGTTTTGGTCCTTCTCCATTTTTGACTCCTTTATGAGTTAATTTTGACTTCTTTGGCTCGTCTCCCAATATTCCTATACGAAAGCACATTTTATTAGTTTTCGGGAATACCTTTAAGCATTTTTGAGCTAAAATACAAGTAAAAGAGAGCAAATAAGCGGTCAAAATCCCTACTTATCAACTCTCCCAAACTTAAGCTTTTGCTTGTCCTCAAGCAATTATGGCAATTTCCACCTTCACTAGAAAAAGGGATATTTCAGCTGGCCTAAGATGAATCAATCACACATCAATTGGGACCAATAATTACCCACAACACGTATGAATTATCAACAATGCAATGATTTGACTTTTTGAGTACAATAGTTCTAATGTGACACTAAAGCATCAAGAGTTGACTTTATTCATCAAGGAAGCTCGCTCTTTCATGTAGGTCATTGTGGATCCCAAACTCCTCCTCCTCTACTCTCCATTAGCATATCTCACTTTAGAATGTAGCACTCGATGCAAGGATTGTGAAAAGTTCGCTCTTCTCTCTCAAAAGAATGTTACAAGTCCGGCTCTAAGTACCATAAGCTTGCCCTTTATGTAAATCACCACTAATGTAAGCTCACTCAACTTGAAATCATGTAGGGCTTTTGTGGGATGTAATGAAGGCTTTTGGACTTAGGTAGGACTTGTTGGAATCTTTCCTTAAGTACTCCATTTTATTTTTGGCTCATACTTTGTCGACTCTCTGAGTCAATTCCTTTTTCCTCGGGGGAACTAGAGAGACGTAACGTTACTCTTTCTTGGTCATGACATTCATTTTTCTCCTTTTCTATTTACTCCATGCCTTTCATCATTATTTTCTTTGAATCCCTTCAACTTTCTACCTTATTCACTTTCTTTTTATCATTTTTCTTTTTGTTCTTTCTTTCTTTTCTTTACCTTACCTTTTCTTCCTTTCTTTCTCTTTTTTGTACCTTTTATCACTTTCAAACTCCTCGTCTCTCCCCCAAACTTATGCTTTTGCCAATTATTTATCAAGAATGCTAAGGAAAGATTGGGTGCCAAGAAAGGGTCATTACAAAATGGATAAAGGCTTGTAACATAGTTATTGAAAGAACAAAAAAAGGCTTAGGCTCAAATGGGTTGAATAGGGATATCACATTGGTAGGCTATGGAAGATTTCAAATTTTAAATCGGATTAAGGAGAGCCTACAATCATTTCTCAATCCAAGCTATACGAAGAATTTCGCCTAGAAAAATATTTGGGGCAAGTTCTAGACTATTAGCACGGGAACTTGGACTTGTAATTCAATACCTCCCCTTTCACGCTGCTGGATTGCTAAAGAGAACGGAGTCGAGGGCCTACAACAACCCTAGTTAAGATTGAGAATCACAAATGGCTCGACTGGACCACTCGATAACTGTTTAAGTCAACACAAGAGTCAAAAGGTCACAACTAGAGCTATTTTATGCCAACAACTTTGTTTTTAACCATACGGTCGGAGGTAAATGTGTTGGTACCAAGTGAAGCATGCTTGAGACCCTTTTATTTATTACTACTATATTTGCTTAAACATAAAAGAAAACAGAATCAATCCCTTAAGAAGGTTGTCACACCATCCATCGTTGGGAAGAGCCACCCAGTTCACATAAAATCTACCTTTGGAAAGAATCGTGGCATTAAGAAAATCAAAGGCTTATTGATCACTCAAACGTAAAAAGAAGCTAACAAATCAAAAAGAAACTACTAAAGTAAATAAAAAGTTATACTACTAAGAAAGACAAAGTAAAGAAGCTACGAAATAATCTACGGAAAGCAAGATAAATGAATATACAAACCGAAGTAAAGTGAATATATACATAAGGGAGACTGAATATATACATCAAACGAAGGGGGAGAATGTATACATACCAAACAGAAAATAAAGATAAAGGAAAAAAAATAGTATAAGAGTTATTACAGGCCACATGTCAATGTCAATCAATCAAAATAGACCACCCCCCGAATAAAAATAAGTATTGTCTCCAATGCTTAACAAAAATAAGAACAGGGAAGGGTAGAGAGTTAAGAGAACTCCCTATGTGGTCTCAGTCTGCATGGGATCCGCAACACCCTCTGTCTCCTCTAGCTGTATCTCATCATCACCTGGCTGAGGGACAACAAGGTTGCTGAGTATCTGGATCATCTTCTCAGCGGTGTGGGCAATCGCAACCGGCTCCTCAGACTGGCCGGTTTCTATATGGGATGCCTCTGGTACTGCTGGTGTTGCCTGTACTGCTGGGTCTGAAGGTACTCCCTCCATAAGTAAGTCCAGTGGTAGATCTCCGGCGGATGCAATTTTGGCAACCACTTTTCTCAACTTGTCCACTGACCTCTTCGATGCCTGAGACTTCCACATCTTCTTTGTTTGCTTTCCCAACTCCTTAATTACCTCCCCATGCGCCACTAGAGTCTCCATAATGGTCTTCTAGTTGTCCAGAATCTTCTTCAATATTTTCTCCACTAACGGAGGTACCTATCGTGCTGCTAGGGCTACTGACTGTGCTGCAATAACACTGGATATGTCAGACAGCTTTGAAGTAGCTGCTTGCATCCAGTTGTTGAGACTCGCTAATGTCTGGGAGACTCGCAGTGTAGTCTGTGGATAAGTGGATGAAGCTGGCACTGATAATGAAGCTGGTGGTCGAGAAGACGACAGTGGTGGCATGTCTGCTGTCCCGGTGGAAGGACCGGCTACTGTGGAAGGCTCAGCAGCTGAATCAGTAACTACTACCCCTGGCTCCTCATACTGGCCAACGGAGGTAGTTGCCTTACCCTTCAACTTCGGGTTGTCAGCACCCTACAGGTGGTAGCATGAGAAAGGATTCTTGGCCGTTACTTCTGTATCATATTGCCTCGGCTCCACCTTTTGATCTTTGAAGTATTCTGTGAGGAAGTTCGGGTACGGGTATGATCTCTCATCTTTTTGGACAGCTAATGTGATGTTGGTGGACATGATGGCACCAACATTAATCGGATACCCAGCCATAATCAAAGCCACTAGGACTGCACGAGGAAGTGGGAGGTTGTTCTCATTTAGGCATGGATCAATGCGGATGCACACACATGTTTGCCACCCTTTTTCTTCAAAATTTAGGTTGGCCCGAACTATGGGAACCCCTGTTGTAAGCCACAGAGGTGTTGATCCTTGAATAGCCAAAATCTCAGCTAGTCATGGGCGAGCTGCATCACCCATAGCCAGCTTTTCCAATTATTGGACTGCCTGCACTTCTTCAAATCCCACATAAGAGTTCAAAGCACAAGAGTCGAATTGGATTTTCATATTTCGCACTTTTGTCACCT
Organism: Nicotiana otophora; assembly: GCA_000715115.1. Lineage (NCBI taxonomy): Eukaryota > Viridiplantae > Streptophyta > Magnoliopsida > Solanales > Solanaceae > Nicotiana > Nicotiana otophora. The sequence continues at coordinate 42,495 of AWOL01S0000849.1, forward strand.
TGGTACCCTTCTTAATGTGAGCCACATTGGCATAAAATTCTTTAACAAAGTGCTCATTTGCATCGAGGGCGCTTTGGGTGAACCATTTCCATCCTTTTCTCTCCTGGAACTGTCTGAGGACATTTGGGTTGTGCTTGTCCAAATCCTTCATCAAGCATTATCGCTTAATAGTGAGCGATCTCTGGGGCCACCACTCTCTAAATCTGTTGAAGGCAGTCAAGCTGACAAATCTGTCTTCCCACATCTCCCTTCTTCTCGACCTCTCTAAACCCCCCACTGTAGCATCACCCCCTCTACCATCATCTGGGACATCATCATCATCATTAACATCGATTGGTGCAGCCGGGGCATGTGAGGAGGAGGGCTCAAAATCTGGGCTACCCTCTTTCGAACCTTCAGAAGAACTAGCAGCAGAAGATGACTCATCTATCAAGTAGAATCTGCCCGACACTTATTGTGATTAGGCTTCTGGCTGTGCTTGCACGGAGTTACCCTCAGAAGCTTCCCCAGATGGGAGATACTCACTGGTCTCGGAGGGTTTTGGAACTCTGTTGGCGGTTGGTTTCTTGCCTATGGTCCTCTGAATGGCAAGTGGTAGGTTACTCTTGCCTCGTCCTCGGCCTCGGGAGGGTTCTGCCCTCCCTTTTGATGTATCTCCTCTACCACGTGATCTAACCATCGTCTGCAATTCATAACAATAAGAATCAGTTAGAGTTCAAGTTCATAGGACACAAATATATACATGAAAGTCGCAGGCTAGTTGTGGCAAAATAGAAGAGACAGTGCAGACCGCACAAAAATAAGTGCGATCGCACTGCCAAGTGCTGACCGCACAAAAGTGATTGACTGCACAACCAAAAGTGCGGACTGCAAAATTTTAAGTGCGGCCGCACAACCCCATCTTTAGAATACTGGGTTCTCTGTTCATTCATCAGTGCAGACCGCATAATTTCACTGCGGACCGCACAATTTCACTGCGGACCGCATATTTTTGAGTGCGGTCCGCACAATTCAAGCACATAGAAGCCTTAAGTTAAAGGACTGCGGACCGCAAAAAAATGTGTGCGACCGCACAATTTGAATTTCATGGGCAATAAACTAGGGTTCATGTAATTTTTCACAATTTAGACATGGTTTGCATGAATTGACAAGCTTAGTGGTTTATCTAGTCCCTAATTAACACATACGAGGCTACCCACATGATTTTGAAGCACATATTAAGCACATTTGACATTTATAGGCTTAAAAATAACTAAACTAATCAAAGAAAACAAGAACACAAATTAAGAAGAAAGAACAAAAATCTAACATGGATTGAACATACCAGTAGTGAATGATGCAAGTGAGAATCTAACTTGATGAAATGAGAGAAGATTTAGAGCTAATGGGGTATGCCCTGTGCTTGCTTAGGGCTTGAGATTTCAGAGAGTGTAAAGTGTGAAAAGTTATGAAAAGCCCTATTTATAGGTTGACCCGTCAGGCCCAGAACTTACCTGAGTGCGGTTTGCATTCCTTACCTATACCTTGGAAGAATTTCTACGGTCTGCACAAGAGCGAGTGCGGCCGCAACATTTGTGCGGACCAAACAATTTTGTGTGCGGCCACAAATTGTTAAGGAAATTTGACAGGCCAAACTTCAGAGACCATGCATTTTTTATCTTCCAGTTGTGCGACTGCACACAGAACTGTGTGGCCACAGAGTAATTGTGCGGTCCGCATAATTTTGGTGCAGTACACACTTTTATGACACTTAGCCAATTTTTCTTGCACAGTCCCTGCAATGCACACCCATTCCTGCATACACTTCAAAACTAGTTAGCACAAAACAAAGTTATCTAACAAAGAATAAAAACAAGAAAAAGAAAAAGAAAAAGGTACATGGATTGCCTCCCAAGAAGTGCCTGATTTAACGTCGCGGCACGACGTAGATTACCAATCATTTGAAATGAAGAACCGCTACAATGTGGCCATCATCAACCTTGCCAAGATAATGTTTAACCTGGTGCCCATTGACTCTAAACACCTCATCATTCTTATTTTTCAAATCTAGAGCACCAAAGGGGGTTACATTCACCACTTCAAAGGGACCACTCCATTTTGACTTCAACTTGCCCGAAAACATCCGTAACCGGAAATTAAACAATAGCACAAGATCATCCTCTTTAAATTCCTTGTTGTGGATGTACTTGTCATGGAGGTACTTCATCTTCTCCTTGTAAAGAGACGAGCTTGTGTAGGCATGATACTGGAATTCATCAAGCTCATTCAATTATGACATCCTTAGATTTGTCGCGACATCCCATTCAACGTTCAACTTCTTCAAAGCCCACATGGCCTTATGCTCAAGTTCTACCGAAATATGGCATGCCTTCCCGAACACTAATCGGTATGGAGACATCCTGATCGGTGTTTTGTAGGCCATTCTATAAACCCAAAGATCATCATCAAGTTTTCTTGACCAATCTGTCCGGTTGGCATTGACTGTCTTTGATAAAATACTCTTTATCTCCCGGTTGGAGACTTTAACTTGTCTGCTTGCTTGAGGATGGTAGGGGGTTGATACTTTGTGAGTGACACCATACTTTGTGAGTAAGGTATCAAAAGCCTTGTTGCAAAAATGCGAACCCCCATCACTAATAATGGCTCTTGGGGTACCAAACCTCGTGAAGATGTTCTTTTTCAAGAATACCACCACACTTCTTGCTTCATTGTTGGGCAAAGCAATGGCCTCAATCCATTTAGATACATAATCCACCACAACTAGAATGTAGGTGTTCTCACAAGAGCTAACAAACAAACCCATAAAATCAATACCCCACACATCGAATATATCTATCTCCAAAATGGTGGTGAGAGGAATTTCATTCTTTTTTGAGATCCCACCGGCCCTTTGGCATTCATCACACTGCTTGACAAGCTCACTAGCATCCTTGTAGAGAGTAGGCCAATAAAATCCACAACTCAAAACTTTTTCTGCCGTTCTTGCTCCACCATGGTGACCATCATACGGTGAAGAGTGGCAAGCCTCAAGAATACCCATTTGCTCTTCCTCCGGCATACATCGTCGGATCACACCATCGGTACATATTCAAAAAAGATACGGCTCATCCCAATAATAGTCAAGGAAATCCCGTTTGAGCTTCTTCCTTTGGTTTGAAGAGAACTCATTCGGTACAATGCTACTCACAAGATAGTTTGGTAAGTCAGCGAACCATGGCATTCCGGTAATTGAAATGGCTAGGAGTTGCTCGTCAGGAAATGAATCATTGATCTCGAGGCCGTCATGTGGCCTCTCTTCCTCCTCCAATCGGGACAAGTGGTCCGCTACTTGATTCTCGCTACCCTTGCGGTCTTGAATCTCTAGATCAAACTCTTGCAATAGAAGCACTCACCGCATTAGTCTTGCTTTAGAATTTTTCTTGCTCATCAAATATAGGAGCGTCGTATGGTCGGTGTGAACAATCACCTTTGTACCTATCAAGTACGGGCGGAACTTTTCCATAGCAAAAACAATAACAAGGAGCTCTTTTTCGGTCACTGTGTAGTTGACTTGGGCATCATTCATGGTCTTACTAGCATAATAGACCGTATGGAAGATTTTGTTGATACACTGCCCCAAAACTGCTCCGACCGCCACATCACTAGCGTCACACATGAGCTCAAAAGGCAAGCTCCAATCTGGTGCAATGATAATAGGAGTAGTAGTCAACTTGAACTTGAGAAATTCGAATGCCTTCATACAATCCTCATTGAAATGGAACTTGGCATCCTTCTCCAAAAGTTTACACAAGGGGTTCACCACCTTAGAAAAGTCCTTGACGAATCGGCGATAGAACCCCGCATGACCTAGAAAGCTCCTCACTGCCTTCACGGATGTAGGGGAGGGAGTTTGGCGATCACCTTAATTTTGGCCTTGTCGACCTCAATACCATGCTTTGAAATTTTATGGCCGAGGACTATGCCTTCTTCGACCATGAAGTGACATTTCTCCCAATTCAAAACCAAGTTTGTCTCCTCACGTCTTGCCAAGACCTTATCCAAGTTGTTCAAGCAATCATTGAAGGAATTCCCCACCATAGAGAAATCATCCATAAAGACCTCAAGAATATCCTCCACCATGTCGGTGAAGATGGCCATCATACACCGTTGAAAAGTCATTGGTGCATTGCATAACCCAAATGGCATCTGCGAGAATGCGAAAGTACCGTAGAGACAAGTGAAAGTAGTATTTTCTTGGTCCTCAAGAGCTATGAGAATTTGATTGTAACCGAAATATCCATCAAGGAAACAATAAAAAGCTCGTCAGGCCAACCTATCAAGCATTTGATCAAGAAATGGAAGCGGAAAATGATCTTTTCGAGTGACTTTGTTGAGCTTTCGATAGTCCATGCACACTCTCCACACGGTCACCGCTCTTGTAGGAATCAATTCATTCTTTTCATTGGTGACCACAGTCATGCCCCCCTTTTTTGGGACACATTGCACCGGAGAGGTCCACGAGCTGTCGAAAATGGGGTAAACTACCCCGGCATCCAACCACTTTATTATCTCCTTCTTTACCACCTCTTGCATTGCTTCATTTAACCTTCTTTGATGTTTAATTGAGGGTTTGGCATCCTCCTCCAAAATAATCTTGTGCATGCAAAAGGCGAGGCTTATACCCCGAATATCCGCCAGTGTCCATCCTATAGATTTCTTCCTCTTTTGAAGCACCGGCAAAGTAGAATCTACCAGCATGTTAGTCAAGAAAGAGGAAAGAATAACAGGTAAAGTAGAACATGGACCACAAAACTCATACCTGAGATGTGAAGGAAATGGCTTTAACTCCAAAGTGGGAGGCTCCTCGATCGAGGGCTTTGTTGGAGGAGTCTTCCGGTTCTCAAGATCTAAGGATAATTTTTGGGGTTCATAAGTATATGACCCCATTCCTTGTAATGCATTTACACATTCCACATAGTCATCCTTCTCATCATCATCATGATTAAGAAATACGGACTCCAAAGTATCATCAACATTCATCATGGCACTAGCATCATCAACAATCACCTCGGTGACTAAGTCCACAAACGAACAAAGTTCGTTGCTATTCGATTGCCTAATAGATTTGCACAAATGAAAAACCACATTTTCATCGCCCACCCGCAAGGTGAGCTCACCGGCTTCCACATTAACAAGAGCCTTTCCCGTAGCAAGGAAAGGTCTACCCAAGATAATAGGCACCTCATAGTCCATTTCGCAGTCAAGAATCACAAAGTCCGTCGGGAGGATGAACTTATCAACACAATCCAACACATCATCAATAATACCCAATGGTCTCTTCATAGTACGATCTTCCATTTGTAACCTCATATATATAGGTCTTAGTTGCCCAATTCCCAAAGTTTTGAACACCGAGTAGGGCATCCAGTTGATACTCGCCCCTAGATCACATAGAGCTTTGGCAAAGTTAGTGCTTCCAATAGTGCAAGGGATTGTGAAAGCACCGGGATCTTCCAATTTCGGAGCCATTGAGTGCACAATAGCACTCACTTGATGTGTCATCTTGATAGTCTCACAATTCATTGATCTTTTCTTTGTCACCAAATCTTTCATGAACTTTGCATAACCGGGCATTTGTTGCAACGCCTCAACCAATGGCACATTAATGGATACGTTCTTCATCATGTTAATAAACTTCTTGAATTGGTTCTCACTATTTTGCTTGGCGAGCCTTTGAGGGTATGAAGGAGGAGGCCTTGGCATTGGTGCCTTGGCCTTTAGCACTACCGGTTCCTGTATGTCAATCACGTGTTCCCTAGACGGGTTCACTTCTTCTTGGGTCGCCTCCTCACTCTCATCAATGTCAATTTTCACTTCTTCATTAGCTTGAACCACATTGCTTGGAATCTCATCTTCTTGAACCACTACATCATCATCTACAATTCTTCTTTGATTTGAGGTGGTTGCATCTCCACCTCTTCCACTCCTTGTTATTACGGCCATGGAATGTCCCATGCTGTTCCCACCCTTCGGGTTCACCACTGTATCACTAGGTAGTTCCCCCTTAGGATGAGTGTTTAAAGCTTGCGAGATTTGCCCCAATTGAACTTCCAAATTGCGGATTAAAGTGTTGTGAGAGGCTAATTAAGCATCGGAGTCAGCATTTTTCTCCATCATTTGTTTGAACATATTTTCAATCTGTCCCATCTCATTATTGGAAGAAGTAGAACCTTGAGACAGATAAGGAGGCGAGTTGTTTGGTTGTTGATACATCGCGGTCCTTTGAGATCCCGACCCCTGGTTCCCTTGGTTACCGTTCCAACCCCCTTGGTTGTTGCTTCCCCAATATCCTTGATTGTTGCCACCCCAATCACCTTGGTTGCCTTGATTGTTCCAATTGCCTTGATTATTGTTAGTGTTCCAATTACCTTGATTGTTGGTACCACCACTCCAATTGCCTTGGTGGTTTTGATTGTTCCAATTTCCTTGATTTCCTTGAGATCGCCATTGTTGATTCGGGCCTTGAGAGTTGTTCCTTTGCCCTTGGTAATTGTTGATGTATTGCACTTCTTCTTCTTGCTCATTATACGAATCACCTTGGTCATACCCACTATCATCTTGCATGAATTGTTCCGGACAGCTTTGCCCTTGCTGACCTTTTTGCCGTCTCTTGTTCATCATCATATTTACACCTTCTATCGTATTCACTTGTTCCGGCCCTTGAACTTATTGCAGCTGAGCTGTGGCCAATTGGTTCATTGTGGTTATTAACTCTGCGATAACTTGCCCATGATCATGTAGTTCCTTATGTAGGTGAATGACATTAGGGTCACCTTGCGGAACATTGGCCCTACTTTTCCATGTCGATGAGGTATCTGCCATCTCATCCAAAATTTCACAAGCTTCGGCATAAGGTGTGTTCATAAAGTTCCCGCCGGCGAGTTGATTTACCACACATTGATTTGTTGTGCTGATCCCCCTGTAGAAGGTTTGTTGGATCATGGCCTCAGTCATATCATTATTCGGGCACTCTTTAACCATGGTACGATATCTTTCCCAAATCTCATGCAATGGCTCATTGGACTCTTGCTTGAACGCTAGAATTTCATCCCATAGTATAGCCATGTGCCCCGAAGAGAAGAATTTGGCAATGAATGTTTTGTCCAACTCATCCCATGTATGGATGGAATGATTGGGCAATCTCTCTAGCCATTCCAATGCTTTTCTCCGTAAAGAAAAGGGAAATAGCCTCAACCTCAGTGCATCCTCAAAAACATTGATTTGCTTGATCCCCCAACAAGTATCGGCGAACCCCTTGAGATGCTTGTAAGCATTTTTATTTGGAGCCCCGGTGAAGAATCCCCGTTGCTCAAGTAGTGTAAGCATCACGTTGGTGATTTGGAAGTTGCCCGCCCTAACGCGGGACGGGACTATAGCACTTGCATAACCCTTGTTCGGCAATACCTGGTGCACTGCCGCTCTTGGTGGAGGTGGAGGAGGGACGGGAACATTATCATGAGGCGGTCGGCCTCGCCTATTTGCTTGAGGTTCGGGAAGTCCCGAACCTCATCTCCTTGATCATCGTCCACTTCCTCCCCTAATGGCAAATTACCAATGGGCTCGTTGTTGAGAGCCATTCTCGTACCTATAAGCAATTCAAAAAATAAATTAGTGACTCGGAAGAAAGAGAAGACAAATCACACAAAAACCTAGATATATAGCTAAATCCATTTAACTCCCCGGCAACGACACCAAAAAATTGATGTCGCCCAAACTCACACCATAAATATAGGTAGTGAGGCAGTCGAAGCAATAATACAACCCAATGCAAGTCGGGGTCAAATCCTCAGGGAGTTAGAATTGGGATTAGGTATATATTTAGTGTAATTATATGATATGTCTTAGATTACACTTTCACATTCTTGTTTGTTGTTTCTACTTCTACTTTAAACTATTGATTGCAATTATAAAACTAGAAAACAATATTTTTGGTTTTGGTTGTTTTCCAAATGATAAAAGATCTAGGGTCGTGACTTCCACCTAGGTGGTTACCTAATGGGTTGTAAGTTTGATTGGTCGGGATTGTAATATAGCAATCAAACGCAATTACCCACTCTATACCTATCGGTAGTTTGAGTGATTTTGTCTAATTTAGCTTTCTCAAGTCCAAATGAGTATTGCACAAAACAAGTGATAAATGCTCAAGTCGGGTCTTACTATCTCTAGATTCAACCCTTTAAATTGGGGCCATCAATTTCTTGAGTTCACCCCAATTTCTTGTTAGCCAAGTTTTCCTAGACTTAGTCTCTCTTTCTCAAGTAGAGACTAAGTCAATTAGGCATGAATCAATGTTTGCAACCATTAATTATTGAATTCAATCAAGAACTAGGCTAAATATCACTAACCCAATCACAAACAAGTCCTAGATCAAACACCCATTAAGTACCCACACTAGGGTTGGGCCACAACCCTAGCTAGAAATTTAGCTACTCATGAAAAATGAAGAAATACAAGAAGAAATTAAGATACAATGCATAATAATTGATTAGGAAAAGAAAATCTAATGTTTAGAAGCTAATCTAGTACAATATTACTCAAAACAGTAAAGTAAAACGGCTTAGGTTCTCTCCCAAAACAAAATTTATCCTAAAAATGACAAAAAGTTCTATTTATACTAAGCTGAAAATATCTGACAAAAATACCCATGCGGAGGTTGTGCGGGTGCACAATTCTGTGTGCGGTCCGCACTCTGAGCTTGACTGGTCAATTGGGTCTTCTGCGGTCGCATAAAAGTGGGATGCGGCCTCACTTCATTTGATTGTGCGGACCGCACATTTTTTAGTGCGGCCGCACACTTGAACTTGGACTGGAACATGGCTCTCTGATTCTTCTCTTCTGCGGACCGCACAATTATAAGTGCGGCCGCACAATTATGGTGCGGTCCGCATATCTTCAGCCTGCCCAAAAACAAACTCTCTGAATCTCCTCTTCTGCGGCAACACAATAATTGTGCGGTCCGCATACTCTGAAGGACATCTGACAGTGATGTTTCATTGTTCTACGGCTGCACACAGTATTGTGCGGTCCGCACTGTGGGCCTTTTTGCCTTGTTTTGGTCCTTGTCCATTTTTGACTCCTTTATGAGTTGATTTTGACTTCTTTGGCTCGTCTCCCAATATTCCTGCACGAATGTACATTTTATTAGTTCTCGGGAATACCGTTATGCATTTTGAGCTAAAACACAAGTAAAAGAGATCGAATAAGCGGTCAAAATCCCTACTTATCAACCGTCATTCATAACTTTGTTTGATCTCTTTGAACCTAGCTCTTGGGATCTCCAGTCTGCTAGGTAGAGTTACCGCCATGATGACTTATCCTAGGCCTTAACCCCATTCCATTCGATGATCTTTCAACTGCCTCTCTAGATAGGCCTTTTGTAATTGGATCCGACATGTTATCTCTTGACTTTACGTAGTCAATCGTGATAACACCACTAGAGAGTAGTTGTCTAACGGTATTGTGTCTCCGTCGTATGTGATGAGATTTTCTGTTATACATAACGCTCCCTGCCCTGCTTATTGTCGTTTGACTATCACAATGCATACATATAGGTGCCAAAGGTTTGGGCCAAAATAGAATATCTTCCAAGAAATTTCGGAACCATTCAGCTTCTTCATCGGCCTTGTCTAAAGCTATGAATTCAGATTCCATTGTAGAACGGGTGATGCACGTTTGTTTGGATGATTTCCAAGATACTGCTCCACCCTCAATTGTGAAAACATATCCACTCATGGATTTAACTTAAGATGATCCAGTGATCCAATTTGCATCACTATATCCCTCGATCATAGAGGGATATTTGTTATAATGCAAAGTATAATTTTGGGCATGTTTCAGATACCCCAAAACTCGTTTCATTGCCATCCAATGTATTTGATTGGGATTACTTGTAAACTGACTCAGTTTGCTAATATCACATGCTATATCTGGTCATGTACAATTCATGATATACATCAAACTTCCCAATACTCTTGCATAGTCAAGTTGTGAGTCACTTTCACCTTCATTCTTTTGAAGTGCATAACTCACGTCAATTGGAGTCTTGGCAATCTTGAATCAAAATACTTGAACTTGTCAAGTAATTTTTCAATGTAGTGAGACTGCGATAATGCTAGACCTTTTGGACTCTTGTGAATTCTAATTCCTAAGATCATATCAGCAACTCCTAAGTCTTTCATGCCGAATTTGCTAGCCAACATGCGCTTAGTAGCATTTATATCTGCCATATTTTTGCTCATTATTAACATGTCATCAACATATAAACAAACAATAACTTCATGACTTGGAGTGTTTTTAATGTAAACACATTTGTCACACTCGTTGATTTTAAACCCGCTTGCCAACATTGTTTGGTCAAATTTGGCATGCCATTGTTTGGGTGCTTGTTTAAGTCTATAAAGCAACTTAACCAGTTTACACACTTTCTTTTCTTTACCCAGAACCACAAAACCCTCAGGTTGTTCCATGCAAATCTCTTCCTCCAATTCTCCATTTAAGAAAGTTGTTTTAACATCCATTTGATGGATTTCAAGACCATACACGGCCGCCAGTGCCACTAACACCCTAATAGATGTTATCCTCGTTACTGACGAGTAAGTGTCAAAGTAATCTAGGCCTTCCTTTTGTCTATAACCTTTTGACAACAAGTCTTGCTTTATATTTGTCAATAGTGCCATCAGCTTTTATTTTCCGTTTAAAGATCCATTTCGAACCTAAAGGCTTATTTTCTGGAGGAAGATCAACCAATTCCCATGTATGGTTATCCAAAATTGATTGAATCTCACTATTGACTTCCTCTTTCCAAAATATTGAATCAGAAGATGACATAACTGCTTTGAAAGTTTGAGGCTCATTTTCAAGCAAGAATGTCACAAAATCTTGTCCAAAGGAAGTAGATTTTCTTTGACTTTTGCTACGCCTTGTATCTTCTTCACTTGGAGTATTTTCCTTTGGTTCTTCCCGTGGTCGTTTAGGTCTTTCAATTAACGACTCGCATTCAGTTTTATATGGATAAATGCTTTCAAAGAATTCAGCATTATTCTATTTAATTACCGTATTAACATGAATTTCGGGATTATCAGATTTATGAACCAAAAACCGACATGCTTTATTGTTTGTAGCATATCCAATGAAAACACAATCCACAGTTTTTGGTCCAATTTTTACCCTTTTGGGTAAAGGTACTTGTACCTTTGCTAGACACTCCCACACTTTGAAATATTTCAAATTGGGTTTTCTTCCTTTCCATTTTTCATATGGAATAAATTACGTTTTGTTGTGGGATACTCTGTTGAGTATTCGGTTAGCTGTAAGGATAGATTCCCCCCACAAACTCTGCGGTAATCCGAAACTTATTAATAAAGAATTCATCATTTTCTTTAATGTCCGGTTTTTCCTTTTCGCAATTCCATTGGATTGAGGTGTGTAGGGGGCAGTAGTTTGATGGATAATTCCATATTCCAAACATATTTCTGCAAGCGGAGATTCATATTCTCCACCCCTATCACTTCTAATCATTTTGATCTTTTTATTCAATTGATTCTCCACTTCATTCTTGTATTGCTTAAATGCTTCATCCTTAATATTAAGCAAATAAACATAACAATATCGAGTACAATCATCAATAAAAGTTATAAAATACTTTTTCCCACCTCGAGATGGTGCCGACTTCATATCACAAATGTCAGTATAAATTAAGTCTAAAGGATTTGAATTCCTTTCAACAGACTTATAAGGATGTTTTACAAACTTAAATTCAACACATATTTGATATTTTGATTTATTACACTCGAATTTAGGCAATACTTCTAAATTAATTAACTTCTGTAAGATTTTGTAATTACATGTACTAAACAAATATGCCATAAATTGTTTGACTCCAATAAATAAGAAGAAGCTGATATTTTATTAATACTGTCAACAACCATTATATTAAGTTTGAAAAGGCCCTTTGTGAGGTAGCCCTTTCCGACATACATTTCATTCTTGCTTACAACAACTTTGTTTGATACAAATACACATTTGAATCTATTCTTAACAAGTAAAGAAGTTGAAACTAAATTCTTCCTAATAGTAGGAACATGAAGAACGTTATTGAGCTTTAACACCTTGCCTGAAGTCATCTTCAGGAATATCTTCACATAACCCTCAATATTGGTTGTTGTAGTATTTTCCATGGAAAGCTCTTCTTCAGAACCAGCAGTAGAGTAAGTCACAAATGCTTCTTTGACAGCACAAACATGTCGAGTGACTCCAGAGTCAATCCACTATTCCTTCAAATTCAAATGTGTATTTCTTCTTGTTCAGCTCCTTAGTCTTCTCTACTATGTTGGCCTGTCCCTTTTTCTTATCCTTTTTCAAGAGACGACAATCAGGGGCTTTGTGACCAGCTTTTTCACAATTGTAGAAGTTGCCCTTGAATTTCTTCTTGTTCTACTCCTTAGTCTATCCAGAAGACCTCTTCCCCTTCTTACTTTTTGGAGAAGTCTCTTCAACGATATTAGCTCCCATAATCGTTAAATTTTCACGAGAATTCTTCTTGTATGTTTTGTTGTCTTCCTCAATCTTGAGACGAATCACAAGATCTTCCAACTTATTTCTTTGCGCTTGTGATTAAGATAGTTATTGAAATCTCTCCACGAAGGAGAAAAATTTTCAATCATTGCAGCCACTTGAAATGCTTCATTCACTACCATACATTCAGCAATAAGGTCGTGAAAAATAAAATGAAACTCTTGAACTTGAGTTCCAACAGTTTTGCTATCTATCATTTTATAGTCTAGAAACTTGACAACCACAAATTTTTTCAAGCATGCATCTTCAGTCTTGTACTTCTTCTCAAGTGCGTCCCATAATTCTTTAGAAGTTTTCATAGCACCGTAGACATTGTACAAGTCATCCTCCAAAGCACTTAGGATGTAGCCTTTGCAAAGAACGTATGCATGTTTCCATGTCTCAACAATCATAAACTTCTTATAGTCCGGCATGTCGGCGACAGGCACTGGAGGGTCTTCACTGGTGAACTTCTGCATACAAAGCGTGGTAAGCCAAAAAATACCCTTTGTTGCCATCCTTTGAAGTTGGCTCGAGAAAATTTCTCTGGTTTCTCGGCCGGTGGCACAACAATTCGGCTTGACTAGGCTATTATCGTTACCGCAACAGTCCCAGAAGGATTTCCATTATCAATTGCCATTTCTCACTGTCGACAGCAGAAGAGTTCAATTAATAGCAAAAAATAGAACAGTAAACAATACTGTAATTAATGATAAAAGTACGTTTAATAAATACAGTACATGTAATTAATGATATACTGTTTTACAGAAAACGATAAACTTTTTATGATCTTCAAATTGTTTCTGAATTTTAATACTCCGATAAAGTTTTTATATCTTCAAATCAGAATAGAAAAATTCAGAAGAAGTAGAAAATCACACAGATTTTAATCTCCAAAAACAGAATACAGATTACAGTATAAAAAATAATTTTTTTAAGATTGTTATTCTATATGTATTACTATAATAAATAATGAAACAGTAAACTTTCTGAAACAGAAAACAGAAACAGAAAGTTAGCGACAACAGATCGAAATAATATTTGAAAATAATTTCGGAATAAATCGAGCCCACTGAATGCACAGTGTGTCCTTAAGGAAATTATTCCCCACAAGTACCCTAGGTGCTGGAATATTATCCTCCCAGGATAGAACGATTTAACTCACTAGCGTATTAGTACCAAAAACGCCGGTGAAACAGCGAACGACTCGAAGGCTGTAAATCATACTGGAATTTTAATTGTGCAGATGAAGGAGAAGAAACTCAAAAAGTTTTGTAAGGAAAGATTATGGGATCAAGGCATATTTATAGCCATTTTCTGGCACTGTTTCTGAAAAGGTTTGCAACATTTCAGAAACAGTCATGGCTATTGGAACAGGTGGGAACATTTCCCGTTTGAAATATTCCGGGAAAAAGGATTTAAAATAATCCGAGAAAGATGCGTCGCGGGTCCTGGGTTATTTTGGGTTGAATTTTTATTAATTAGTTAAATAATTGAAAGAAATTTTGTCCAAAAAGATTAATCAATCAGTCGTTGACCGAAGCCAAAGTCGAGTCGAGCGAGCAACGACGACGACGGCGCGAGGCTTAATTTCTTTCCAACCCATTTAACACCAAGAGAAGTGTTTTCTCAATATAAGTACATTCAGTTTTCTTTCCACCGCCAATGAGAGACACTTACTCTTTCCAAAGCAAAAGGGAGCTCACTTTCCCTCCACTTTCTTCCCTCCGTTTCCCGTTCACCAATCTTTCAATCCCAACATGTTCAACTATCTCTCTAACTTAGCTATGTCAGGATTTTAACCATGCAAGTTTTGGTAATAACATTGTCACTGCTAAGAATATGTAGAGTTGAGTAGTTTCTTGGTCCTCCACTGGTACTTGTAAATTAAAAAATACGAGAAGAGGAACACCATTTGTTGTTCAAACCGCAACAACAATTGCTACTAAAAGATATCAATCTTGGAAGAGATGCAGCATTAAGAGTTGTTCGACGCAGTAGTGACTCAATTATTATTTGTTCGTTGAAATAAGAAGTTAAAATTTTGATAAATACGAATCCCGTAAAAACTTATTTCGAGGAACGGTCAGACTAAGTCATTTTTCAAGAACAATAGCTAAAGAATCTTATACTACCACTTGCATTTGGTGGAACCTGTATGTTGATGTTCAGGATTTTGATAACCATACAAGTAATATACAAGTAATTTGGAGGAGATCTCTCAAAAAATATTTAGTGCACATTTCGATTTCAACGAAATAATAGGGGTATGCAAATCTGTATTTGAATTGTTAAGGGAAGAAAAGGAACTACTATATTTAAACGGAGAGTGTAGTAGAAAATTTATGGTGTAGTCAATACTAGCATCCTAATTTGAAGAAGGATACTCTCCCCATTTTAAATTAGATGACACATTTCGTTTATAAAATATTAAAATGTGTCAAAATATATATTTTTATCATATTGACACGAGAAAACTTGTAATTTATAATACTTTTCATATAACTTTTGAATATTTAAATTTTAGTTTTAAATTATTGAGTTGAACTAATCCAATTTAATTTTAAAAATAAATCAAATTGGCTCTCGATAAGCGTAAACTATATCATCTAAATTGAAAAAAACGAAGTAAGGAGCATAATCAAATTGTTTACTTTTAGGTTTTAGTGTTACATACAAATAAGTTTTGACTAATCCCATTAATTATAATTCTGAACCCCCCCCCCTCCCTTTACCACCACTCAACCTAACCATACTTCACCTAGAACATGGAAACCACGCGTATAGAGAAAAAAATTGAATTTACAGTTATTACAGTTTCACGCGTTTGTGTGGGATCAAGATTTAAAATAAAAAATAAAAGTTAAAGCAAAAGCATCAAACAAACGCGTATACTTCCCTTTCAATACTTTCTTATTTCATTTCAAGAAAACTATATTCCAATACTTAACTTTGAAACTCTTTTTCATCTTTCATTTTCTGTTTCATTGAATCCCAAGAAGAAGAAGAGCAAAAAAATGTTGACACTAAGCATTCTTTTCTTAGCATTTCTCTTCATTCTTGGTTTAATTACCACCCTTTTCAATTTCCCTACAAAAAAATTCCAATCTTGGATCTATTCTCTTTCAATTAAAGCTCAAACTCCAACTCCATCTCCTCTTGTCAAGAACTCAACTTTAAGTTCACCACCTATGGCTGAACAAAAAATCATGAGAAGGAGTACTTCAAACAGCCATAACAAGGTTGAGTTAAGGAGTATATTTGCAACTTTTGACAAGAACAATGATGGCTATATAACAAAGCAAGAGCTAAAGCAATCACTCAAGAATATTGGTATTTATATGGAGGATATAGATATAGTTGAAATGGTTGAAAAAGTTGATTCAAATAAAGATGGTTTAATTGATCTTGATGAGTTTTATGAGCTTTGTCATTCATTCTTGGGAATAGAAGGAATAATTGGGAGTCAAGAAAATAGTGGAGAAATGAATCGAGAAGAGGAGGCAAATAGAGAGAGGGATCTTAAAGATGCATTTGATGTATTTGATTATGATAAAGATGGATTAATATCAGAGGAAGAGTTGAGTAAAGTACTTTCATCTTTGGGATTGAATCAAGGGAAGAAATTGGAAGATTGTAAGGAAATGATAAGGAAAATTGATGTAGATGGTGATGGTATGGTAAATTTTGATGAATTCAAGAAGATGATGAAAGTTGGTGGAAGGCTTATTCCAATTTCTTGAAAAGCCATGCAAATTACTACAGATCTTTATTGTTCCATTTTTATTAGCATACTATTACAGTCACGAGCAGAATCTTAGCTTGAGCCTGTTTCAAGAAAACCAATTGAAAGAAAGCCTTATGTTACAAGATGAATCTTTACTAGTACTAGTTTTTATGATTTAGATTTGTACAGATAGGAACAAGAATTTGCATGAATGATTGTATAGTTTAGTTTAGTTTACTTTCTTAGTTTCTATGAGAAATTGGATCTGAGGTCTAGTTAAGTCAACTAAGATTTTTTTTTTTTTTTCTCTTTTTAATTAGCTGGATTAGAGAAAATTAAAGCACATGAAGAGGTAGGGGAAGGAGCAGAAATGACAACCTTTGGCTCTGTATTCAAAGTATTTGATCTTAATTTGTTGTTTCAGAGCAGACAAGCTCATGGTTGTACTGACACTATATGTTTGTTTATTACATTGACTTGTTTTCTTATGTTCTTGTTAATTGGTGGAGTACAAGTTTTCCAACCTTTTCAGGTAAGATCTTTATTAGAAAACTCATATTCTAGATCTTGATACCTGCAACTTTCATATGCAAGAGCCAATATTTTGGTATGACTCCTAATTTTGTTGTAAATTTTTGGCAATATCTTGATGTCAAATAGGTTGAACAAAATGACTTCTAGAAGAAAATTTATCTCTACTAGAGCTAACGGGTCAATTAAGGAAGAATCGGCCAATCAACTCTAAACTGAGCTTCTAGCCTTATGGTTAAGAAAAATGTAAAAACTGTACTTTTTTAGCTTCAATTTTGAGATGATTTTAGCTATAGGTGACCACCAATGTTTTAATTCCAAATGTTGAAAAGTGAGGAGTGATTGCCTTTATTCCTTGGTGTAGGGGCGGATCCGGGGCATTAGTCACACGTTGTTCTCATGAACCCAGTAACTTTTGTCTAGATCATATATTTATATTTAAAACAATTAAAAGTATAAGAATATTGTAGCTTGGAATTCAATTCGTTAATCCAGTTATTATTGTATATTAACTTGAGATTTCTGTAGGAACCCATAACCTTAAAATTCTGGATCCCTGTTATAATGTATCATACATCACCTGAGACTTTAAAATAAACTTTGAAACAGTCCCTTGGTATACAAATGAGGTAATTGGGTGGCATAGCATATTAAGAGTAGTCCACACCTAAACCAAGTCTAGTCACAAGTTCATGATTTGCAACCAAAAAACATTGACATTATCTGATTGTGATATTTCAAAGTCTTTATAAAAATGTCTTTACAAGTCATCTGAATTTACAATGGAAATGAAATGTACTTGCCGTGTCATAAAGGGGCAAAAGCTTCTTCAATCTTCTGGAGAAACCAATTACTTTGACTAATGATTTTTGTGCAGTTCTATATTCTTATACACTGTCCGCTTAGAGGTTATTAGCAAAGATAAGATGATGATCGGTAATTGCTTTAGTATATGTGAGCTAATAACCTAGAAAAGAAAGTACTCCTACAATTTGTTAAACGACAATCTAGAGGTTGTTCCAAAATTTAAAGTTGATATGTTCAACATTTATGGGTCTTTGCACTAAACTCAATGTTCTTTTAAAATCAAGGGTTCAAATCTAACATTTTGTCAATAACGTCTCGGATACTTGCTATTATTTTTACTGACCAATAATCAACTTGGTCACAAGGTAAAGAACAATCAGGTACGCCAACATTATTTTAAAAAGCGTGGGCATAAGGCAGGGCGTAAGCCCTATAGGTATTTAATTTTTAATATTTTATAAAATAATATAATGACAGTTAATATTTATAAACATGTAAAATTGCATAAAATTTGAAGAAAATTATATATATGTGTGCTCCATCCCCACAAAAAACTAATCAAACAATCTATTATACGTTACTTACAAGCACAAATAATTTGAGTCTAAAAGAATAAAGTTTTCTATATGCAGGAATAAAAAGGATGATTAACTTGCAATTTGAACTTTGAATTTGCTGCTATGAAGAAAAATGTAGTTCTNCACAGGTAATTTGAATCTAAAAGAATAAAGTTTTCTATACGAAGGAACAAAAAGGATGATTAACCTGCAATTTGAACTTTCGATTTGCTGCTATGAAGAAATTTGAACTTTGGATTTGCTGCTATGAAGAAAAATGTAGTTCTCTTTGTATTTGTAAAAACAATTAAATATTCGTTGCTTTTGGGAGATATTAGCAGACTAGCGGACAAGATAAAAAATTGGAAAAACCAAGAATTAGAGCTTAAATCAATAAAAAAGGTCTTTACTTTTAAATACTTTTGAGTTCCTTTTTAAACCTTTTGAGTAATTACTCAACTCACTTTTGAAAATTTGGGCATTACATGAAGAACTAATTCAACAAATTTTGTTTTAATTTGAAAAAGTCTCTACGGCTTACTCCTTACTAAAAAAACGCGCCCCGAACGCCCGGGCGTACGCCCCAAATTGCGGGGCGTACGCCTCTTGAGACTTTCGCCCTAGGGCGTTTTTGGTACGCCTCGCCCCGGGGCTCGCCCCAGAAACGCCTTTTAAAACAGAAACGCCAAGATACAACGAGAACCGCACCTGTAACTCAAGTCAATTTGCGAGGTTTTTAAAATCCGCCGATAAGACACACGAAATACATGCAGGATCATTATTATGACCATCATACTTGTCAACCATCTAATCAGATTAATCGACCAAAATATAATAGAAGCATTGTCGGTGTTCAAAAATTTATTTTAAACTTCGTAATAGGGGTGTACATGGGTAAGGTTGGTTCGGATTTTCTAATTACTAAACCAAACCAATTGTATCAAATTATTAAATCTAAATACCAAACCAAACCAATAAAAATCGATTTTTTTCGGTTTTCTTTTTCTTTCATAAAGTTTTTATAGTACAAAACGTAAAATTTTGTGCTCCAAATATTTCTTTAATCCTAGTAAGACAGAACTATATAAGGTGTTTTTCAATAAAATAACATAAATATGAGTTGAGTCATGTCATTGTACTAAAATATTCAACAATAAAGATAAAATCGCATAAAATAAATATTATGAATAAGCCATAATGAAAACAAATATAATTTAAAATTATGACTAATAAGTACTATTATTTACATGACTAACCACTAAAAGAAAAATAAGTTATACATTTTATTTAAACCATGAAAGAATTAAAAAAATAGATACTAACACTATTTTCATTCATAGTACAATTGAATTGAATATCTTTTATTAGCATTAGTATTGATTTGATTTAGTTTAGAATTTATTTGAGTTACTAACATTTATGGACTATAAAACTTATTGGAGCATCCAAAAATTATAAGCCCAAACTTGAAAAAATACGTTAAAAGATAAAACTATGAAAAAACTTAAAAATATTTATAAACTACACTACCATAAATATTTTTATGTATTAAATATATTTAAAACTTCTATATATATAATATCGGATTAGTTTGATTTCAATTTAACTTTTTTTAGTTAAAACTAA
Organism: Nicotiana otophora; assembly: GCA_000715115.1. NCBI lineage: Eukaryota > Viridiplantae > Streptophyta > Magnoliopsida > Solanales > Solanaceae > Nicotiana > Nicotiana otophora. The sequence continues at coordinate 62,334 of AWOL01S0000849.1, forward strand.
ACCAAACCAAATATGGTCAAATTTTTTTTTCCAACACCAAACTATAGTCGGATTTTTTCTCGATTTTAACTAGAATTATCGGGTTGGTGCGATTTATAAATTTATTTGTACACCCCTACATCGTAATATTGAGCTCACACACATATTTTACCTATTAAAAGTTGAGTTCGAACAAACCCGTTGCCAAAAGCCACATCCCCCACTACTACAATGATAATGTAAAAAATCATTGCAGCTAGTTGTATTTGAAGCCTTTTTGCCCGGAGTTTCAGCTTTCAACCACTAATTTACAGGATTTGAACGGGGAAAAAAGTTAAAGAGTTCGAGCCAATGTGGATCTCAAATTGCGGAAAACACCACGATAAAGAGATCCAAACCACCTGCTTGCCAGCAAGCTACTCTAATTAATTGGGTCCACATTTCAACTAATTAAGACAAAGAAATAAAGCACAAATTTTGAAAGGACAGGGTGTACTGATCTCCTTCCTACTTTTATCAAATTGGTGTGCTGATCTTAAATTCTTAATCCTATACATTAAATAAGGTACAACGTCAAATCAAAGAAATTATGTTATCAATGTAATTTACACAGGTGTTCAGCAGAGCATATAACTGGAACCCAAAAAAACAGGAATATTAAGGGAAGGGGGGAGGGGTGATCATTTCAACTAACCATTAACAGCCTTAATAAGCACCTATAGAACAGAGCGAGTATCGAATTGAACTTAATCCTAAAAGCATGCCAATTGTGTTTCAAATAGTTTGTTATCATTAACAAAAGACCAGAATAGTATAAACTTCTAGTCTAACTAGAAGTACCAACAGAAAAGCAAGTAAAACCATGTCTATAACTTACTTGATACTACAGCTACCCTTAGGCTTATAACAGCACCAGGTGGCTTCAACCAAGCAAACACAGATTCTGGCTTAGTATCATCCCCCAGAATCATGCGCTGCCTCTAGTGATGGTAGGACATGACCATTGCTATCCTATCCATTTTAAGTAAGGACATAATACACATTAAAAGACGTCCGGATGGAAACGCCCGGGGATAGAGTTGCTTTGTTGCGCCTGCTTGAGATGCATCGATAGCGCATAGTTATTAACCTGATCACACAGAAAGGGCAATTCACTTAATGCCATATATGAGAAATGAGGTGGGATAGAAAATTAAAAATAGAGTCAGGAACCCAATAAAGCAACTCACCATTGCTGGCAAATAAACTCTTAATAGCATTAATGTACCAACCGAACTCTTAATCACATAAATGTATCAACATACTTCCAGTTTCCAGGGGCGGGGGGAGACTGAAGACTTTCATACTTCCAACATTTATAATGCATGCATCTATGCACATACAGAAGTACAACTATTTCTTAAAAAAGGAAGTTTCTATGTTTGGAAGCAGGAGGAATGTACATTCTACCCCTTTCTATAGAGGAAAGCATGCTTGACAACCAGATTTTAGTCCTCATTTCTCTTCTCAAAATTTTATCTTTGCTCCCGGATTGCACAAAGCACATATAATAAATATGAAACCATGAAATGAGTTACGAAACTTCATGAGATCTAAATAGGGTAATCTGACCTCAAGTGTTCTCAGCTGCTCCTGGTACTGAGCCACCAACTGCTTCAGCTGATTCACCTCATGCCCTCTATCCTCAAACTCCTTCTGACGCTCACGTTGAATAGCAAATGCTCGCTTCAAAATAGAATTCTCTTGAATAAGAGCTTCTACCTGCTGCTTGAGCATGTTGTTTTCCTGAATAATTAAATAACTATGAATATATAGATAATTTTTCTTGAGGAAGCATAACTATATATGTATAGATATGTAATGACATTTTTTCTTTCCCTTTTTTTGGGAAATGGTAAGTATTATTGATGTCAAAAGCCAGCACTAAGAAAGTGGAAATAACATTTTTCCTTTTAGGTGCACAACATTTTAAAAGAATGAGGTAGACGTGGCATACCAAAATAAGATCATTAGCCTGGAATACTTAGTGCATCTCCAGCCCCAACCCTCACAAACACTGATATGTGGTGCTTGGTTGTTGGGGTGATCGGAGAGGGGTGAGTGCCTATAAGGAAAGAACATTACTGATCTATACTAATAGGCTAATAGCCAGACCATGAAAACATTAATTCCTCAACCATCTAAACATATTTGATGTTCACTTTACACTCTGTGGAGGATCCCACTTTTAACTCATTTCATATCTGCTTTCAATATTTTTATGCAACAATTGAGCAAAACTACACATCCGATTGAGGACCTTCAAAACAACTGTATACCATGTCCATAGTAAGTGATAGACAGATGAAGCAAATAAAAACAATGTAGACCAGTTGAATCAAGTGCAGTGGTATGGCAATAAAAATAGAAGACAAAACAGACAGAATGGTGTTAGTGGACAAAATAAAGTTAATTAAATATTTCTAGACCACCTGCTGGACATCGCGAGCTGTTGCCTCTTTTGCGCGGGCACAAATAGACTTCTCCAAGACTTCAAGAGCTTGTGAAGCACGGACTTTAGCATCATCTATATTTGAGGCACTCATCATCTCTCTAACAAACAGCTCCACCCATTCTGTACTCTCCATGTGCAGTTCTTTTCCTGCCAATGAATCTTCTGTAGGTATGGGCCCACCATTACCTGCACCAAAATGTGTAAAGGGATAGTGTCTACCAGTATAAACAGACTTGTGCCAGTGAACTTCTAAGACATCCAACAAATGTACTGATACACCTAAGAATGGTAAAGTATCAACAGAGAGTGAGCTCAGAGGAAAATCACTCGTCATTTTCAGTATGCATGCAATAAAGCAAGATTGGTAGCAGTTTTACTGCATTGTAAATGGAGTCTGCTCCTGGATTTTTCAGGTCCCCCATCTTTCTCACAGGGTCTTGAAGCACAAAATTACGAAGTAGTACATCCATGGCCTCAGCTCACCCAGTTAACGAAAACACGCGACCAGAGCAAACACGAGTTTCAGTCTAGTGTCAGGGTCATACCTTAAGGCCAATTGAAAACAGTAGAATGCTCTGAAGAAACAAAACATTTCTCTTAAAATCAACTAAACAGCTAACCAATGATCCAAACATAACCATTCTAATGAATGAACAGCATGTTGGGCTTGAGTGGACTCTGATTGCCTCAACATTTTGACAAGTCACGAACACAAGCAAACAGAAATTTTTAAATAACTACTCATTATTTCTTTATACCTATGCAACCACTTCTCCACCACAACCAAAAATTTAAGAAGTGAGTAACGACTAAAATTCAATAAATATAAGTATGCATCAAAGTTAGTAAGTAATAAAGTAGTGCAGATATTTACCCTAAGCAACTGTGCAAGTATTAAATTTGTGAAACAGAGTCAAGTTAATAAGTCAGTAAATGTTGACCACAGCCGACTAAATTATCCAATTAAAGAGAAAAGAGAATACTAGCTACACAGCACTTCTAGTAAAAATGGTAAGCAGTTTTTTACATGCACAAGGTAAACTCGGAATAGTAATTGCGATATACAAAACATATCACGAGAGGCGAGCTGCCAGGATCGTGGCTTATACATTTCAAGCAAGTGAAAGGAGCAAACAAACATCAGATTGGACAAGGAACAGGGTTTTAGACTGATCAATGGAAACATCACATAGATAAGTGAATAGAATGCTACAGAACGAACATCTACAGGAAGGCGAATTATACAAACTACACATTCAAAATTATGAAATGTCTTTATAATTCTAATTACATAATCACTTTCCCGGAAAAAAAAAGGAAATCGGAATTGTCTTGTTTCACAATGATCTTATATAGCACGTGATTATAGCACACAAACAAAGGATGCCACAAAAGAAAGTACTTGATGTCATTCCCCAAGTTTCTATCAAAACAGATTCAGAAGGGGAAAAAATAAAACATCCAATGTCAATCAATAAAAATCTACATATTGATGTTCACCTTGAGTTAAGATCTGGCTGCCGATCTCCTGGGTAGCATCAGATCTTCCTGTGAGGGGCCCCAGATTCTCAGCAGACCCCAAGCGAAGCTCATTTAGTCTTTTGATGGCAGAATCCAGATCATCACCACATTCTTCCAGTGCTCTCTCAAGCAGCTACAAAATTCCAAATCTAGGTTAAATTCTCCTCTTTTCAGGGTAAACAAAAGTTTGACCAAGAAAAACTGTAGGAAACTATGCCATAGAACTTGATACCTAGATAACAGAAATGTGTCAAGAAACTAAAAGTAGCTTTTACAGTTCAATGCTATCAGAATCCAAATCAACAACCTCATAGAATTGTTTTTTAAAACAGAACCACAAAAGTTAGATCCATCAATGATATCACTAAACGAAAATCATCAGACACCATACCATTTCTGGATCAATCGGAATTGATAGAAATCCTTTTAGAATAAAACAACGATCACGAATTTTAGATCCAAGTATCAGTATTAGTAGAAGAAATCAGAGGGAAATTCTGAAATAGAATCTGCGAGGAATCATTGACTGAAGAAAATTTAACACCTCTAGTAGGAATAAGATGAAATGTGTTTCTTTTATTGTCTATAACTGCATTCTATTAGGTAACAACGCTTGGAATTAGGTAAAAGTCAACATACACATTATATATGACACCTATCAAGAATAACCCGGAAAACGTGCACCTCTTTAATTCTTTTAGAAGTTGAAAGGTATTTGGAGTGTTGTAATAATTAGTTCTTGCAATATTTTCAGACAATCCAAAACCCTGTTACGTTACAAAAGCAAAAGCCTGTTTTCCCTCTTCAAGGAAGCAGTAACCTTTACCAAACTGATGATCCGTAATTGGTGCTGTCCGAAGATGTCCCTCTTTTCTTTATCAATCCTAATATGTGCATTTGAACCTAAAGTTGGTGGGTGAGCTAATTCTTACAGGATTTCATCAATTCTAAAACACTTTCAAAAACTTTAATCGCACTGATCAAGTGACTTCCATCATGGATGCTCTAACTGGATACATATTTTACACTTCTCCCACAAAATTACTTGCAGAAGACAAATAAATTACGACAACAGCCATAATGACAATAATAAGAAGATGGCCACCTTCATTCCTGGTATTGTAGCAAATTCACTCTGTAGTTAAAATACAATATCACTTGTGTTCCTTTTCCTAGAGAATTTTTCTCTTTCTTTTGTTAATCCGAATCAGATATTGCATGCTTTACAAAAGCTTTCCTTCTATAGTTGGGACCTAGGGAAATAACAGCAAGAGCGGATAATACAAAGAGATTACTACAATCCCTGCACTAAATTTTATCACCTAACTCTTTATATCCTCAAACATAAAATTCTTTACACTCAAGACTTCTATAGTCACAAGACTAATTTTATAAGGGACTTGTAGTCAGTATTAAAGCCATTGATATTTTGCAGCCTATATATCATTCGGATCTTTTTGACATTGCCCTTCATCTCCTTACTTCCCTTCTTAACCATCCCATCATAGAGACAGGAAACTTCGCTTGGTATTTTGCAGTTACACTTCCCGTAAGAGCAAAGACTACCTCAGATGGATAAGCCGCAGAAGAAAGCACAATAGTGACTTGATTAATCAGCAATTGATATAAGATTAAACTAATTATCATCGTAACTTCGACAAATCTTTTAACTAAACGGGAAAGCAACCACTACAAATACAAAGAAAAATAGAAGTACTATCAATCTAATTAGCATGATTGCAGCATATAGTCTAATTTTAGATGCATATCTATTTAATTCCCAAAAACAAGAATTGGTTATAAATAAGACAAGCAAGGGGTTGGAAGGATTTAAGAGTAATTACAGCAGTCATTGGATAAATTTGATTTGGATCTCGATGGTTATCTATTTTTAAATACATTTCCATTGAATCAAAATGTAAAGAGGTTGCCAAGGAAATTTGAATAGAAGAGGTTATTGTATTTGTGCCTCAGGATCAAATTGACGAACTATAAGGATTTAAGAGTAATTATTCAGGAATAATGATTGTTGAGAACACTTGCTTCAACGGCATAACTGTTTTTATAGTAAGTTAAACAGCATAACTGTGTAAGCTATTATGAACGATATTTCACTAGTTTACAATTAGGGATTTGAATCTGCTCTGAAGTGCTCCTCTTTTTGATAGAGTATCAGAAGCATGCTGCCTCTAGTGATTAAAAGTTCAAATATACCATTTATAACACCTTTTAAAACCTCAGGTAGCTAAGTAAGTAAAACAACAGCCTGTGCGCGCAACCAAGTTCAAGTAAAAATAACAAAAAGTTGATAGGGAACCATCCTAAAGTACCCTCCTAATTGTTTGACATGTTAAAGCTTACTTTAGTAGTATATAGGATATAGGATAAGATTACTTCATAAATTAGCCTATCTAAAGCAACTACAAACATGATGTTCGTGGTCTACTGAACGATACCTCAAGGTCGAGCATGAAGTAGACACTTGGCATTTTCTTGAAGAATGGAACTCCTCATAAATCCAATAAACACGGGCAGAATTGGTACCATGAGCTGAAATCGAAGATCCTATACCATGAACTTCACCAACTCCATCAACTATGCCTCAACCCCAAACTAGGTAAGTCATTTATATGAATTATATGTATTCGTTCACTCTATTAGGCCCATTCATTCACTATATACACTATATACGCAAAAACCATCGTGGTAGTCAGTTACATCCATGTTTTAACATGGTCAGCTGGTTTTGCATTTGTTTTTACTTTCCTCGATACAAATTGGTCCACTTTATTCGTGGATAAGCAATTGCTCCACCTTGATTTCTTACACATTTAATGATGCTAAACCATGTATTTAAGCGCACTATGAACTAAAAAGAAGTCTAGATGAGCCTATAGTGGATTTCGTGGTAACAAAAGCTCAAGCCACGTCAACTTTTGCAATCCTACATAATGTTACTTTAAACTGCTCCCCATGGGATTTTTTTCAATCAAAAATCCTTCGTAAGTTTTATTTTAACACTTATGAGTATATGTAAACCCCCATCTTTTTCCTTAAGACTAAAATAAAGGACTTGCGGTTTTTTAACTTAAATACCTTTCCGAAAAATGTTCTTCTACTTACTTTACAGGAGACTCCATAAATTCACTCTTAAGACTTCATTCTTGAGAGAGAGAGAGAGAGAGAGAGAGAGAGAGAGAGAGAGTATTTAAAAAGTCCATCTCAAGAAGCTACTAGTGAAGATCAGCCAATAGCAACCATGCTAGTAAATTTCAAGATGTATCTAAATTGTTAAAGCCAATAAAAACGATAACGATATCTTCCTACATCTGATTGTCCCTTAAAGGAATTTATATCTGCACGAGCCACGATTTTTTGCAGTAATCTATTAACATCCTAAATACCCTTCACCAAACCCTACTGTTTAAACTCAAAAGTTTTTTTGCAGTAATCTATTAACATCCTAAATACCCTTCACCAAACCCTACTGTTTAAACTCAAAAGTAAACCACGTTCCTGATAAACAACTAATTCGTAAACTTAAACGGAACCACAATCATGGATCTATACATGTTGTGCAGGTTTGGGAAAAAGATAGAGGCTCAAGCCATGTTATTAAACTAAAATGCAGAAGTAACTACAAAAGACATGGTCTTCACATAAACTTGATACATAGTTCGAAAAATAATACTGTATTTCTTTTAACCATCCACTGGAAGTTACTTTGATATCTCCTTTAAGCGCCACCATGAATGCAGCACACATTTATAAATCCCCGTATTCAACTTGTATGTCCTTGAATATTTCCAACCCATATGACTATGCATTTACATTTAGTCTTACGAGAAACAAAAAGTAAGCAAGTGGTAAAACTAAAATTTCTGCTTGCAATGTTATGGTCAAACTTTGATCAAGATCCATGGTAATGCTAAATTCCACTAAAATTCGTGTCAAGGAAACTAACAATTGTACTCAAACAACCAATAAATGACATGACAGATGTTAATATTAAACTAGCTCTCCACATATGTGTTATATTCTTCCTAGAAGAAAGTAAGCTGATAACATCTGGGCATCTGGCGAGGAAAGACAATGATGCAGTCCTATATTCCAATAGTGCAACTAAAACATTGTGTCCAAAGCATTTAACAAAGACAGCAACTAAATGCATCCTGTCAAGATATAGCATAGACAGATAACAAATGTCTTCTGTGCGTCTACAGAATACAAGTTACTAACCACATAGTATGTCAATCTTACCACTGATAAGTTGGAAATAGAACCATAATATCTTTTTGAAAATACATTGGAAAGCTGTTTAACTAAAATAAGAATAGAAAATTATCCTTTTTCTTTTCAATCGACAATCCCACTCCAATACAATAAAAATATAAAGGGAAGCATATTTATGGCTGACAATTCCAAAACAAGCTGAAATTTCAAATAAATTGCACTGTGGTTGGTAAATTACTTCATCATTTCACTAAAACCCCACCGTCTACAAAATCAAAAGCTAATTTCACTAAAACAGAATAGATGATCAACCTTTTCATTTTCAATGAACACTCCCAGACCAATACAACTATGATTATAAAGGACGGAAATTTAAAGCCAAAATTCCAAAACAAGCTGAAATTCCAAACGACTTCTAATTACTAAATTACTTTTTTTTAATAAAAAAAAAAATTGACTTCTGGAAAAAGAAACCTATTTGTCCAAATGAACTGCGCAGCAAATTATTTGATGCCCTCAAACTTCAAAAAAATCACTAAAAAGCTACCATCCACCACATCAAAAGCTAAATTAGCTAGAATAACTATATCCAATCACCCCTATTTTTTCTCAATCGGGATTTCAAGTACAATACACCAAAGGAAAGATTTTTACAGCTAAAAAAAGACCCAAACAAGCTACAACTCAAATCAGTTGCACAAAAAATAAAAAATTACTTAATAAGTAGATTCAAATAAGAAAACCTGTCTGTCCAGATGAATTGCACCGCGACCTAAAAAACTTCGAAAAAGTCACCGTAGTTATCAAATAAGCTTTCTTTTCTTTCATTTTTTTCAACATTTCCAGTTCAGTACAACAAAAAGATTAACAAAACGATTCTCTTTACAGTCAAAAGCCTAAAACTTCCAAAACAAGCTGAAACACAAAAATAATTGCTCTGAAATTATTAAATTACTTAACTAATCAAAATAAAAACAAAAATTTAAACCTGCTTGTCCATATCAGGGAAGACCGATAGGAGATGATCGATCGCCGAGGACGGAGTAGAAAAATAATTAGCGGCAGCAGCGGAGGATCGCGGCGGCGAGAAAGAAGACGGAGAACAGCGGATCCTCTTCGGAACCGGCGGCGAAGAAGACGGCGACGACGACGATGACTGCAAATCTTCGAAGAAATTGGATCTCTTGCTGCCGCACACTATAGCAGACATGTTGTGCCAAAAATCAAAATCCTCTCAACAACAACAATTCTTCTCTCACCGTCTCGCTCATGCAGATTTCAAATTTAACCAATTCCAAGAAGAAAAAAAAGAACAAAAAATATTCAAATAAAATTAAATAAAAGTCAAAATCAAAATCAAAATCGAAATCGAAATCGAAATCTCATTTGTTCACTATATATATAATTAGGTTCTCAATTTCTGTATGAATATAAGTATCTAACTAAATGAATTTCTATAATCTATGTTGTTATAAAGAAAAATATATAAGTATCAGATAAAATAAAATAATTAATGTTTTTTTCCTTTGTTTATCTTTGTTTCCATTCTCTCTCGTGTTTTTATGAGATAAGGCTGGGTTTTGCAATTGATTGATTGTGTGAAGAAAGAGGTGATGCGGGGGAGATAGAGTGACAAAGGGTTTCAGTATTTTTAAAAGAAGGACTAGTTATGAGATGCTACGTGTAAAATGGTGGTGACGTGGAGGTATATAATCTGTTGGAGGATGTAGCTTCTAGCGAAGGCTGTTAGCGGTGTTGCGTTACGAGTTCCATCTTTCTGTTACGTTATGGCTGGTAGTTGAGCGAGCGGTGCCGGTGGCTTCTTCTTTCCTTTCTTTTAAGTTGTTCTTTCCTTTTGCACCAAAATTAGATTTCTATTAAAATAATGTTTTGATAAAGCTAGTTTTACAAACGGAAAAAATATTAAAAGTTTTTAGATTACTAATAATTTTTAATCTATGATAGCATTTAGATAATTACTTAATAATTAAACCTAATTATACAAATAATATTGACATGAAAAATGCATAAACTTAAAACTTAAAAAATAAATATTTCCTTTTAAATAATTCTTTCCTTTTACCTCGTGCTTTTTTTGGGCCAAAAGTATTTTTTTAGCAAAAGTAATTTTCTCCAAAGTTAAGGTGTTTGACCAAGCTTTTAAAAGGAAAAAGTGCTTTTGAGTAGGACGAAAGTAGTTTCTCCCTAAAAATATTTTTTTGAAAAACACATTTGAAAAGATATATTCTCTCCGTTTCAAATTAGATGATGTACTTTTCTTTTTAGTTTGTTCCAAAATAAATGACACATTTCTAAACTTGAAAATAATTCAAATTTAACCTCTTCATTTACATATTTTACCCTTAATGAGAAGTTTTTATAAATACAAAAATATCATGGCTCCGCAAAGCTTTTACTCCTTAAGATTTTAAGACCATAAGTTTCAAAAGTCTTCTTTTTTTCTTAAACTTCGTGCCGAGTCAAACTACATCATCTAAATTGAAACGGATGGAGTACTTAGAAGTACTTTTTTAAAGTTTGATCATACACTAATTGTTGCTCAAAATTACTTTTCAAATTGATTAACCACACATAAACTGTTTATCACCAAATGTACTTTATTGAAAAATACCTTTTAAAAATAAACTGTTCTAAAGCACGACTAAACGTGCTATAAATTTTAATAGAACTAGTATTGCAAAAGACAAAAGGAGACATTTAGTTAGTGGTAGGAGTGCTTATAGGGCGGATATTTATACTTAACGGTTCGGTTTATCGATTATCGATTTATAAATATAGTAATCTGCTAGCGAATCAATAAGATATCAGACGGATTGGTATCAGATTAGCAATTATCAGACGGTTTATCGCTTAAATCAAATAGACAATAAAAAATAGAGAACTAGAGATAAGGAAAAATTTAGGTATAAATTTATTTATATAATATTTCCTAGTTCATGTGACATGCAATATGCAGTACAAGGGAGATTAAATAAGTATTTGGTATGGATAAAAACATTTGACAACTCAATTAAAAGAAAAAAAAAATTACCAGGAAAAAAGTTAGTTAACTAAACAAATAAATCTCCTTCTTATCTCATAGAAAAATTCATGTGACATGCAATCCATGTCTGACCAAATCCATGTTTGAACTTTGAAGAGTTGACTATTGAGGGAGAAGATTGCTGTCAGTGTTGAATTGAGAAATCCGTGATTTAGGGTTTCAAGTAGTAATTTATATATATAGGGGGAAAGTATAAATATAAAAATTATTACGCTTTATCCGATAAGGAAATTGAGTAATCCGTCCCCAAATCGTTAAGCCGTTAGTTATAAAATTTTAATTTATTCACCAACCATTACCCTGATACGCTGATATCATCAAGCCAATAAACCAATTTTATGATCCGGTTAACAGTTACGATTTAATTTTGTACAACATAATTAGTGGGATAAGGATTAATCTCGCTACAATTAAGGATTATATTTAGCCATTGTTTTGTTCAATATTAGCTAATACATACTGATATAAGTTATTTTTGGATTACTGAATCTATAATCAATGTGGGAGAAGCTATTCCTCGATAAACTTGAGGGTGTTTGGCTAAGCTTATAAGCACTTTTCGATTTATCTACGCGTTTGGTAGAGTTAAAAGTGCTTATAAGTCAAAAATAATCCAAAAGCCATAAGTTGGTCACCCAACTTATAAATTTTTAGCTTATAAGCATTTTAAGTTTGACCAAAATTTTATCATTTTATCCTTAAAATATTCCTTTTTAGAACAAAACTCCTACATCGATACTCACCGCCTCAAGTATTTTTTTTCAACCTAACCCCCCTCCCCCCTCGCCTTTTCAAATCTACAATTATCATTGATTATTTAAGATAAGCAATTCTCTATTCCTTTCCATATTTATATCTATGTGATTGTGTATTAATCTTTGAACTATATGTAATAAATGAGGTGCATTAATCTTTGAACTGCATATCAAATTATTGGTGTATTGCTTTCTAAGTATTATGGTGATGAAGACAATGCTTGTTTCTCTTCAAATATTTCGTCCTATTTCGGTTTATTTTTTACTGATAAACTTTTGTCAATTTATTAATTATTATAACTTATGATTATATGCTTATCATAAAATAAATTATATTTATCATAAAAATTATCTTATCTAAGCACAATTGTATTTAAAATAAAATGACAAGTAGAATATTTTGTATTTGAATCGATCTGGAATCTAAAATTTTGAATAAATTACGCCCTTATACGTGTAAACATTCTAAAGTTATTTAAGTCATTTTAACATAAAAGAGTTTATCAACACTTTTTTATCAAATACTGCAGCAATTTATTATCAATTTCAGCACTTGCACCCAAACACGTAATTGCTTATTTATTAAATCAATTTCAGCACTTAATGCTTATCATATACTTCAAAACAACTAATCCAAACGGGCTCAAAGTCAATAAAACGGCAATATTACCCCTCAGATGCCTTATTCATTTAATTCATGATTAAAATTGAAAATATAATTTTATCCATGTTATAAATATCAATTATGTATGTTGATTCATTATAGAATTACTTGGAGAGCAAGCTAAATAATTAGAGGCTAATGTAATTATAGGAACTACCCTAGTTACTATGAGACTATCTAGTTAGGATCAAGCTATTACTTGGGGACCAACCTCATTTCTTCCTATAAATAGGAGGTTCCCTTACCATTTGTAAGAGACCAAGAAAAATTTATTAATTATCTCTCTAAATTGTTCTTATTTTACTTTATTTCATATTATTTCATAACACGTTATCAGCGCACGAAACTCGCCTTTCACCCGCTACGAACTCATACTACTATCACGTAGCTAACTGAAAGTTATTCACCTCGTATTGCACTCAGTGCTTGAAGAAATCAAAAGGGATTTGCTACTGGTTGGCTATACAATTTTTATCTACGAAACCCCCTTATAGAAGAAGAATAAAAACAATTATTGTTTCTTTGCGCTCATACCTAAGGTATACTACTCTTTCCTTGTTGTGCTCTAACTTGGCCTAGCTAAAATAGTTTTCTATTTTGATTATTTGATATTGGGACATCTATAGCTATAAGAAAGAAATAAAGATTTTCATAACGTATAGCTTTTCCCCAGTTATCACTACAAACTATTTGCGGTGAACATTAATTTTTTCATTGTTATATGAATATATTTTATCTTAAGTCTCTTAACTCTGTTTCATTGAAATTACTTTCGCATGGTACTAATTTTGTATGGTTAAATGTTCCTCATCTTTATCCTGATATCTCATTATACAATTTAGTTATTGTGTTATATCATATATGCATCAGCATCTGTGCTTGCCATCCTAAGACCCTCCCGTCATTTTTAATTCTTTTACTTTTGGAGGAACATAATTTTTTTGGTTTCTGTCTTGCATGGATGCTACAGTGATTTTTCTTTTACCAAGTTTTTAACTGTATGTTGTTTAATATTTTATTAATTTTAGAAATGCCAACTGATTTATAATAACTTTTATATATATATATATGAAAAGATGCTTTTAAACATATGAATAATAAGCTCCCTTATAATGTTATTAAAAGTGTTTATTGAACTTCTAAGACCTATTAGCAGTAAGTGTACATGGCCCTTAATATGAGATTGACTTTTGACTTTGAAACTCATAGCCAATAACATATTTATATTGCTCTATTGGTCAATTACTCCAGAAGCTTAAGTGCTTTGATGCATCACCTCTTCTCATTATATTTTATGTTACAATTACTAATCAAGCAATCAACTGGTAGTGCGGTTTGTTAAGTTGCAAATTAGCAACATAAAAAAATTAATTTCTTGGTATAACTGTAGTTAATGTAAAATTATTTGCACGTCTATTAGAATTTATATGAATCTATTTAACTTGATAATAATTTTACTGTCACGATCCAAAAACTGCCTAGTCGTGATGACACCTAATTTAACCCGCTAGGTAAGCTAAATAAAATCAACACAACTCAAATAAGGTAATAAGAGACGATGGATAAGATAATTAAACTTTCTATACAAATCCCAAGGACTGGTAGTACAAATCATGAGCTTCTAAGACTTGGAATTTCAAAAGTTGGTATGAATAAATACATCATCTATTTGAAGTTTACATAAACAGATTAGCAAAATCTAAAACTACCAAGGGCAAGTGGCAGCTATAACTGGAACACAAGTACATCTTCAATGCCAACTCCCGCTATACACAGCGACTCCAGTCCAAAATCTGCACGCAAGGTGTGGAAGTGTAGTATGAGTGCAACCGTCCGCATGTACCCGATAAGTATATTGTCTAACCTCGTTGAAGTAGTGATAAGGATTTTTAATTAAAAGATACTTACAATTATAACATGTGCAGTACTAGCAACAGAACAATTCTAAAATATAACAGAGAAGCGTACAAGAACAAATATGTGAAGCACTATAATAATCACCAGAAGAAATCACTATAGTAAATTCATAACTTTTACAGTATGAGAAATGTACTCAAGATATCAAATCGAATAGTACATCGGCACCCCTCATGCATTTATCTCATCCTCACCAAATATATGAATGTAAATTAAATCAATTGGCACGACAACACCCTTCGTCTATTTATCTCTCCCTCACCGAGCATAAGTATAATAGTACCAACCATGTGAAAGAACTGCTAATAACAATAACGATAAAGTAGGAGATACACAGGTAGCCATATCGAACAATGCAGTGTATATGAGTAACAATAATAGACTAGCTAGAAGGCATGGAAGCAATGGTATATTTTAAGGTAAAAGAACATAGATTTCACTAACTAACATGGTAGAAGGCTTAGATATAAGCATACGAATATAAAGAAAGGCATGATCCTATAAGCTAAACAAATATAGGGCGTGAATAACTAACATAGTAGGAGGCTTATACGAAAGTGCAACAAAGGAAAAACAAAATGGATGTAGATATGACAACAATAAGCAAAGCATAATATTTGCAAGTTAAACAGAAGGCATGAACAACACAACAACAATTAAGACAGAAGATAAAGACAAGACAACAATGACAAGTCACATAGAAAACATAAGTGCAACAATAACAACTCAAGGTAAAGTCATGGATGTATACACAATGAAAAGATATCATAACATAATACATGTCTCTCGTCCTCGCCTGCGCGAAAATACCTTTCGTGCCATGAATACATGATAATGTAAATGAAATGGCACGACATCACCCTTCGTGCTTTTACTCTCATCCTCACATGATAATGTAAATGGAAACATGATAATATAGATGAAATGGCACGGTATCACCCTTCGTGCTTTTACTCTCATGCTCACATGATAATGTAAATGAAAACATGATAATGTAAATGGAATGGCACGACATCACCTTTCGTGCTTTTACTCCCATCCACACATGATAATATAAATGAAATGGCACGGTATAACCCTTAGTGCTTTACACTCTTCCTCGCATGATAATGTAAATGAAATGGCACGGTATAACCCTTAGTGCTTTACACTCTTCCTCGCATGATAATGTAAATGAAATGGCACGTCATCACCCTTCGTGCTTTACACTCTTCCTCACATGATAATGTAAATACAATGGAAAGGCATCACCCTTCGTGCTTTACTGTTCCTCACATGATAATGTATATGCAATGACACGACATCACTCTTCGTACTTTACACTCTTCCTTACCAAGCATATGTATATCAATGACAAGAAAGGTAGGAAACATGAATAACATCAATGAGAGTGATTTAGTGAATATTTCAAATGAACATCAATCACGACTTTCAAAAAAATAACAATTCTATAAACCTCAAGAACCTCATTGTTCAAGTATTTCAACAAGTCTCAAAAGTGATCTTCAACTCAAGTATAGAATCCAATATTTCAAGAATAACGGTCATAGCGATGTATTAGTGATTAAGCATAATGATGACTGAATTAAACACATCAATAGTTTTACAAAATCCCATCAAATTTTAATCATGTTATAATAAGCTAAATCATGATTTCTAGCATTAAATTCCACATTCTTAGTAGTCTAGAAGTCAAGTGTCACAACCCAATTTCTCCTATAGGCCGTGATGGCGCCCAAATTGCTGCTAGACAAGCCAACGGTGAATTAGCCATGTATTTATTCTTTTTAATAATTTCAAAGTAGTTGATTTTTATTTATTAAGTAAATGAGAAGTGAAAAATTTGATAAAGTAAAGCGTAAACTAATAAAAGAGCAAGTATGGCGAAATAAATATTCAAAAGCCATCAAGTGTCTACTAGTATGTTTCCACGACTCGGTGTCACAAGTGTATGAGCAACTAATAGAATATACAAAACACCTATGCTACTATCTGAAATGAGATAGACAGAAAGTAAATAAAAAAGAGAGAGGTTGCGGGTGCTGCAGTTTCACAAAATCCCATCAAATTTTAATCAAGTTATAATAAGCTAAATCATGGTTTCTAGCATTAAATTCCACATTCTTAGTAGTCTAGAAGTCAAGTGTCACAACCCAATTTATCCTATAGGCCGTGATGGCGCCCAACATTGCCGATAGACAAGTCAACGGTAAACTAGCCATGTATTTATTCTTTTTAATAATTTTAAAGTAGTTGGTTTTTATTTATTAAGTAAATGAGAAGTGAAAAATTTGATAAAGTAAAGCGTAAACTAAAAAAAAGAGCAAGTATGGCGAAATAAATACTCAAAAGCCATCAAGTGTCTACTAGCATATTTCCAAGACTCGGTATCACAAGTGTATGAACAACTAATAGAATATACAAAACACCTATGCTAATGTCTGAAATGAGATAGACAGAAAGTAAATACAAAAGAGAGAGGCTGTGGGTGCTGCAGAACGGACTCAGAGAACAGCTTACCACTATGCCTCGGGATAACGGGGGTGCGCGCCTGAATGAACACCAGATGCACCTACCTCAGATCCTGCACGATTAGTGCAGAAGTGTAGCGTAAATACATAAACAACATGTACCCAGTAAGTATCCATTATAACTTCGAAGAAGTAGTGACGAGGGGTCGACATCGACACTTACTATGGGCCGACAATAAAATATAAAAATTTTAGCTAGGCATGGAATATGTAAATAATAATAATAATATAATAGCAAGCAGTGAATAAATGATTCTTTAACTGATAGTAAATTCCAAAAGAATCTCCAACTAACACATACTAACTCCCAATCAATTTTGGGCCAATAAATAAATTATAACCTCTCAAAGTCATGAAAATCATATCAAGTGTATTTGGGCTCCTAAGCATTAACACCCACGATTTATGCTGATGTCGTACGGACTAATCCAGAATAATATGTATACTGTCAAGGGTCGACCGACACGAACCATAGATGCATCTATTATACTGCCGATGTGTTTGGCCCGCTCCACAAGAAAAGAGAATACTCTATGAGCATCCAATTTAAGAGCTATCACAAGACTAACACACAAAGGAGGCATAATTTCTACTAACGGCCAGGTAACCCGCGAAAACTCGAAATAAGTGAAATTCGGTCTTTACGAATCTTTTATCAAGTTTCAATATAATTTAGATACTTAAATTAACAAGTAAGGTGCAAACAATACAAGTATTTCATGATTTGGGGTCCTAAACCTACTCGGACTTAAGCATGATTAGTTTAGTAGCTACGCACGGACTCTCGTCATCTCATGCATACATAGCCCCCACAATTAGAAGAAAATAGTAATTTAAAATACCTACGGGGTAAATTCCCTCTTACAAGGTTAGGCAAGAGACTTACCTTGTCTCAAAGCTCACGCACTTTCCGGCCCATGAATTTACTCTAAAGTCTTGGTGCCAAACAATCCGAAGCTAGCCAAATATTATATAAATTAATTAATATACACTCAAAAGTTCATAATTTAGCTATTAGAGTGATTACCCAACCCAAATTGGACGATTCTTAAAATTCACTCCCAGGCTCATGTGCTCGAATTCCAGAATTTTTCGAAGATAAATGTTACCCATAACCTCACGAACTCAAATATATAATTTGTAGCTAATTCCATAATCATTTTCGTGGTTAAATCCCATTTTTATTAAAACCTAGGTTTTCCAATTAAATTAATAATTTCTCCAATTTATATGTTAAGAATCTACCCAAAATGCATGTATTAAACTCATATTATTTAGAAATTACTTACCTCAAAGTGCTAGGTGAAAACCCCTCTTCAAAGAGCTCTAAAATCTCCCAACAAGTGAATGAAATGAGCCCAAAAAGTCTAAGTCCCGACATTAAATGAACCTCACTGCCCCAATGATTTTCGCTTCTGCGGACCTTGAGTCGCACCGGCGATGCCGCACCTGCAGAAAATCCATCGCATGTGCGGTCCTCGCCCAGCTTGGCCAAGTCTGCTTCTGCGGAGAAGCATGCACGCCCGTGCATATGCTTTTGCAGAGCTGGTCCACATCTGCTCGTGCCTGTGGAAAGTTGCCTGCTCCTGCGAACCTAGGCCTCCTTGGCCTAGCCCGCACCTGCGACCATCTTTCTCGCACCTGCGTGCTCGCAGGTGCGGTAAGCCCTCTACTTCTGCGACCACTGGACAACCTGCTCTAGGCTGCTTCTGCGGTCGATGGGCCGCTTCTACGAGGTCGCAACTACGGGCCAAAACCTCGCAGGTGTGAACGCATCAGAACTGGAGCACCAGCAGCTCCCCCAAGTCCAAATTCCAAGTTCGCTTCGAATCCGTTTTGCATCCGGGGTCCCTAGGAACCCCGTCTAATTACACTCACACATCCAGCAACACGGACTCGCTCGCACGATCAAAACACCAAAATAGCATCTAGAAATATGAATCGGACGCCAAAACGCATGAATCGAATTAAGAAACTCAAAAAGTTCTAGAAACACTTCTGTGCGTCCGATTCCTATCAAATCAACTCGGAATGACGCCAAATTTTGGGTGCAAGTCACAAATCACCATACAAAACTATTCCCAGGATCTGAATCCCAATCGGACCTCGATAACACCAAATCCTACTTCAAACCAAATTTAAAGAACTTGAAAACCTTCAATGCGCCAACTTTCAATATTAAGCGCCGAAACGCTCCAGGGTCATCCAGAACCCAATTCGAACGCATGCCCAAGTCCAAAATAATCGTACGAACCTATTGGGATTGTCAAATCCCATTCCGAGGCTGTTTACTCATACCGTTGACTTAAGTCAAACTTAACCATTTTAAGCCTCTATTAAGGAACTAAGTGTTTCGATTTCAACCCGAACCCTTCCAAACCCGAACTAACCACCCACAAGTCATAAAATAGTAAAGGCACATACGAGGAGTATTAATTAGGAGAACGAGGATCTAGAAAGCAAAACAACCAATTGGGTTGTTGCATCAGGGAAGACATGAAACAAGAAGGTCACGTAATTCTACAAGGCACAATTAATTATATAATTTACCCCTGAGCATGATTAACCGCGGAACATGCATATACGCTCGTCACCTCATGTATGCATCACCCCCGCATGTAGAAAACAATGGCAATTAGTAGGAAAAATTCCCCCAACAAACTTAGGTAAGACCCTTACCTCGAACAAGCTAAATCGATACACTGGAAGCGCCATCCCGCTCAAATTATCCCCCGAACGGCTCGGGAAGAGCCAAAAACAACTCAAAATTATCAAACAATGCCATAGGAAGCAAACCCAATCGATAAAGGTCGAATCTTTACACATTTACTCAAAGTCAACCAAAAAGTTAAACCCAGCCCCCACCTCGGAACTAGCCAAAACTCACAAAATTTGACAACTCATTCAGTTACGAGTCCAAGCATACTAATTTCACTCAAATCCGACTGCGAATCGATGTTCAAAACCCAAAACTTCACTTTAGAAAAATTTAGACAAAACCCCCCAATTTTTCTTTTAAAATCGTAATCCAAATGCCAAAATCGAAGATAGACTCGTGAAATATAATCAAAACCAAGTAGAGAACACTTACCCCAATCCTTGTGGTGAAAATCGGCTCCAACAATTCCCTAAATCTGAGTTCCCTACCTCAAATTGTGATAAAATGACTTAAGGTCTTAAATAAGAGTACTTATAACCACTGAACAGAAATACTGATCGTAATCGCGGGAATCGCTTTGCAATCGCGAAGCACAAACGCTACTGCCACCAGATTACACTTCGCGTTCGCGGCACATTCCTCGCGAATGCGAATTCACAGCTGGCTCATAACTTCGCGAACGCGGCTCTAACTACAGGAACGCGATGAAGAAGGCCTCTAGCTCCAGCTTCCAGCTCACACTATGCGATCGCGAACCCTCATACGCAAACGCAAACGCAAACGCAAAGAAGACCTGCTCCCAACTCTACACGAACGCGGTCGACTTGTCGCGAACGCGCTGAACAAAATTCCATCAAAACTCCGATCCGAGGTCAAATACGCAAAAGTCAAACTTGGTCAATCTTCCAACTCAAAGCTTTTAACATGAGAATCCTTCTTCCTAATCGATCCCGAATCACCTGAAAACCAAAATCAATGATTCATACAAGTCATAATATGTCATATGAAGCTACTCAAGCCTTTAAACAGCCGAACGGAATGCAAATGCTCAAAACGACCGGTTGAGTCATTACATCCTCTCACACTTAAACATACGTTCGTCCTTGAACGTGCCAAGAGTCATTCCAAGGACATCAAATCACAGTGTAACCTACCATGCACATACTCGGGGGTAATACCACGCCCCCGCTCCATGTAAGCATGCCAACACAACATAAATGGAGATCCTTATTTCAACCTTAGTCCGCAAATCTTAGAACCCAAATTTCCAACATCCGGAATTCATTACAAGACCCAAATCTCACATCTACAAATTGTATAAGTCTGAACAAGCTATATCAAGCCATAACCATACCCAAGATGTAATCACGTGATATACCACATCACTCAAATACTCACAAAAATAACTGTTGATCACTATTGCTGGCCAAAAGCAAATATGGTACCGGTAGTAACCTCATATCAAATAAAACCTCATTCAAAACCTTCGTACACTGCAGATGATGAAAGAAACACGTAGAATCTCTTAACCACTCATCTGATCAGTAAGACAAGAAGATCACTCGTCCGACTAGGGCCATTGCCCAAATTCTTAGCGAAGATATGGTATCATTCTTCCAAATATTCCTTATCCCAATACGATGGTGCAAATCTCAGGTCTAGAAACCTCATCTCAGACAATACAAGCAACCTAACCAAAAGGCATATGGAGCCCCCACACAACGCAATCCCGTAAACCAAGAAGTAATAATTCAGACACGGCAGATCATAATAAGAAAGTTAAATAAGAAGGATACTAAGCAAGTTAAGCAGGCAGGGAAATTTTAACATTTTTCTACAAACTATTTTCAACAAAGTGAAAGCAAAATACACAAAATAAGCATAATGAGTTACATCTCATCACATTACCGTTGCGGCGCGCAACCCAATCCAATCATATCAATCCACATAGGGTACCCATCGAGCCATAATGCTCGGGCTCACTGATCACATGTGCGTCACATCAAGCACGATAGAGTGCAAATAATATAATTATAGGAAGATAATTAGGCACAAACAATGCTGAGAAAGTGCCACAACCCAAAACCCGCAATAGGTAGTGATGGCGCCCAACATCGCCGCTAGGCAAGCCAATAGTGAACTACCAACTTAATTGTTCATTTTATTATTTTTGAAATCATAAACCTTATTAGATAGAGAGATCGATGCATCTAAAAATCGTAGATACGTATGATTTAAGTAAAATACAAAGTAAAAGTGTCTTAATGGTAAGCAAAATCATAAACAAATTCTTGAACACCCCAAAACCCAGTTTCACAAGTGCATGAGCATATAGTAGGAAGTACAATAATAATATAATATCTGTCTGGAATACAAGATAGACATGATAATGTAAATAATTATCATGGAGACTCCGTATGCTACGGATCGTAACATAGGATGCAGCTCAGCGGGAAATCCCCGCAATAGCTGCACCCTCGCGCCCAAAAGACCACCAGAAATATATATACATGTATAATAAGTGCAGAAGTATAGCATGAGTACGTAAATCAACTCGTACCTAGTAAGTATCTAGCCTAACCCCGGAGAAGTAGTGACGAGCGGTCGACATCGACGCTTACTAGTGGTCTAATAAATCAAGTATAATAGAAAATAAGCAAGTATGAGGTATGGTAAATCAACAGTGTAAACAAATATAGGTACGTGGTACGATCCTCCTTTGAGCAGTAAACACAAGTTCTCAAATATCGGTTACCTCCTCAACTGGAGTATATATAAAATGGTCCCCAATAGATAGGTCGTCATAACTCAAATCAGGAAAACTCATGGAGACAATGGCTTCTTGTCAAATGTTACGCACGATTCTGCCAAGGTAAACGGCCCAATCCCATATGAGTGTTTTATAGAAATGTCGAGGCGAACGACCTGATCCTATAAGAATGTGATACATGATACTGCCGAGGCGAACGATCCGATCCCATAAGAATATGATACTGCCGAGGCGAATGGCCCGATCCCATAAGAATATGATACTGTCGAGGTGAACGGACCAATCCCATAAGAATATGATACTGTCGAGGTGAACGGCCCTATCCCATAAGAATATGAAACATATATCCTGCCGAGGTGAATGACCCGATCCCATAAGAGTGTTGCTGAGTCGTTCAGCCCGATCCCATAAGAGTATTTTTACAAAAATGCCGAGGCGAATGGCCCGATCCCATAAGAGCATGGTACATAATACTGCTGAGGCGAACAACCCAATCCCATTAGAATAAGAAGCTTTAATGGGTCCTTGACCCCACTCACGAATATATGTGTGAGTTATGAATTTTAGGAAAACTTTTTGATGAATACACACAACGAGGAGAAATCCGTAAGGGAAGTACAATTTCTACGACTAACCAAGTAGCTCGTGGAATAACTAAAAAGGAGTACGATACTCTACGCGAGTCTAGTCTCAGGATAAATGTAAATTAAAGCATTTAAACAGGCAAGAAGGACTCAAATAGTACAATTTAAACATGGCGTGAGTCTAAGTCTACCCGTACATAATCAGAATCCTAGCTTACACACGGACATTCGTCACCTCATACGTGCGTAGCTTCCACAACATGTAGCACATAAGAATATAACACGTGCAGGGTAGTTTTCCCCTCACAAAGTTAGACAAGAGATTTACTTCGCTCCAAAATTCCATAACCGGCTCCAATGTCTCTCTAACTCCTCGACTCAAAACTAGTCAAACAACGTGCAAATCAATCAAAATATACTCCAATGCTTACAATTTAACAATTTATAATAATTTCTAATTCCGCTCGAAAAGTAAACAAAGTCAAACCTTGCCCACGTACCCGGATTTCGAAAAGTTTTGAAGATAAACATTATCCATAACATTACGAACTCAAATATATATTATTCTCAATTCCATGTCCAATTTCATGGTAAAAATCCAAGAATTCCAAATTCTAGGTTTTCTTCAAAAGCTCCACAATTTCTACAAAATTTCATGAATTTACAAGCCCAAATTCATATATTTAACTCACAACTTGTAGAAATTACTTACCTCAAGATTGACGATGAAAATAGCGCTCCAAAATTGCTCCAAGGTCGGCTCCCATGGATGAAATAAAATGAAAATGAGCCAAACCCCGTACTTAAGAAAGCATTCTGCCCAGCGATTTTCCGCATCTGCGGAACTCTTACACTTCGTAGCTCCACTTCTGCGGAAGCTACTTCGCAGGTGCAGTTACCCCCTAGGCGCCAACTTTCTATTTGTCAGAACATTCAATCTCAAATGCGCATCCACCTCTGCGGAAATCAACCTCATCTGCGGACTCCCCAGCTCGAGCAGTACTCCGCACCTACGCACCCATGACCGCACCTGCGCTTCAACAACCGCACCTGCGATCTTCCAGTTCCATTCCAAATTCCGCTTCTGCGCCTCTCCCCCCGCAACTACTAGCCTGCAAAGTGCGGTAAATTCCTTGCACCTGCGAATCTAGCCAGCCTCGATCTCAACCGCTTCTACGACCTTTGGGCCACTTCTGCGGTCTCGCACGTGCGGCCATAACCTCACAGGTGCGATCACACCAGAGGCCTTAAGCTTCAACAATTCCTCAAGTCCAAAACTCGATCCGATTCCAATTCAATTCGCACTCGAGACCCCCGGGACCCCATCCAGCCATACCCTCAAATCCTAAAACATGATACAGACTTAGTTGAAGCCTCAAATCACGTCAAACAATGTCAAAAGTATGAATCAACGATCAAAACCTTTTTTAAAACTTTCAAACATTCAAACTTCGATGAACACGTCCGATTCATACTTAAACATTCCAGAATGACGCCAAACTTTACGCACAAGTCATAAATCACAATACGAACCTATTCCATGGCTCGGAATCCCAAACGGACATCAATAACATCAAAATCCACGTCAAGTCAAACTTAGGAATTACTAAAACTTCAAAATGCTAACTTACCAAAATATGAGCTGAAATGCTCCCGGACCACCCGATACTCAAACCGAACATACGCCCAAGTCAGAAATCATCGTACGAACCTATTGGAACCTTCCAATGCTGATTTCGAGGTCGTTCACGTAAAAGTCAAACCTTAGTCAACTCTTTCAACTTAAAGCTTCAGAATTGAGAATTTTTCTTCTGAATCAACTCTGAACTTCCCATAATTAAATTCCGACCACATGTACAAGTCATAGAACATGAAGTGAAGCTACTCAAGGCCTCAAGCCGCCGAACGACATGCTAGAGCTCAAACCGACCGGTCGGGTCGTTACATTCTCCCCCACTTAAATATACGTTCGTCCTCGAATGTGCCAAGACTCGTTCTGGAGTTGCCCAAAATCTCTGTTTAACACCTCGTGCACCTATTCGTGCCACCACAACCCACGTGAGCCTATTAGCTCAAGCCAGACTAAAGATCCTCTCTATTACCTTAGCTAACAAGCCTTTGAACCAAATTCCAACATCTAGAATTCTCTATGAGACCTGATTCCAACATGTGAACACCATAACAATCTCAACCCACTATACCAAATAGGATCATGCACCCATGATGAGATTACACAATGCACCGCACAATTCGTATGTCCATAATAACATCCTCCGGCTAGAATAACTGTAAATTCATGAACCAGATGCCCGTAGTATACCTCGCGATGTGTATAAGCCCTTATCCAACCCTAGAAGTACCACAACGATGAAAACGACATGTAGAAGCTTATAACCACCCGCCAAATCAAAATTTTCCTAGAGTCTCTCTGCTTGACAAGAACCATCTCCTCATTTTGAATTGATCGTTGACATTTTCTCTTTAATATACCTTACATAAATCCGATTGCATTGGTTTCTGGTCCAATAACCTCGTCTCACCTAGTACAAGCTGCTCAGGCAATAAGCCACTTCAAATACTGACTAAAATCTCATATGACGACATCATTGCTCCAACAAGCTATAACCTGAATATGACACATAAGGAAGAACGAACTCTGGCAAGGAACTACCCAGCCCGCATAACGAATAAAACGGCCAAACAGATGTTATGAACCTTCCTCAGAGACGAGAAACAAGACACACAAAAATAAGTATAGGAAACCGTACTCAACATCTCATTATTACGGCGTGCAACCCGATCCACACATGACAATCAATAAGGAAATACACATCGATCCATAATGCTCATACCTATAAAATGTCTGAATATCGACCATAAGCACTCCAAGTGCATGAGTACGACCATGGGAAGACGGATAGAGCCCTGTACTACAAAACCTTAAGCACGACTGAGGTGCAATATCGACAAGCTACACAGGACCACAACACACATGCGAATAGCCAAGCCATCTCACAACCACATGGCATCATAAAGTATTACAGAGAATAGCTGACGGCAGGAACATCACCCAACACCTGAAGATTCCCCCATAAGCAATTCTATGCTGAGCGAACGCATCCGACCTGACGTAGAACATACATTCATATTAGATCTACTAACGAACCTCAAGCTAACTTCAATTATCTCATATTGCTCCAATAGCCTTTCAAGGATTCAAAATGACCTTATTCATGACACATATGAGCAACCGTCAAATTCAGAACAAACTCCCACAATCCATAACCAAAGGAATAGAGCGCCTCCTAGTCATAATCTCTCCCATTGGCGACAATACGAAAATCTGCATACTTGATTTAAATCTCTAACAATCGAACAACTAACATGTTACACTTATACGATCTTCTCGTGGGACATACCCCCACAACCTTTTGTACCAGGTAGTAAAACCTGAACAGTAATGGCCATTGACCATGTTATTTCTGTAGTGCTAGCCAAGCATCCGCATTTCAATACCCAACACTTCTTCCACCAAAACAGGCCATCCTCAGGCTGCCCGAAAATAATGCTAACATACTCTGAACATCTAAAATCCTCCCTCGCTCCTCCGAGCTTGTGACATTCTTATCAAATCGAAGCACAACCTTGATCCTCAACTTCTGACTCCCATACCGCTTACTGCATCTATTATGCCGCTACGCGAGAGTATAAATTTTTTTATCATAACCCCTGAACTACCCGTAGAATAACCACTCCATCGGCTAGAACCCCTTTCACCCAACTCGTTTCAGAAGAACAATTGCAGTACGCAACTGAATTTCCATAACCGCAGAACCATGCTGATTCATGCCATAACTAACTGACTAAACTTTTCCCAATATACTCTTAACTTGCCTTTGGAATGATAGTCCTATTCAAGAACATAGCAGACCTCAAATATCACGCATCCCGAGTGATCAAAATCATAAGACCACGCCATCTCGATACCTATAAGCCATCTCATACCCTCCTCGTGCACTCCATATTATCTCTAACTGATACGCTCGTTTTGAAAGACCTCATGCGAATCCAAAGTTATTTCTCCCATCTCTCGAATATCGCACCGCAAACCCGGTGACATTCATAGAAATAATCCAAGTCTCTTTCATACTTTGATGCAAAACAAGTTCCTTAGCCACACAACAAACTCGAAAATCCTTAGGCACCGCACTTTACTTCTTGAACCTATTAGAACCATTGTTAAGAGTCACCCACTCCGACCTGATTCCGAGTACATAACCAAACATTGGTTCTCCGTTAGCACATGAACACTTCCAAAGAAGCAACCGGATGAATTCTTTTCCTTACCCATCATATCCACAGAAAGCATAAATTCTGAGTCATCCCCAACATTTACACATGAATCGCTAAGGCGAAATATAACACATATACGTCAAATTCCTTGTCCAAAATACCCTTGATATTTTTCTACTCATGGTCATAACTAATCTACCAATGCACCGATAACCAGAAACTACATAAGCACACAACCACGTGACTCAATCATAGACGGTGGGCTCCCCCACTTAGCTTTACACTACAATCATATCGATCCAGACTCCATAAAGGCCTCTTCTGCCCAGTTACCATGATCCCACACAGTTGTTCGGCCAAAATTCTCATAATTTATTGTTGGACTAATCCTAACACATCCCAAATTATCAGCTACAATCGCGCACTCGACCTCTTAAAAGTCATACCATCTTCTTCAAGTGATCCAAACTCACATCTCATTTCATGCATCCCATGCTGAGCAGAAAGTAGATTCTCTTTGTAGGGACCTCATCAAACCATGCAACTGCTAACCTTCTCACAGGAGATAGTACACCTGTGTAACCTTATATCGACCTCCTTCAACGTCATTGCCATAGTTACATCCATCATGAAGAGCAACTAATCTCCCTGGGTCCACACTGATCTGCCAGCCGTAAGAATCCCTTTATTCACTAACACCTCCCGAAGGTCCAACAACATGTTTGGAACTCAAAACCGTATTGCACCAAAGACAATGATCAAATACTTCACTTTTTCTTACATTCCAATCAAGACCTTCTCGTCACATTCAAAATTCCTAAGCATAGAAACCTCCTCAGAGATCACCTCTATCGAACCATCAACACTGAAAAAGCCGATCCAATCATGAAGTCGCAACACACAACCATCTCTGATAACTTCCTCTTAGGTTCCATCTCACAACACAGTGCCCAGAGGCAACCAAATGAAGACCAACATGCCAATGAGCCTCAATGCATTCAATGAAGAATGACGACACCACAATATTAACAAGAATCCCACCAAATGCGGGGATATCAAATCCCGACCATAGACAATACCGACAGTGGGCTGAAACGACAGAATACTCCTCTACAAGGCGACGATAATGGTCCGCCCACATTCACAGGGAATAGCATCCTGCACTGCATCTATATCATAATCACAAATCGTCAGTGCCTAATTGATAACAAGCACTCCACACCGTATAAGAATGAGTATGAAGGAAATGAAGGCATAAGCTTCAATGGCATCAAATCGCACGGCGAGGAATCAAGAAGGTAAGTTCTCCTAACAGCCCTGTAGCCTCTCGAAGATAAGAACAGACGTCTTAGTACCGATCCGCAAGACTCTACTAGAATTTCTCATGACTCACGAGACCTAAGTGAACCTAACGCTCTGATACCAAAGCTATCACGACCCAAAATCCGCTATAGGCTGTGATGGCACCCAACGTTGCTGCTAAGCAAGCCAACAGTGAACTACCAAATTAATTGTTCATTTTATTATTTTTGAAATCATGAATCTTATTAGATAGAGAGATCGATGCATTTAAAAATTGTAGATACGTATGATTTAAGTAAAAGAAAAAGTAAAAGTGTCTTAATGGTAAGAAAAATCATAAAACAATTCTAGAACACCCCAAAACTAGGCGTCACAAGTGCATGAGCATATACTAGGAAGTATAATAATAATACAATATCTGTCTAGAATACAAGATAGACAGGATAATGTAAATAATCATGATGCAGACTCCGTATGCTGCGGATCGTAACATGGGATGCAGCTCGGCGTGAAGTCCCCACAATGGTTGCGCCCTTACGCCTAAAAGACCACCAGAAATATATATACCTGTACAATAAGTGCAGAAGTGTTGCATGGGTACGTAAATCAATGCGTACCCAGTAAGTATCTAGCCTAACTCCGGAGAAGTAGTGACGAGGGGTCGACATCGACACTTACTAGTGGTCCAATAAATCAAGTATAATAGAAAGTAAGCAAGTATAAGGCATGGTAAATAAACAGTGTAAACACATATAGATAAGTGGTACGATCCTCCTCTAAACAGTAAGCACATGTTCTCAAATATCGGCTACCTCCTTAACCGTAGTATATAAAATGGTCCCCACCAGATTGGTCGTCATAACTCAAATCAGGAAAACTCACGGAGACAGTGGCTTCTTGTCAAATGTTACGTACAATTCTACCGAGGCGAATGACTCGATCCCAAAAGCGTATTTTGGGAAGTTGCCGAGGCAAACATCCCGATCCCATATGAGTGTTTTATACAAATACCGAAGCGAATGGCCCGATCCCATAAGAATGTAATACATGATACTGCCGAGGCAAATGACCCGATCCCATAAGAATATGATACTACCGAGGTGAACGGCCCGATCCCATAAGAATATGATACTACCGAGGCAAACGGTCTGATCTCATAAGAATACGAAACATTTATCCTGCCGAGCGAATGACCCGATCCCGTAAGATACTGCTAAAGCGTTCAGCCCGATCCCATAAGAGTATTTTTACAGAAATGCCGAGGCGAACACCCCGATCCCATAAGAGTGTGGTACATAATACTGTCGAGGCAAACGTCCCGATCCCATTAGAATAAGAATCTTTAACGGGTCCTTAATCCCACTCACGAATATATGTTTGAGTTATGAACTTTGGGAAAATGTTTCGATGAATACACACAACGCAAAAGAAATTTGTAAGGGAAGTACAATTTCTATGGCTAACCAAGTAGCTCGTCGAGTAACTAAAAAGCGAGTACAATACTCTACGCGAGTCTAGTCTCACGATAAATGTATATTAAAATATTTAAACAGGCAAGAAGGACTCAAATAGTACAATTAAAACATGGCGTGAGTCTAAGCCTACCCAGACATAATCAGAATCCTAGCATACGCACGGACACTCGTCACCTGATAGGTGCGTAGCTCCCACAACATTTAGCACATAATAATATAACACCTACGGCGTAATTTCTCCCTCACAAGGTTAGATAGGAGACTTACCTCGCTTCGAAGTTCCATAACCGGCTCTAATGTCTCTCTAACTCCTCGACTCAAAACTAGTCAAACAACGTACAAATAAATCAAAATATACTCCAATACTTACAATTTAACGATTTATAATGATTCCCAATTCCGCTCAAAAGGTCAACAAAGTCAACCCTCAGGCCCACACGCCCAGATTCCAAATGATTTCGAAGATAAACATTACGCATAACATTACGAACTCAAATATATAATTTATTCTCAATTCCATGTGCAATTTCGTGGTAAAACTCCAAGAGTACCAAATACTTGGTTTTCTTCAAAAACTCCACAATTTCTACAAAATTTCATGAATTTACAAGCCCAAATTCGTATATTTAACTCACAACTTGTAGAAATCACTTACTTCAAGATTGACGATGAAAATGGCGCTCCAAAATCGCTCCAAGGTCGGCTCTCATGGAAGAAATAAAATGAAAATGAGCCAAACCCCCATACTTAACAAAGCATTCTGCCCAACGATTTTCCTCACCTGCGGAACTCCTTATGTTTCTGTGGCTCCGCTTCTACGGAAGCTACCTCGCAGGAGCGATTTCCCCCAAGGCGCCAGTTTTCTGCTTCTGTGGACATTCAATCGCAGATGCGCATCCGCCTCTGCAGAAATCACCCCCATCAGTGGACTCCCCAGCTCGAGCAGCACTTCGCACCTGCGCGCCCATGACTACACATGCATCTCTACAGGTGCGCTTTAACAACCGCATCTGCCATCTTCCACCCCCAGTCCAAATTCCGCTTCTGCACCCCTCCACCCGCATCTGCGAGCCCGCCGTTGCGGTAAATTCCTCGCACCTACGAATCCAACCAGCCTCGATCTCAACTGCTTCTGCAACCCCTGGGCCACTTCTGTGGTCTCGCACCTGCGGCCATAACCTCGCAAGTGCGATCACACCAGAAGCCTTAAGCTTCAGCAATTCTTTAAGTCAGAAACTCGATCCGATTCTAATCCGATTCACTCCCGAGGCTGCTGGGACCCCTTCTAGCCATTCTCGCAAATACTAAAGCATGATACGGACTTAGTCAAAGCTTCAAATCTTGTCAAACAATGTTAAAACTATGAATCAATGGTCAAAACCTCTCTTTAAACTTTCAAACTTCGACGAACGCATCCGATTCATACTTAAACAATCCGGAATGACGCCATACTTTACACGCAAGTCATAAATTACAATACGAACCTATTGCAAGGCTCGAAATCCCAAACGGACATCGGTAACATCAAAATCCACCTCAAGTCAACTTCAAAATTTCTATAACTTTCAAAATGCCAACTTACCAAAATAAGCGTCGAAATGCTCTCGGACCACCCGATACTCAACCCGAACCTATGCCCAAGTCTAAAAGCATATTAAGAACCTATTGGAACCTTCAAATATCGATTTCGAGGTTGTTCACACAAAAGTCAAACATTAGTTAACTCTTTTAACTTAAAGCTTTCGAATTGGGAATTTCCTTCTGAACTAACTCCGAACTTCCTGAAATTAAATTCCGACCACATATATAAGTCATAGAACATGAAATGATGCTACTCAAGGCCTAAAACCACCAAACGATGCGCTAGAGCTCAAAACGGACGGTTGGGTCATTACAGAAAGACAAGCACAACTATGGTGCAATAAGCAAGTCACCATCATGAGGGCCATCTCACCCATAATGCCATAAGGCCTAAACGGAGTTATAATATACGTGCGAAGAATCATGTAACCTTCACCACCCATCATAGCACAAGAGAGAAACACATAACATAAACCAAGGCGCGAATAACATCCATTCCGCCCGATGATATACATGTGGTAACAGCTGCGCAAGAGAAAGCAAATCCAATCCGATATAGAATACACATTATCATTAGACTCAAAAACAATTCTGAAACCAAATTCTGTTCATCCCTAAACAGGTAAGTAACCTTTCAAAAGTCCATAGCAGCCTTTCCACAACACCTGCCATCAATCATACAATACTCAACATTTATTCCCAACTCGCGATGAAGAATAGTCTGCCAATAATAACATCTAGTATCTGAACTTCACGAATACCAGAATCTCCATATCCAATCTCAACATCGCAACTCAAATGGCAGATACGTCACTCATACTCCATCATGTTACAGAACAATGCCCCCGAGTCAAACACAATGCACCTGCCAACATGCGCACTCTCCTCCGACTTTATCAATAAGTATCCACATCCTCTTAAACATCTTTAATAGTCCGTGTCATCAAGAACTCATATCCTTCCCTCCACAATAAACTGTAAACTTGTACTTACAATGTTCAACCCCACACGACGTACCGCCTCTAACATGCTAACTTGTGAAGATATGAAAATATCATAATCAACTTTGAACCACAAGCAAATTGAACATCTCATCAACCAAGAACCTTTCATTTAACTTAATCCAGGAGAACATTACCACACACAATATAGCTTATATACCTATAGAAAACGTCAACTTCGGCTATGGCCATAACCGTGGTGAATCCTTAGGAACTCATTAACACATAATTGAGTCATCAAAATGGATCTCTTCTAACTCAACTGAATGATGCAGACTATTAACCCGAAAGTAACTCAACCCAATATGCTCGCTCTGAATGAAACTTCTGCGAATTCGAAGCTAGTTTTTGCATCTCTCTAATATCGCCAGGTAAAATCATTCTTGACATAGAAGTATCGCAGATCCGGTCACCATCCACTACCGGTCTCAAGCCCTATTCATTCACAAATTCAAGAGTCCTTATATGTTATATATGATTTGAAACTCGTCAGAACCTTCTCGATAACCACTCACATTAATCTGATCTCCAATACATAGCTATTACACACCGAGAAACCTGCGCTTCGCCAACACATGACTATTCAAAGAAACAACCAAGCAATCCCTTAGTCTGGAAACTGATATGATGCATGATCCTGCAATACGATCATTGATAGCAGATTCCCCCACTTAGCTCGAACCCATAGAACACATCGTCAGTAATCCAAGGTACCATATCTTCATAGCTGCCCCGATCCCGTATGACTATTTAGCTGAATAGTTCAAGAACTCATGCAATACTGGTCATAGAACACTCCGAAGACTCTGCCAAGTGCTTACCCATCCTTGGAATAGTCAAGCAAACTTCCCCAAATGCTCTGCAATGATAATATATACATTCCACCGAATGTAAACCCCATACGAAACACAAGATCCAAACTCATCACGCAGGAGATAACCCCAGTTGTACTCAATTCAACACCTTACCATGAACCTACCATAATCACAATAACTACGCCACCAGCCAGCCTTCCCAAGTTCGTACTTACCAACCAGATATAAGAATTTGCTTCGTAACACATATGAACGACTGAAATATCTATCTCTATATCTGCTTCCAAGACTAGACATCACATCACGATGATAGTCAAGCATCTATAGACCTTCATAACCCATTCACATCATCACAGCCCGTCGACACATAGCGAATACCGAGTGCACAACATCGCATGTGAATGAATGGGAAAAATCAAAATCGTAGGTTTCAAGCTGAAACAAGGTCGCACGATAAGGAAAGAAAGAAGGGAACTTTTCCTAAATGCCCTGTAGCCTCTCGAGGATAGGTATGGATGTCATTATACCAATCCGCAAGGCTCTACTAGATACTTGCTCATTACTCATAGAACCTATAAACCTAGTGCTATGATACCAACTTGTCACGACCCAAAAACTGCCTAGTCGTGATGGCACGTAACCTGACCCGCAAGGTAAGCCAAATACAATCAACACAACTCAAATCGGGTAATAAGAAACGATGGATCAAATAACTGAAGTTTCTATACAAATCCCAAGGACTGGTAGTGCAAATCATAAGCTTCTAAGACTTGAAAATTCAAAAGTTGGTATGAGTAAATACATCATCAGTTTGAAGTTTACATAAACAGATTAGCAAAATCTAAAACTACCAAGGGCAAGCAGTAGCTATAACCGGAACACAGGTACATATTCAATACCAGCTCCCGCCATACATAGCGAACCCAACCCAAAATCTGCACGCAAGGTGCAGAAATATAATATGAGTACAAGCGACCCTATGTACCAGTAAGTATATTGTCTATCCTCTTTGAAGTAGTGACAAGGCTTTTTAGTTAAAAGATACTCACCATTATAACATGTGCAGTAGACTAGCAATATAACAATTCTAAAATATAATAGAGAAGCGTACAAGAACAAATATGTGAAGCAGTAAAAGAATCACCAGAAGAAATCACGGTAGTAAATTCATAATTTTCAAAGTGTGAGGAATGTGCTCAAGATATGAAATCGCATGGCACGACTACACCCCTCATGCATTTATCTCATCCTCACTAAATATATGAATGTAAATTAAATCACTTACAACGGCAACAACCTTCGTGAATTTAGCTCTCCATCACCGAGCATATGTATAACAATACCAACCAGGTGAAAGAAATGCTAATAACAATAACGATAAAGTGGGAGATACACAGGTAGCCATATCGAACAATGTAGTGTATATGGTTAACAGTAATAGACTTGGTAGAAGGCATGTAAGTAATGGTAGATTTTAAGGTAGAAGAATATAGATTTCACTAACTAACATGGTAGAAGGCTTAGACATAAGTATACGAACATGAAGGAAGGCATGATCTCTATAAGCTAAACAAATATAAGGCATGAATAACTAATATGGAAGGAGGCTTATACGAAAGTGTAACAAAGGAGAAACATCATGGATGTAGATATGACAACAAGAAGCAAAGCATGATATTTGCATGTTAAACAAGTAGAAGTCATAAACAACACAACAACAATTGAGACAGAAGATAAAGACAAGACAACAACGACAAGTCATATAGAAAATATAGGTGCAATAGTAACAAATCAAGGTAAAGGCGTGAATGTATAAATAATGAAAAGATATCATAACATAATACACGTCTCTCGTCCTCGCCTGCACGGAAACACCCTTCGTGCCAAGAATACATGATAATGTAAATGAAATGGCACAACATCACCCTTCGTTCTTTTACTCTCATCTTCACATGATAATTTAAATGGAAACATGATAATGCAGATGAAATGTCACGACATCACCCTTCGTACTTTTACTCTGATTCTCACATAAAAATGTAAATGGAAACATGATAATGTAAATGAAATGGCACGGTATCACCATTCGTGCTTTTACTCTCATCCTCACATGATAATGTTATTGGAACCATGATAATGTAAATGAAATGGCACAAAATCACCCTTCGTGCTTTTATTCTCATCCTCAAATGAAAATGTAAATGAAATGGCACATCATCACCCTTCATGCTTTACACTCCTACTCATATGATAATGTAAATGAAATGACACGACATCACACTTCATGCTTTGCACTCTTCCTCACATGATAATGTAAATGAAATGGCACAAAATCACCCTTCGTGCTTTTATTCTCATCCTCAAATGAAAATGTAAATGAAATGGCACATCATCACCCTTCATGCTTTACACTCCTACTCATATGATAATGTAAATGAAATGACACGACATCACACTTCATGCTTTGCACTCTTCCTCACATGATAATGTAAATGAAATGGAAAGGCATCACTCTTCGTGTTTTACACTCTTCCTCATATGATAATGTATATGCAATGGCACGATATCACTCTTCTTTCTTTACACTCTTCCTTACCAAGCATATGTATATCAATGGCAAGCAAGGTAGGAAGCATGAATAACATCAAGGAGAGTGATTAAGCGAATATTGCAAATAAACATCAATCACGACTTTCAAGCGAATAACAATTCGATAAACCTCAAGAACCTCATTATTCAAATATTTCAACAAGTCTCAAAAGTGATTTTCAACTCCAGTATAGAATCCAATATCTCAAGAATAACTGTCGTAGCGATGTATTAGTGATTAAGCATAATGATGACCGAATTAAACACATCAATAGTTTCACAAAATTCCGTCAAATTTTAATCAAATTATAATAAGCTAAATCTTGATTTCTAGCATTAAATTCCACATTCTTAGTAGTATAGATGTCAAGTAAGACATGAAACAAGGTCACGCAATTCTACAAGTCAAACAAGGTCACCTCATATATGCATCACCCCCGCATGTAGCAAACAATGGCAATTAGTAGGAAAAATTCCCCCAACAGAGTTAGGTAAGACACTTACCTCGAACAAGCTACATTGATACACTAGAAGCGCCATCCCGCTCAAATCATACTCCGAAAGGCTTGAAACTAGCCCAAAACAACTCAAAATTATCAAACAATGCCATATGATGCAAATCCAATCGATAAAGGTCGAATCTTTACATATTTACTCAAAGTCAACCATAAAGTCAAAATTGGGCCCACATCTCAGAACCCGACAAAACGTAGACAATCCAATAACCCATTCAATTACGAGTCCAAGCACACTAATTTCACTCAAATCCGACTCCGAATCGATGTTCAAAACCCAAAAATTCACTGTAGAAAAGTTTAGATAAAAATCCCATATTTCTCTTTTAAATCGTAATCCAAATGCCAAAATCGAAGATAGATTCATGAAATATAATCAAAACCAAGTAGAGAACACTTACCCCAATCCTTGTGGTGAAAATTACGTCAAAAAATCGCCCAAATTCGAGCTCCCCAATTCAAAATGTGATAAAATGATTCAAGGTACCAAAATAGAGTATTAATAACCATTGAATAGAAATACTCATCACAATCGGGGGAATCCCTTTGCGATCGCGAAGCACAGACACAACTGTCACTAGATTACACTTCATGTTCGCTGAGCATTCCTCATGAACGCGAGTCACAGCTGACTCAAAACTTCATGAGTGCGGTTCCAACTACGCGAACATAATGAAGAAGGCATCCAACTCTAGCTCCTACCTCACACTACGCGATCGAGATCCTTCATACGCGAACGCAAAGAAGACTTGCCATAACTCTACGCGAATGCGGTCAACCTGTTACGAACGCGCTGAAGAAAATCCCTGAGTTCCATAAATTACTACGCTATCACTTCCATTTCTTCGCAATCGAGAATAACAACAGAGACATCAGCAACCAGCAGATACCAAGAATTCCAAGCCAACCCGGAATAATTCGAAACCACCCCGAAACACACCCCGAGCCCTTCGAGACCCTGTCTGAATATACCAAAAAGTTCCAAAACATAATACAGACCTACTCGAGGCCTTAAATCCCACATAACAACATCAAAACCACGAATCACACGCCAAATCGAACTAAATGAACTTTTAAACTTTCAACTTCCAAAACTCGTGCCGAACCATATCAAATCAACTCGGAATGACCTCAAATTATGCACACAAGTTCCAAATAACATAAAAAACCAATTCCAACTCCCGAAACCAAAATTCGAATCCGATATTATCAAAGTCAACTTCCAGTCAAACTTATGAATATTCTAAAACTCCAAATTGCCAACTTTCATTAATTAACGCCAAAACCTCCAAGAAATATCCAAATGCAAATCTGAGCATCTGCCCAAGTACAAAATCACCATAAGGACCTAACGGAACCATAAAAACTCTGATCCGGGGTAAAATATACAAAAGTTAAACTTGGTCAACTCTTCCAACTCAATGTGTGTAACATGAGAATCCTTCTTCTGAATCGATCCCGAATCATCTGAAAACCAATACCAATGATTCACACAAGTTATAATACGTTATATGAAGCTACTCAATCCTTCAAACAACCGAACGGAATGTAAAAGCTCAAAACGACCGATCGGGTCATTACATTCACTCTGACTCATAAATTACTCTGCGCCTATAACCATCAAAAGTGGTAATATTATTAAGGGCGAGAGTGAGTCCCATTAAACTTTGGCCAAGTGATGACATTGATTGGAGGTAAGATGGTGGGTAAAAGTCCTAACGCACCATGAGGGTAAGATATCTAGTTTGAGTCCTGGTTCACTATGATGATAAGACATTTGTTTGATTCCCAGCGCATGGCTTAAGATGTCTTTATATGGGTAAGGCATTGGGTTTGAGTCCCAATTCACCATACTAATGATACAGTGAATACTGAGGCAAATAATGTGCTTTTGATGAAAGAATCATGAAGTCTGTTCCACTTGATATGCTCAATTCTGTGAAGCGAAGGTGATAGCACTATATGATAAGTCTAAATAAAGACAAGTGGTTTACCAATGGACATGGGTGGCAAAATAATAATTGTCACGACCCAATTCGATGGACCGCGACGGGCACCCGGTGCCTTACTCAACCGAGTACCAACATTACATATCTTTCTTATCGTACTATTATTGGCAAATAGGCCAAACAAGCCATTATGGGCTAACCAGAATAAACATAAGGGAATACTTAATATAGGACGACCCAAGCGATATAAAAACTTATACATGTGACATACAGTCCTATAAGGCAAAAATGAGCACTCTTACACTGAACATAGGCCGACAAAGCTATATAATCTTTTATATACATGACATCTGTCTACAAGCCTCTAAGAGTACATAAATATCATAAAGGTCAGGACAGAGCCCCGCCCTACTAATCAACACATGTCCAAATTATACTGACCAAATAGCAACTCCAGAGCAAATGGAGTGCATCAACACCTTCCGCTGAGATGATAGCCTACTTGGAGGATTCTCATCCTGTCTAACAGGACCTGTAGGCATGAAACGCAGCGTCCCCAGGCAAAAGGGACGTCAGTACAAATAATGTACCGAGTATGTAAGGAATGAAAATCGGTAAATAAAAGACATGAGAGAAACATGGAGTAAAAGTCTCAACATGTATGTCTGAATAGCTCTGTGAATCATTTAATATTTTAATGTCATGCATATGCGTATAAATATCATACCATGCATAGGTATATACGTTCATAACATCATCAAGCCTTTGAGTCCATCCCATCATATCATATCGGCCACTGTGGGCAAATCATCAACGTATACCAGCTGATCAGGTGGTGGTGCGTATATAATGCCGTAACCTTTTCCCATATCTCATATATATATAATATACATATATACGCGTATATAACGCCATCTGGTCATGGTTCAATGTAAATGAATGCAATGCATGAGAAGTACATCAACAAAATCTCTCGGAATGTCATAAGACCATTATGCCTTTAATTAATGTCATGAAATAAACATTATCAACTTACGTATTTTCTGAAACCGATGATAGAATAATAAGACACATGAGGAATCAAGAATATAAACACCCCTAGTATTTTTATGAATAGAGTCATTTATGAAAGTTGCGTATTTTTCTCGTTTCATTTGTATCATTTGAATCATGCCAAAAGGAAAGAAGGGATAGCCTTAATATATCTGAACCGATTCTCTTGACAATCCCTCTAACACAAGTCTTTTTTGAAAAAACTCTTAACGACGGATTGAAGTAGGGAAAATCCATATGATGTTCTTGAGAAAGATTAGACTGTGTTCCCTTAGAATTGAAAATCCCATTGCTATTGCGTAGCATAACATCGTATGAATTCCTTTGCTAATCCAAGAACTCCTGTTTCTCTCTTTGTTAATTAATCCTAATCGTATGTGACTTTTGTTGAATGTGAGAAGTCTTCTATGGCTTTTGTTAAAGCACTCATGTTGCCCTTTTTATATTTGTAAATTTGAGAGCCTTTTATGGCTTAGCCAAGAATACCTTTCAAGGTGCCATCTAGTAAAGTGACTTAAGAGTCACTTAATGGCTCATATGTTACTTCCACGTTAGGGCCTTTTAGGCTAATCCAAAAGATCATGATTTTTAATCACTAATTCCTTAATTAACTAATTAATCTCTCATTAACTAATAATTAACCAATTATCACATAATTAAGAATTATCTCAAATTACTTAAAATACTGCTCACTTTTAACACACTTTATACACTTTAGTATCACGGTCATGTGATACCTTGTATGGTACTAGTCCATAAATATCGGGTATTATAGCTCGGACTGTATTTTATCCCAAATTGTCAAATTTTGACGAAACTCATTTTCTTTGATTTGCTTATCCTCTCACCGTCACAAATTTACTCATCACTTGTTTGAAATAGCATAATACTTATAATCTCCAAATAATCTTGTCCTTGAACTGATGTCAATTGTCTTACGACAAATTCAACATACAATACTACAAGATGTAACGTCGTCGTAATATAATACTGTGGAGCGTAACATCGATGTACTACTGCGGGGCGTAACATTATTCTCCCCTTTGGAACATTCATCCTCAAATGTTGACTGATGTACTTATCATTTTTATAACTTATGTCTTCCGAATACTTTAGTACTCTCCTTTCTATCTAGGCAATTGTTCTGTGAATAAATCCAAAGGATAGGGCATTCCCCTCATTAGGCCTGTTTCTCACACCATGAATTGTGGTCGGAATCTTTCCAATCTCTTAACTGTTGCTACCTTCTGTCATGCATCCTGTACGACTCTGACCTTGTAAGGACGCCCATGCGACTCTTCTCTCTTTTTTCCTCCGGCTTTTAGCCAACCTCTAGGTCTCACTTTGTAAACATATACAGAGTTTGATAAGGTGTCCCTCTGGGCATCTATGGGTATACTGAAGTTCTTTGCTTGGTACTTTGTTGAACTTACAAATATTGCTATATCTTATTTCATAGCATCCCAATGTGACTCACCTCACCTGGGTATTTTAATCCCGTACAATTCATGAAATCCTTTTCAATTCATTACTCAATCGAAGACCCAAACGTCATCCTTTATCTATCATAAATACACCATCATTCTACTACCAGGGCAGCATTCCATCTCTTCTAAATGCTACTAGTCTTAGACTCCTTTGAGTTCATTCAGGCTATACTGAGGTTTCTATAACTTAGAGAAACCATCATTTCTCTTGTTTTCATGGGCTTAATCCCGAGGTCCATTCTCGTAACTTTCGCACTTGCCTTTTCTTATCCTTACTCCTGTTTTCCTAAAACCTTGTCGCTTTACCATACTTTAGCTTGCGACCTACACATATCTATTTATATTACTCGCAACCTTCCTTCAACTTGCTTGCATAATAGATTAACTTATGTCATCCTTCAACATCAAGCGATACATCACATCGTCTCTAACTCTTCTTTACTCTCTTAATTTGGCTTCTAGATACCTAGAAACCATAGGCTAGAAGGTATGCCACTGGTGATGCCGCTATCATTCTTGGATACTGAATTCCTGCGCTTCTAGCCTTTTATCCGAAGTAGGGACTATTTACAACCTTTTTCATTTGAGTATATCATACGTTGTTCACCTTTACCTTACTTACCTTAAAATCTTGCATCGTATCTTCTATCTCTTTCATGACCTCCTTTCCACATAGGTGTAATTCACGTCCACAACTTGAAGCTTTATTATAA
Organism: Nicotiana otophora; assembly: GCA_000715115.1. Taxonomy (NCBI): domain Eukaryota; kingdom Viridiplantae; phylum Streptophyta; class Magnoliopsida; order Solanales; family Solanaceae; genus Nicotiana; species Nicotiana otophora. The sequence continues at coordinate 104,278 of AWOL01S0000849.1, forward strand.
TACTTGCACCTCTGACATTAAAAGTGATTCTGCTATGTTCTCAATCACGATTTCTATAATTTTCTGGATCTAATAAAAATTAGACTCTTGATTTACTTCATTGATGTAACCCTTTAGTTTCCTCTTCCTTCTGATCAGCCTTTATGTAGGGTTAAGCTATCTTTCGATCTGTGGTTCCTGGTATTAGTTATTACTTTCGCCCTTCATGGACGCTATGGAATATCCATGATATAATCTTCTAATAATTCAATCCTTTGTCTATGACCTGGGCTTAATTCTTTCTTTTAACTTATACCAGAATCTTTTACGGCTATATGATTGTCGACATATATGCTGCATGGATAATACTCTGAACTCTTAAGTGCATTCATAATGTAACTAACTCTGGATCATTGATCGAATAATTTCTTTCGTTCCTTCTCGGCTTTCTTTAAATGTAAGCAATTACTTTTTCTGGCCGTTCTGCCACTTGTTGTATGAATACTTCACTTATCTTAGTGCCCACAAATATTGGAATTCCATACAACCCATATGATCTTGAATACCACCTTTTGATTTTTATCTTCTTCTTCCCATTCATTAGCCACGATAGGTGCCACTTTCTTATGGAGTGCGTACAATGTTGTTGTAAGGCTGTTGTTACAAGACCATTTCCTCTTTAGGTCACTGTGCTTAGGTTGACGCCTCTTCCTTATTTTCTTAGCTAGCCTTTCGTTGTAGTACTTAGGGGAGACCCTCTGACTCTTGTGAAGCTGCGAGCTTATTACATCGTATACTTGACGGAATGTTTGATGTTCTTCCCCGCCTATAATAATCCGTAGTTACTTATCTCCACGCCCTTGTGCTTGTAGGGTTGCTTCTGAACTAATATTTTGACTGTCTTCTCAGTGGCATTCTCTTTTATTTCTGTAATACTCATACGGTACCTTTTTAACTTTCCCAACTCCTATATGAATATATCTCAAGCATTACAATGTTATAACTGCGAGGCTGAATTTACTATATTGGGTTTTACTATGTTTATCTTGCACGATCTGCTGATTTGTCTACAACCTCTTGTCTAGCCATAACTAGGCTCTTCTTGAATCAACTACTCACTACTCATTAGCCCATTCTTATATCAATATTCTGCGTAATCTTTCTTGGGTTATTTCCTTTGTCTTAACTTATGTCTCGCACTAGCTCCTTATTTATCAATAACATCTCGGGCAGGAATCCATACTTACTCTCCTTGACATCGTGTTTGCATAATGTTCTGGAATCGTAGCATACCTATAAGATTTGAATAAGTGCAATCTCATCCCTTTCACATTTTTATCGTATTCTTCCTTTACCATTCCATAGTTATTAGAACCACTTGACTCTGACTTAATGCCACGTTACTCCATATTCCCCCCTTTAGGGGAGTACTAAGATTTAGTGCTACCGCGATCTACCTATAGATGTTTTCCTCTTCATCTTTAGCTTCTTTTCACATCATCGATGACTCTTACTCACTTTTCGGTAATCCTTCTGTACCAAGGATAACGAAATTCCTTACTCACCTAGTATAACTGGCAAATATAGTCCCTTAAGCTTAACTTTGCTCACATTGCTTGCTTTAGGGAAGCGTCTTCCTGAATGACCTTTCTCTGAATTTCTCATGAATCTTCTTCTGTTTTCCATTCTATTATCGCCGGAATGAAATCTGAAATTCTCATGATATCGACCATTATCAAATCATTCAGTCCCTAATTCATGTTTAGTTTATCTTGTTCACTAGCCCCTACTGATTTCTATTATTCTGGGGTCTAACTTTTCCTTCTGGTGGTCGCGTTGGAGTCACAAACTTATTTCTCGAAATAAGGATATGACTTTATGGCCTATTCTCTTTTGTTGTCTCAAGGCCTGTCACCTCTCGTCTTTTCCTTCCCTTGAATATAGACTCTGTAATACTGTCATTGTTTTTGTTTCATCTACCGTTGTCATCCATGTATCACATCTCACTCATAATGCTTCATTATCTTTCTTCTTATTTCCCGGTTAATATTTCTGTCTATCACTTTATTCTGAGAGCTTCAACAAGACATTCATTTGCTTTTAGCCCCCCTTGCTCCATCCATTGGCTCTTCGGGTTGCCTAATATTCTCTCTCCGCTAGGGATGGGAGCAACACTAAGATAATATTTATCCCTTCCAGGATTCCAGTACCTATCTTTGCAATACTCATATCTAGCTATACTATTTTAGAGTGCACCATCTGGGTGTCTCACAAGGAGATCTATTAGCACATTTGCAATATCCTTCGGAAGTATCAACTAATGCTAACAATCCATGCACTATTTTGGGTTACTCTAACCCCAATCGGATTTTGATATCTCGTCCTTCCTTTAAACTATATCTATCATCTCCCATAAGGCATAACTGAGATATGTGTGACCAATTGTACATACCTTTGTTATTGTTAAAGGTAACTCAAAAGTCTTATATTCCTCTGCCTGAATTGTAAATACTGATAATATTCATTAACTGGACGCCTCGTACCCTTCTTCATCTTGCTTCTTTTACTTGTTCAAACTTGTATCTATCTTCTGAATCTCTCATTGCCTTTCACCATAGGGATGGATAGATATTCTTACCTTAAGGTTCCTTATCAAGAGGCTTACACATCTTAGTACACACCTGTTCTACTGAAGTCCTTACATTTAATCATCATAAGCATCATGAAAAATCGAGTTCCTCTGACTCAACTCTTCCATAGCTACATTCAATCTCTTACCAACTGTTGGTATCGTCTTATTACGAGTAAAATAGAAGCAAGGAGTTTGAATTCTTACAAGTGAGATCTACCACACGATCTAGAGTAAGAAGAAAGAGTGACAATAGTAAATGCCCTGTAGCCTCCGGCTTATAAGTGTGGTGTACAACACAGCCATAAACAAGACTCTAGTAGACACGACTTGTAGATTCCCTAGGACATAACTGCTCTGATACCACTTTTGTCACGACCCAAACCGATGGATCGCGACGGGCACCCGGTGCCTTACTCAACCGAGTACCAACGTTACATATCTTTCTTATCGTACTATCATTAGCATATGGGCCAAACGGGCCGTCATGGGCTAACCAGAATAAACATAAGGGAATACTCAATATAGGACGACCCAAGCTGATATAAAAACTTATACATGTGACGTATGGGCCTATGAGGCCAAAATGAGCACTCTTACACTGAACATAGGCCGACAAGGCCATACAATCTTTCATATACATGACATCTGTCTACAAGCCTCTATGAGTACATGAATATCATAAAGGTCGGGACAGAGCCCCGCCATAGCAATCAACACATGTCCTAATCTTATTGACCAAATAGCAACTCCGGAGCAAATGGAGCGCACCAACACCTTCCCCTGAGCTAATAGACTACTTGGAGGACTCTCATCCTGTTTAACGGGATTTGTGGGCATAAAACGCAGCGTCCCCAGGCAAAAGAGATGTCAGTACAAATAATATACCGAGTATGTAAGGAATAAAAATCAGTAAATAATAGACATGAGAGAAACATGGAGTAAAAGACTCAACATGTATGTCTGAATAGCTCTGTGAATCATTTAATATTTTAATGTCATGCATATGCATACAAATGTCATACCATGCATAGGTATATGCATTCATAACATCATCAAGCCTTTGAGTCCATTTCATCATATCATATCGACCACTGTGGGCAAATCATCAACGTATACCAGCTGATCAAGTGGTGATGCGTATATAATGCCGTAACTTTTTTCCATATCTCATATACATATAATATACATATATATACGTATATAACGCCATCTGATCATGGGTCAATGTAAATGAATTCAATGCATGAGAAGTACATCAATAAAATCTCTCAGAATGTCATAAGGCCATTATTCCTTTAATTAATGTCATGAAATAAACTTTATCAACTTACGTATTTTCTGAGATCCATGAACAGATGATAAAATAATAAGACACATGGGGAAACAAAAATATAGACACCCCTAGTATTTCTATAAATAGAGTCATTATGAAAGTTGCGTATTTTCTCGTTTCATTTGTATCATTTGGATCATGCCAAAAGGAAAGAAGGGATAGCTTTAACATACCTGAACCGATTCTCCTAACAATCCCTCTAACACACGTCTTTTGCGAAAAAGATGCGTAACAGCGGATTGAAGTAGGAAAAAATCCGTATGATATTCTTGAGAAAGATTATACCGGGTTCCCTTAGAATTGCAAATCTCGTTGTTATTGCGTAGTATAACATCGTATGAATTCCTTTGCTAATCCAAGAACTCAGGTTGCTCTCTTTGTTAATTAATCCTAATCGTATGTGACTTTTATTGAATGTGAGAAGTCTTCTATGGCTTTTGCTAAAGCACTCACGTTGCCCTTTTTATATTTGTAAATTTGAGAGCCTTTTATGGCTTAGCCAAGAATCCCTTTCAAGGTGCCACCTAGCAAAGTGAGTTAAGAGTCACTTAATGGATCATATGTTGCTGCCACGTTGGGGCCTTTTAGGCTAATCCAAAAGATCTTTATTTTTAATCACTAATTCCTTAATTAACTAATTAATCTCCCATTAACCAATAATTAACCAATTACCCACATAATTAAGAATTATCTCAAATTACTTAAAAAAATACTACTCACTTTTAACACACTTTTTACCCCTTACTATCACGATCATGTGGTACCTTGTATGGTACTAGTCTATAAATATCGGGTATTATAGCTCGGATCGTATTTTATCCCAAATTGTCAAATTTTGACGAAACTCATTTTCTTCGATTCGCTTATCCTCTCACCGTCACGAATTTACTTATCACTTGTTTGAAATATCATAATACTTATAATCTCCAAATAATCTTGTCCTTGAACTGATGTCCATTATCTTACGATGAATTCAACGTACATTACTACACGGTGTAACATTGTCGTAATATAATACAGCGGAGCGTAACATCGACGTAATACTGCAGGGCGTAACAATAATAGCCATCATTATGGTAATTATAAAAGGGAGAACAATATGGGTTCTCAAAAATATATCCTTCAAAAGGTGATAGCGATATTAACCATCAAATTGAAATGAAAAAATAATAAAGCACATCATGATGATTATACTCCATTCCTTGAAGAGAATGTAACTTGTGACAAGCATTAAGAATGCAGACCTCTTCTTAGAAGTGAATGTGGAAATGTATATGTGATAAAAATTATGAAAAAGAATGTGCTCATACACGATGAATAAATAGCACAACTCACCTCTAAGGGATATTTGAGCTAAATAAAGAGAATGTATATTATTATATGGTTGCATAAATATGTCACTGGCCGCGTACCTATGGTACATCAAAATATTTTGCAAAGCTTTATAAGATTATTAAAGGCAAAAAGTAAAGCAAGAAATGAGTCTTGTCTATAATGATTTTGATCGTGACAATAATAATATGATTTTTCTGTGGAGTATTTACCATTTAGATGGTGTGATAAAAGATCTTGTAGTATAAATTATTTGAGAGCTTCGGAAGATCAAATCTAGTACTATTTTGGAGAAATGAAATTGATTATGAATAAAGAATTAGTATATTATAGCAAGTCTCAAAGAACCTTATTGGATTTCAAAGATATTAGCCATGTGGTTGGCATATTGTGACTATAAACAATAGGAATATTAAATATCTTCATATTACTATAATCATACCGGGTAACTATAACAGTAAAACTATAGGTTTACTGAAATAAATATTAGTTGGCATGACTGGTTGTCCATCTCGGCTCAATTATGACGCAAATGAATTTACATTGATATATATTGAAGAAATAAAAGATTCTTCAAGAATTCTCTTGTGCTTCTTATTCTCATGATATACCAATTAAGATTGGGATTGAATTCCCTTGATTTCTGAAATGAATAAAAGGTGATATATATATGGGTCCAGTCACCTGCCATGTGGACCGTTTACTTATATGATTTTAATAGATGCATCTATTGTATGGTTAAATGTGCGTTTGTTATCAACTTGCAGTTTGGCTTTTGCAAGGTTGCTTGCTCAAATTATTAGAGCACAGTTCCAAAATATAAATTATGATGATTTATTTTGATAATACTGGTTTAAATCCAAGTTGGTTTAGCAAAAATTGTATGCCTCTAATTATAGCTAAACAATTGGTTATAAGAATAAAACTCCTAAAAGAATTTGGTGTGAGATATATTATATAATATATAGTAGCACTTGTACGCATCTAACCAACAAGTTATGATAAATTCTCCCCACCACAATTGGTTTAGGGTTAGGAACCAAATAATTTTCATCTAAAAATAGGGATGTGCTATATGATTTAATTATTCTACCACAATACACAAAGATGGATCCCCAAAGAAGGTTTGGGATATGTGTTGGTGATTACAATATTAGGGGGAGAAAATGGGCAACTGATAAAGTAATACATGGAATGAATTATTACGAGTACACCTTGATCCTCGTACAAGAAAATGGGAACTTGAAGTTCAATTAATAATTCATTTGCAAAATATTCCAGACGCATTTGCTGACCTAAAGCTAAATGTCATATTTCAGCTGCTAATGCTCCAAATAGAATAACATCTATATTGGATAGAGTCTATAATACGCATGAAACGTAATGGACCATTCGGTTTTAAAGATAAACCTCCTTAAAGAAGGAGATGAGTAAATAGTCATAATAAGGAGGCAAGTGCTCTATAAGAGCACCATGACATAATACTTTATAAGACATCATGGGAGAGGCTCAGGTAACTGAAAATAATGCGATCGATAAGTTATGTTTTTATTGAGTTATGATGAAACCGATGTAAAATGATCATCGACGATATTATGGATATAATGTAGTGCTCAATATTAAATATTGACGAGGATCTTGAGCTCAAATCTGTTATGGAATTTGGACAAATAGATGTGTAACGACCCGACCGGTTGTTTTGAGCTCTAGTGCATTGTTCGGAGGTTTGAGGCCTTGAGTAGCTTCACTTCAGGTATTATTACTTGTATGTGTGGTCGGAGTTAAATTTCGGGAAGTTTGGAGTCGATTTGGAAAGAAAATTTTAATTTCGGAAGCTAAAAGTTTGAAGAATTGACTAAGGTTTGACTTTTGAGTAAACGACTTCGGAATCAGGATTTGAAGGTTCACGTAGGTTCGTATGATGATTTCGGACTTGGGCATAAGTTCGGGTTGAGTATCGTATCACCTGAGAGCATTTCAGCGCTTATTGTGAAAACTTGGCATTTGTAAGGCTTTCAAATTTCCTAAGTTTGGTTTGAGGTGGACTTTGGTGTTGTCGATATCCGTTTGGGATTTAGAGCCTTGAAATAGGTTTGTATTATCTTTTATGACTCGTGTACAAAATTGGAAGTCATTACGGATTGACTTAATACTTTTCGGCATAGGATATAGAATTTGGAAATTCAAAAATTTATAAGTTTGATTCGAGGTGCGATTCATGATTTAGATGTTGTTTGATATGGTTTAAGGTTTCGACTAAGTTCGTATTGTATTTTAGAACATGTTGGTATTATTTGGTTAAGCTCCCGAGGGCCTCGGGTGGATTCCGGATGGTTAACAGATCGATTTTTGGACTTAAGAAAAAGCTGGAAAATTCTGTTGATGGTGCGATCGCTTCTGCGGAAGCCTGGTCGCAGAAGCGAGATGGGCTTTGCAGAAGCGGCCCGGCATGGCTGAGGCAGGGGTTGCATAAGCGGGTAGGTGGACCACAGAAGCGAGGTCGCACCTGCGGCGGAGCGATCGCAGAAGCGGAATGTGTGAGGGAGGGCTGCTTCGCTGAAGCGACAATGTTGCCGCAGAAGCGAGTCCGCAAAAACGGACCTTTTGTCTGCAGAAGCGAGGGAAGCCGCAGAAGCTAGGAGGAGCATCGCATCTAAGGAGCCGCAGAAGTGGCTAATGAACTGCAGATGTGAAAGGTCGTTGGGCAGTGTATTCTTTTAAGAACGAGATTTGGCCCATTTTCTTTCATTCTCTCTTGGTTTGGGCGATATTTGGAGAGCTTCAAGTGGAGTTTTTCATCATCAATGGCAAGGTAAGCTATTCCCACCTATTGTGAGTTAAATACATGGATTGTATAAGGATTTAAGCATGAAAATTAGTAGAAATTGTGGGGGTTTTGGTAGAAAACCTATAAATTGATATTTTGGAATTTGACCACAAAATTGGACATGGAATTTGGGATAAATTATATATTTGAGTTCGTGGTGTTATGGGTAAAGTTTATCTTCAAAACTTTTTGAAATCTGGGTATGTATGCCCGAGGGTTGGTTTTATTAACTTTTAAAGCGGAATTGGGAATTTTTAAGAATTGATTAATTCTAAGCATTGGAGTATATTTTGATTGAGTTGCACATTATTTGACTAGTTACGGATCGTTTGGCTTTGAGTTGAGGTGTTAGATAGCCGTTGGAGCCGGTCATGGAACTCTGGAGCGAGGTAAGTCTCCTGTCTAGCTTTGTGAGAGGGAAACTACCCCCTAGGTGATATTTATTATTATGTGCAACTAGTTGTGGGTGCTACGTACGCATGAGGTGACGAGAGTCCGTACGTAGATAAAGCATGTTTATGTCCGGGTAGACTGAGGACTGTATCATGTAATAATTAAATTATTTGAACTCATTCTGCTGGCTTAATTAATTAAAGTTATATCTGAATTTGATTTAGAAATAAATATATGTATAATATGCCGAGCCTTAACACTTTGAGTGTGGGCGAGTTAATTGAGAAGCGTAAAGATTATATTCGTTATGTGCTCATGTACTGTATTGTAAACACGTGTCTCGTAATTCGGTAACTTTCTTCCTTTCTTGTGGGACGGGCCGAACGCCTCGGTAATATATAGATGTATCTATGGTTCGTGCCGCACGACCCTCGGCAGTGTACACATTATTCTAGATCGGGCCGAACGACCTCGGCAGAATCGTGCGTTATATCGCTAGTAGTCCGAATATTCACGAGCTAATCTTTCCACTGATACCTGGAATTTTATATGGTATTCCTTATTTATTTGATACTGATACTTGATATTTTCTGACCCGTTAAGTTAGAATACACGATTTAGAAATTCATGCTTTAAAAGAGGTAATTTGGAAGATTATGTAACTTGCAGATTTATCCCATCATTGTCGCACGCTTCATATATGCTTCTGTTTTATTATATTTCTTTATTGGACCTTTAATAAGTGTCGATGTCGACCCCTCTCACTACTTTTTCTTGGTCATGCTAGATACTTACTGGGTATGCGTTGATTTACGTACTCATGCTACACTTCTGCACTAAATATGTAGGATCTCACATGTCCATTTGATGATCACCTTGGCGCGTAGGCACACCTGTTGAGGAGACTTTATGTGAGCTGCAATCCAGGCTACACTCCGTAGTCCATCGAGCCTCCATTGTACTAATTATTTTATTCTATCTTATTACATTCGAAACATATGTTGTATTATTTTTGTACTCCTTAAAAAATGCTCATGCACTTGTGCCACCGGGTTTTGGAGGTTCCTACTGGTTGTTCGTTACTATAGTTCACGTAGTTATTATCATTTTACCATGTAAATTCCTTTTTACACTATTTAAGTAATGGAGATCATGATTTCGAAAGTAATAAAATGAGTAAATAAATTGATAAATCAAAGTTGGCTTGCCTGACGACGGTGTTAGGCGCCATCACGACCTATAGTAAATTTTGGGTCGTGACAAGATGAATGGCCAAATGAAACAAACGCAATGAAAATTTACTTCACGTGGAAAATGTGAAGTTGGACGGATAGTCCCATCACCTGAAAGTATAAAGCCAGTGAAGGTACAAGATGTATCGCAAGATGCATCAAGTCGATAAATATAAAGATGACTTGTGGCACAAGATGTATCGTAAATATCCTGGCATTAATTATGTGATGACAAATTCTCTTGTGGTGGATGCAATTGCTTTCAGGTAGAGTCTAGCAATACACGAAAATTTAATATGTGTATACTGAATTGTTGTCATTATTAATATGGCTATCTATACAACAAAGTTTATTTGAAAATCCTTAAAGGAGTTAGTCTGTTGTAAAACATATAAAGGTTCCAAGAAAATTTATTCAAGAAAGCTTCAAAAATCCTCACAGATTGAAACAATCAGGGCACATATGATATAACTGCCTTAACAAGTACCTATTGAAGGAAGGGTACAAAAATGACCCAATTTATTCTTATGTCTTTATTAATTAATTTGTATATGATTCAACGAAATTCTTGTGTATCATAATTACTTGAATTCTTGGAAAGTTTCGAAACCAGTAGATTATCTACTAAATTAATTGTAACGACCCGACCGGTTATTTCGATAGTTGTATCTTCGTTCCTCCATTTACTGCTCTATTTGTTCTTTATAGTTGTTATATGACTTATCGGGTTAGTTGGTTCGGGTCCGAAGAGATTTCAGAATGAATTGAGACACTTAGTCTTATAATGGAAAGCGTAAGCTGGAAAAATCGTCCGGATATTGACTTATGTGTAAACGACCCTGAATTTAAATTTTGATGGTTCCGTTAGCTCGTTTGGGAGATTTTGGACTTAGAAGCTTGTCCGGATCGTGATTTGGAGGTCCGTAGTAGAATTAGGCTTGAAATGACGAAAGTTGAAATTTTGGAAAGTTTCACCGGGGGTGGACTTTTTGATATCGGGGTCAGATTGGATTTCTGGAAGTGGGATTAGGTTCGTGGTTTCATTTGTGACTTGTCAGCAAAGTTTGAGGTCAATCAGATGTGAATTGTTAGATTTCATCGTCGTTTGTAGAATTTGGAAATTTCAAAGTTCATTAGGCTTAAATTGGGTGCGATTCGTGTTTTTGATATTGTTTGAGGTGATTTATAGGCTCGACTAAGTTCGTATGATATTTTAAGACTTGTTGATATGTTTGGTCGAGGTCCCGGGGGCGTCGGGTTGATTTCGGGTGGTTAACAGACCAAGGTTTAAAGTTGAAGAATTGCTGAAGATTTGAAACTGCTGGTGTAATCGCACCTGCGGATTGTGAACCGCATATGCGAGCTCGCAGAATCGAGAAAGGGGCCGCATAAGCGGTCAAGAAGGAAGCTGGAAGAGGTCACAGGTGCGAGGTTCTTTTCGCACATGCGTGTCCGCATATGCGGGTGTTGGATCGCAGAAGCGCATGGGCGCTTGGTGAGGCAGCTTCGCAGAAGCGGACGACCCTTCGCAGAAACGTGTCCGTAGAAGCGGACTGGGCGTCGCAGAAGCGAGGCATGCTGGGTAAGTGAATTCTGCAAATGCGGAGATTTCACTGCAAGAGCAGGACCGCAGAAGCGGATTTTGGACCGCAGGTGCGGTTTGACTGGGCAGAACATATAAACATAAGGGTTCGTGATTTTCCTCATTTTCAAACATTTTGAGCTTGGACTAAGGCAATTTTTGAGAGGGTTTAAGAGGGGATTCTTGAGGTACGTCCCTTGTGCTTGTTTTTTATCAATAATCTTGTATCCCCATTAATTTTTCCACCTTGTTTGAGTGTTTTTGAGGTGTAATTTGGGAGTTGGGGCTATAGATTTAGAGAGTGAATTTTGGAGATTTGAATGACCAATTGGTGTCAGATTTTGATGAATTTGGTATGACTAGACTCGTGAGTGAATGAGATTTCGGATTTTGTGAGTTTCGTTGGATTCTGAGATGTGGGCCCGGGGCGGGTTTGAACCAATTTTGGATTTGGAGTTATAACTTAGTAATTTATTGTAGAATTGATTCCTTTAGCCCGTATTGATTGTATTGTACTGCTTGTGGCTAGATTCGGGTCATTTGGAGGTCGATTTTCGAGGCAAATGCATGTTGGAGTAGAGTTTTGCGCGAATTGAGGTAAGTAACACTTCTAAACTTGGTTCTGAGATTTCGAAACCCCGAATGTATGTGTTATGTGATTGGTATTGAGGTGACACACATGCCAAGTGACGGGCGTGCGGGCGTGCACCGTGAGAATTGTGACCTGGTCGATTCCATGGCACTGTATAGTGGTTCTATCTTGTTGATATCCGTGTTTTCATCATGTGATAAAGTAATTGAGTTGTCACTCATGCTAGATATCATGTTTAGGCTTTATGCCGGTACTGTTGGGGTCCATAGTGGTCGTTTCTTGCTGTTGTCTTACTGATTTCATTGATATTTCGTACTCAGTCATATTCATTCATTTCATATCATATCTTAGTCTTTGTAGTTATTTATTGATACATCATATCATTATTTTCGAGCTAGTATCATGACATTGTAAGCTCGTGAGAGAGAGAGACTGGAGAGATTGATGACTGAGTGAGGTCGAGGGCCTTATTATGAGTGACATTTATGGGATCGGGTTGCACACCGTAGTGGTTATACTGATTTATAATAGCGCTTGGGCTGAAGGATCACCTCCGGAGTCTGCACCCCCTAGTGAGCGCGGTTGATTATATTGAGGGATGGTTCTTCCCTAGACATGGATCTTGTCTGAAGCATTATATACTTGGAGATGGATCTTCTCCATGGGCTGGATTAGCCCTACTCAGTACTGGGTGACTGATGGTCAGTGATGTATATATTCCGGGAAGGATCTTCCCTGGGCCGTATGGGCCATATACAGTACTGAGTGATTGAGCATTTGAGAGTGTGAGCACATGAGGCTCTTAGCATGGTGTACCACATACAACATGTGCATTGGCATGTAGAAGTAGATGAGTTATATTCTTCATATCATTCAGATTTGATCCATTTTACTGTTTTGAGATATCTATCGAACTTGAAAGCATGTCTACTTTTCTGCACTGTTATTTTCTAAATTGAACTGTGCCGATTGAGTTCGTCACTACTTTCAGTCTAAAATTTGGATTTGTTACTTATTGAGTTGGTTGTACTTACGCTACGCCCTACACCTCATGTGCAGATCAACGTGCTTCCGGTTGCGGCGGCTGCTGAGTGAGGAGTCGAGATCTTTGAGACTATCGAGGTAGCTGCATGGCGTTCGCAGGCATTGACTCTCCTTCATTATCTTTATTTGTATTTCAGTTCTCATTCCTCAAACATTGTAGTAGGATGCATCCTGGTATATATGCTCATGTACTCGGTGACACCCTGGTTTTGGGAGAGATTTGTATTGCGTTGTGGTTTTAATTCGGTTTTTAAAAGGGTTTTCTTAAATATTTACTTCTTCCATTTAATTTTCAAAGCTTTTATTTGGTTGAACTGGTTGAGTAGTTGACTTGCCTAGTTCCATGATAAGAGCCATCACGACGGTTGGTTTTGGGTCGTGACATTAATTTGAAATAAATGATTTTGGAAAGATCTAAAATCACAAAAGATTCTAAAGCAATTCCATTGAGTACCCCAATGGTTGTGTGTCACGACCCAAAATCCAACTAGTCGTGATGGCACCTAATCCAACCCGCTAGATAAGCCAATTAGCAATAATCCAAATCAAATAAGATTTAATGAGAAAATTAATGATGAAATAACTGAACTTTTATATACTTCCCAAGGACTATAGTACAAATCATGAGTTTCTAAGATTTAGATTTTACAAAGCTGGTATAAAATAAATACATCATCTGTTTAAATATACATGAATAAATTAATAATTCTAAAGCTACCAAGAACAAGTGGAAGCTATGACTGGAACACAGGTACATCGTCAATGCCAGCTGTCGCGCCCCGTTTTTCCTCACAGAAAGAGGGTTTCGACATTGACAACTCTTTTAAAAAAGGAGGAAGGGTTATTAAAAGAGAGTGGCCACCTAACGGATTAAGGTGCGTTAGGGCACCAGTTGCAAATGACTTGGGTTTACTAGTTTGAATCACCAAAGATCGGGTAAGGGCTCCAATTACCTCGAGGAGAAGGAATTAGGCACTCCTCAAGGTTCATAACGGTGGGTCCCGGCCGAACTTAAATCATGTGAATTAGTCTAAGAGAGAAGAGAAACATAAAGAAAGAATTATTTTAATAGGATTGGGGGACCTAAGTTTTTTAGCTTAAAGGATCACCCCGTGCAACATAAATAATACTTCGTAACTCTCCCAAGACGGGGGTGTTACTCATATTATTCAGCGGGCACAGACTATCATCTCCTGCTATCCGATTACTATCTTAAGTTATTTACCTGAAGCGCTCTAATCAATTCTAAATCGTACCCTATGCGTACACTCCCCGTCCCTTGCCTATGGCCCAGGAGGCGTTTGGACCTCTATTTTTGAATGGTTCTAGACTTAACTTAGGTTTGCTCAAAAATGATAAAAACTAGGCGACATACAAAAAAAATTGAACTTTCCTGTAAAAGCACATAAGGGCTCAGATTAGCCTCCACACTTAGGCAGCAAATGCACGCAAACAAATTAGGCGTTTTGACAGTTTCAACAATTGAAGTCGTTAGGCCCTGTAGACATGATTTCTATATGATTCTGGATTTTAATCATGCGAGCAGTTATGCAAAGTAATTTCTAAGTGACTGCACAGTTGTCTACTGATTATAAGTATAAGCAGTTGAAACATATAAACATGCTCTCTAGGTGATTTACTCAGTATTTGGCAGTAATAAACATGAGAGATATTCAGAATTACTCAGTTGTTCCTATAGGCATGCTTTCTATTGGCGTTCAATGCGGCAGTATTTTAAAGCCTGATTTTAGTGCTTAACATAGATAGTGATTACTCTATAGACATGATTCCTACCCTTGATGATTGAAACTGGTTTTAGTTCTTATATACTAAATGAGCAAGTATGACAATAACATATCAATCAATTAAGAACCCTATGGGCATGGCTTCTAAAAATGCAGATTTATAAATGACCCTATGATCATGATGCCTAATGAATATGCTGCAATGCAAATTGAACTTTGGTTATTTTATTCCCTATAGGCATGGTATCTAAAAAGCAGAATATGCAGGTTATTCACAGAGCTTATTCGAGAAAGTAAATACCTATAGACAGGTTATCTACAGAGCATATTCGAGCAAAATAAACACCTATAGGCAGGTTATCTAACATACAATAGCAGAATGTATTTGAATAAAGTAAACACCTATAGGTAGGTTATCTAACATACAATAGCAGAATGAGCAAAGTAAACACCCATAGGTAGGATTTCTACCTGTTCTCATCGAAATGTTAAAATAAACCCAGTTTCCTAATTTACTAATACCCCAATGTTTATTACAAATAATTATT
This sequence comes from Nicotiana otophora, assembly GCA_000715115.1. Lineage (NCBI taxonomy): Eukaryota > Viridiplantae > Streptophyta > Magnoliopsida > Solanales > Solanaceae > Nicotiana > Nicotiana otophora. The sequence goes on from AWOL01S0000849.1 coordinate 119,517, forward strand.
ACAGACCAGAATTGAATGAATGAATTACAAAGTATAAAAACTATAGGAAGCCTGCAGCAGGCCCAAATACACCTGGACATGCCAGGCCTTCAACTCACAGTAGCTCCAAAATCCCATGTTCATAGAGACACAGTAACCAGTGGTGAATGATTCACCCGTATCTCAAGGATAAGCATACAGAACCCAAATCTCTAGTGTGTAAGAGTTCCAAAGGGTTTCAAGAACCCAGGGCAGTACTCACACTACAGAAGAATGATCAGAGCAGTTCAAAGAAGACTAGGGACCAAAACCTATTGTGTCAGAGTTCACGAGGGTCTCATATGAATCCTGAGCAGTGCTCACACTAGGGAGGCCAAGGGATAGAACCTAAATTGCTTTGGCTTTCAGCTGGCTAAGAATAAGAATTCAGAAGGACAAGATATTAAAGTAATAGAATGGAGTCAAAGTATTTCACTGAAGGACAAAATCCAAATTGAGCATATACACACAAATAATAGGCATGCTTGAACCTAGGCAGACTTAGTCAAGTTTCAGGAAATAAACACAATCACATGCTAACAAGACAAGTCATAAGACAGATTTATAATGATAAAAGGGGATCCAGATTAAGTTAAGTGCAGAAACTAGTGTCATAAGAAGAAATCAATTAGCAACAGATCATGACATGTTAGGAACTAATTAGGGCAGTTACTAGGGGTGTCAAAATATAATAAAGACAAAGTCAAACAGGCCATATTATGATGCACTCATAAACAGACTTGTTATCCTATTAAGGAAGACATCTATACCTAGTTAACTATTCTATAGCGGGAGATATGAGAACATGTTCAAAGAGCAAGATAATAACAAACTTAAACTTCAAGAGATTGCTATCAGTGACATATAGGTTAAGCAGAATCGAACTAACAAAACTTAAAGTAGATTTAAGCATGTCTCAAACTACAAATGTAATAGCAATTAGGATAACATAGTCTAATTGAAGTAGCACATTAAACAAATAATCAAAATGAAATGGCAGAGATATGATAACTCACCAGTTAAGATGAAGCAAGGAAGAAGGAAATCCAACAGTATTGTGCGTATCACCAAACAAAGCAAGAACTTAGCAATTTCTGGCCTTGGCTTTCAGTCGGCCAGGAATCAAAAATACAAAACAAGTTTATTCAAGAATGAAGAACGTACAACCTTAGTTTTATAGTTTTTAATGATTTTCGAACTGTTTCAAAAGGGAGTGGGGAGGGGTTTATATAGTGTAGGAACTGAACACATAAATACGGAAATATAATTAATTTAAACAATCAGTAAAGAAGAAAAATTTTGAAACCCTAGTTTTTAGGTAAACTCCATAAAATCGGCAGTAAATAAAGGCAAAGAATCACATATTATATAAAATGAACATAGACATGAATATTATTCACAAAACACAGAACCGAACCAGATTTGGTTCAAATAAAAAGGGTCTGAAACCCTAATTTAGGGCAAGTAAAAAATAATCGGTAGAAATAGATAGATTCATACATAACAAGGCAAATATAGTCGAGATAGTACTTAATATTAATGTTTGAACCAATTTCGTTTTGAATCAAAAGGAATATGTAAACCCTAACCTTAGGGTTAAGTATGAATCAGCAAGATACGAACAAATCGGACTCACACGGTGCAAAATAACGTGTTTGGACTTAATATCGTCTAGATTCAAGAGATGAAGATCGATTAGGGCAGAATAAGAGTAGGGTACTTGCCATGTTTAGGCAAGTACTAAGGTAATACCGTAAAGAATCAACCAATAAGGAAATATGTTGAAATAGTAAGTAAATGGGAAGAAAATCCCATTAGGAACGGGATTAGGGGAGGATTTTGGAGAGTAGGCGGGCTAGGGTTCATGAGAGATGAGAGATGAGAGGGTTCCAGGGCGGCGGGGTGGTGTAGAATGATTAGGGTTAGGGGTTTAGGTATAGTTAAAGGAAAAGGTGTAACGTGGACCGTTGATCTCAAAGAACAACGACCACGATTTAAAGGGTTCTGGGTCGGGTGTTTAAATGGGTATGAGATTGGGCTAATGGGTCTTGGGCCAAGGGTATTGGACAGGTGTAAGGGTGTTGGGTTAGATCCGAAAATAAGGGATTTTGGGACTAAATTTTAAATACCTACTATTTAACAAATAAATAGTTTATAAAAATACTTAATAAATAAACAAAACATCAGTTATGCATGAAAATGATTAAAAATAATTACTTAATATTATAAAAATATAAATAGCCATTTTATATGTAAATAATGTAATTATATATGCATATGGGCTATTATTGCAAAAATGTGCAATCTGGCGCTAAAATATACAAATGCAATTATAAGAAATGCACTGAAAATATTTAAAACCTCTTATTTATATAAAGGATAAGTTTAGATGATTAAAAATAAAAATAATTTGTAGGGTAATTATTGGATATTTATATAATAAAAATGCAGAAATAAATTGATTTAACCTTTAAATATCATGGAAAATTATAAAACATATTTGTACACGCTTACAAATCTAATGATGATGCACATGCACTATTTTGAAAGTATATATATATATATATATATATATATATATATATATATATGTAAAAATATGAAGGAAAAATTGGGTATTAACAGCTGCCCTTCTTTACCCGGAAAGGATGAAAGAGTTGTCGGGTAAAGAAATGATGACCGATTTTGACTGAATGGGTGTTTTGAAAACTATAGGCCGGACCTTGGTCTATGAGCTTCCTACATATCCCTGCTTTTACAGGAATCAGGCCATATGTAGTTCCGGATCCAACAGTGGAATAAATCGATGTAGTTATTGTAAGAACAGACAAGATATTCTGGATAGGGCAATATCGGGATTGGGAATAGATGTGTCTGAGAATGGTTATGGATATTTGAATGGGTATGGTGATTGGTTACGTTTGAAATAATTGAAGGATATGAACGTTGAATGGAAACTGGAGCGAAGATTTCTCCCGTTAAGAGAACAGTTACTTCCTGGATCACCTGCAAACTCAAAACACGATGTATGTACAATATATATATTGATTATTTCAAGAATTTGAACATGATGAAAATTTCCTCTGGACCATGGAGATCGTCTTTGGACGATGAGGATGATGTCCTTAGACCATGACGTCCCGGGCCATGAGTTATGAGATAGGGGATTCGCAGGTGATGAAATAATGTTCTCGGGCTATGAAGATGGTGCCTCTGAACCATGATGCCTTGAATAATGATGTGCAATATTAAGAGATCCTCAGGCCATGGCATGGTGTCTTCCGGCTATGAAGATAATGCCTTCGGGCTATGACGCCCTCAGAAAATTTGGCTATGTATCAGCCCATGAGATGCAAAGACATGATGCTTAAGATAAGACAAGACATAGCTTAGTCTTGTGTAAGGTCGGAGGCAGAGCTCAGCCTCGAGAGAAGAGAATGATGCAAGGTTTTTGGAATAGAGCAACATTTGTGGTCATGCAAGGAGAGACAATGCTTAGTCTCGTATAGGGGAGGGAGGGGGAAGGCAGAGCTTAGCCTTATGCAGTTGAGAGGCAGGGCTTAGCCTCATGCAAGATTTGAGACAATGTTTAGTCTCATGCAATGGGAAGGCAGAGCTTAGCCTTATGCAATTAAGGAGGCAGGGCTTAGCCTCATGAAAAGATTTGAGACAATACTTAGTCTCATGCAATGGGAAGGCAGAGCTTAGCCTTATGCAATTAAGGAGGCAGGGCTTAGCCTCATGAAAAGATTTGAGACAATACTTAGTCTCATGCAATGGGAAGGCAGAGCTTAGCCTTATGCAATTAAGGAGGCAGGGCTTAGCCTCATGCAAGGTTGAGACAGTGCTTAGTCTCATGCAATGGAAGGCAATGCTTATCCTTATGCAGTTGAGGAGGCAGGTCTTAGCCTCATGCAGGATGAAGACAGTGCTTAGTCTCATGCAAATGGAAGGCAATGATTAGCCTTATGCAGTTGAGGAGGCAGGGCTTAGCCTCATGCAATATGGAGATGGTGCTTGGTCTCATGCAAAGGGAAGGCAATGCTTAGCCTTATGCAGTTGAGGAGGCAAGGCTTAGCCTCATGCCAGATTTGAGACAATGCTTAGTCTCATGCAAATGGAAGGCAATGCTTAGCCTTATGCAGTTGAGGAGGCAAGGCTTAGCCTCATGCCAGATTTGAGACAATGCTTAGTCTCATGCAAATGGAAGGCAATGCTTAGCCTTATGCAGTTTAGGAGGCAGGGCTTAGCCTCTTGCACGATGGAGACAATGCATAGTCTCATGCAGCGAATAAATAATAAGTGATAGCGGAGTATTTCCTAGCTGTGGATGAGTTCGGTAACCTTGTTGTTGTGAAGACAGTGATTCTAAGGTGCGCACGTACTGGCGACTATCTCTTGTTCCTGCATTCAAAGAAAAATCGTGAGTTTTGTAGGGGAGGTTGGTTCGTGCCTTTGTCTGCTTGCTTTGCTCTGTTCCGCATTGAAATCCTGTCCGAGTTACCATGGGTAGCATTTGGCTAAGAATAAAGTTTTCGAAAAATATACATGCATAGTTATTCAAAACATAGTAATATGCAATATAAAAATTGATTAGATGAACTGGTAACTGTGACACCATCAGAGACATTGCGACCTTCTTGCCATAGAATTTTGAGGGTCCTCTTCAAAATTCTGGCCCAGTTATCTAGAAAAATTTCTGGCTGTTTCGCATGCGGTGCCGTTGGCTGAACTTGCTCCAGAATTTTGAGGGTCCTACTCAAAATTCTGCCCCAGTTTCCAATTATGGGGAAAATGAAATTTTATTGAATTATTACCGAACCCATAGGGCTGCCTATGTATCCCCTCTTAAACGGGAATCAGGCCAAGCGTAGTTCAGTTACATCAATTACATAAATGTAAATATCTTTAAACATAGTATCTTTTGATTGCATCTGAGTTGATAGGCTTTGGTCAAATCTCTCTATCCATTTCTACGAGTATGAGTGCTCCTGCTGTTAGTACTCTGTGAACCATATAGGGTCCTAGCCAGTTGGGTGAGAATTTTTCTTTGGCTTCATCCTGATGTGGAAAGATTCGTTTCAGCACTAGCTGCCCCGGTGCGAACTGTCTAGGTTTGACCCTTTTGTTGAAAGCTCTAGACATTCTATTCTGATAAAGTTGACCATGACACACTGCATTCATTCTTTTCCCGTCAATGAGAGCTAATTGTTCAGCTTCCTGTATAATTCTTAGGGAGTGAATTTCTACCTCGGCAGGAATGACGACTTCCGTACTGTAGACCAATAGGTAAGGAGTTGCCCCGGTTGACGTGCGGATTGTGGTCCGGTATCCCAATAAGGAAAATGGTAACTTCTCGTGTCGCTGCTTGTGATTCTCTACCATCTTCCTTATTATCTTCTTAATGTTCTTGTTGGCGGCTTCCACAACTCCATTCATTTGGGGTCGGTATGCTGCAGAGGTTTTGTGCTTGATCTTGAAGGTTTCGCACATGGCTTTCATTAGATCATTGTTGAGATTGGCGGCATTGTCAGTGATGATGGATTCTGGAACCCCGAATCGACAAACAATACGGTCCTTGACAAAATCTGTGATGACTTTCTTGGTTACAGCTTTGTAAGATGCAACTTCAACCCACTTTGTGAAATAGTCGATGGCCACTAGAATGAACCTGTGCCCGTTTGAAGCGGTGGGCTCGATTGTTCCAATGACATGCATTCCCCAAGCTGCAAAAGGCCAAGGTGCGTTGGTTGCATTAAGTTCATTTGGAGGTACTCGTATCATATCTACGTGTATCTGGCACTGATGACATTTCTGGACATACCGAATGCAGTCTGTTTCCATAGTCATCCAAAAGTATCCGGCTCTGAGTATCTTCTTGGCTAGGACAAAACCATTCATATGTGGGCCGCAGGTTCCGGCGTATATCTCATCAAGTAGTTTGGAGGTTTCTTTAGCGTTAACACACCGTAACAATCCTAAGTCTGGAGTCCTTCAGTACATAATTCCTCCACTTTGGAAGAAATGATTGGACAATCTTTGGAGCGTGCGTTTTTTAGTATGATTTGCATGCTCCAGGTACTCTCCTTTTGCCAAGTACTCCTTGATATCATGGAACCATGGATTTTCATCTATTTCTCCATCAACATGAGCACAGTAAGCCGACTGATTATGGATTCTTACCGGAATGGGATCGATGAAATTCTTGTCCGGATGTTGTATCATGGAGGACAAAGTGGCCAATGCATCTGCGAACTCATTCTGGATTCTTGGGACATGTCTGAACTCTATCTTCGTGAATCTCTTCATTATCTCTTGTACGTGATGCAGATATGGTAGTATCTTGGTATTCTTTGTAGCCCATTCTCCCCGCACCTGATGTAACAGAAGATCTGAATCACCAATTACTAGTAATTCCTGGATATTTATGTCAACGGCCAAATTGAGCCCCAATATGCAAGCCTCATATTCTGCCATATTATTGGTGTACAAAATTTTGAGTTTTGCGGATACTGGATAATGTTGACCTATTTCTTACACCAAAACAACTCTAATACCCACTCCTTTGAAGTTTGCGGCTCCATCAAAAAACATTCTCCACCCATTGTAGGCTTCAGCGATATCTTCTCCTACGAATGATACTTCTTCATCAGGAAAATACGTTTTTAGTGGTTCGTATTCTCCTCCTACAGGATTTTCCGCAAGATGATTCGCTAATGCTTGTCCCTTAACCACCTTCTGAGTCACATAGACGATGTCGAAATCACTCAACAATATCTGCCATTTTGCCAACTTCCCTGTAGGCATAGGTTTCTGGAAGATGTCAGAGGATCCATCTTTGATATGAGATATGTGGTATAGGCACAGAAGTAGTGCCTCAGTTTCTGGGCTATCCAAGTCAAAGCACAACATGTGCATTCCAGCAAAGAATACCATGCTTCATAGGGTGTGAACTTCTTACTCAGATAGTATATAGCATGTTCTTTCCTTCCCGTCTCGTTGTGTTGTCCCAAGACACAACCGAAAGCCTCATCTAATACAGAGAGATAGAGTAGTAGTGGTCTACCAGGTTCTGCTGGGACCAGAACTGGTGGTGTGGACAAATACTCTTTGATTCTGTCAAAAGCGTTCCGGTAGTCTTTAGTCCTATTGGTTACGACATCCTTCTTTAACATTTTGAAAATTGGCTCATAGATCACGACTGATTGTGCTATGAAGCGGCTGATGTAATTAAGACGTCCCAAGAAGCTCATCACGTCTTTCTTGTTCTTTAGAGGTGGCAAATCCTGAATAGCCTTGACCTTTGATGGGTCTAGCTCAATTCCTCGGCGGTTGACGATGAATAATAATAATTTTCCTGTGGGGACCCCGAAGGCACATTTTGCGGGATTCAATTTCAAATTGTACCTCCAAAGCCGATCAAAGAATTTCCTCAAGTCTGCTATGTGATCTATAGTTTTCTTGGATTTGATGATGACGTCATCCACATATACCTCTATCTCCTTGTGTATCATGTCGTGCAAAATAGTTGCCATGGTCCTCATATAAGTGGCCCCATCATTCTTTAGACCAAACGACATCATTTTATAGCAGTACACCCCCCATGGTGTGATAAAACCTGTTTTTTCGGCATCCTTTTCATCCATCCAGATCTGATGATATCCCACGAAGCAATCCACAAAGGATTGGAGTTCATGATTGGCACAGTTGTCGATCGTATATTGGGCAACGTGAAATTATCTTTGGGATGTACTCTGTTTAAGTCCCGATAATCGACACATACTCTGACTTTCCCATCCTTCTTCGGAACTGACACGATGTTAGCCAACCACGTTGGATATTCAACCACTCTGAGAACCTTAGCTTTAGTCTGCTTGGTGACTTCTTCTTTGATTTTCAAACTCATGTCTGGCTTGCACTTTCTGAGCTTCTACTTTACCGACGGACACATTGGGTTGGTGGGTAGTTTATGAGCCACTAGCGTGCTCAAACCGGTCATATCATCATAGGACCATGCAAAGATATCCTTGTATTCCTTCAGGAAATGAGTGTATTCTTCTTTCTCTGATGGTGACAGATGAATGCTTACACATGTTTCCTTGACTGTTTCGGAGTCTCCTAGATTAACTGTTTCAGTATCATCCAAATTGGACCTACGCTTGTTTTCAAAGTTTTCCACTTCTCTGACGATTTCCTCGGGCATTATATCCTCTTCTAGATCCTCTGAATCATTATCCTTATGTTGCGTTGTCTCATTACATGTCACAGTCATAAGTTCATCGGGATAGGTAATAATAATGTTGCAGAGAAAACAAAACATAAAGAATAATAATAAATACTAAAAACAATAATGCATTTAGATAAATCTTGAAAACGTCAAATAATGACCAGGGCAATTATTTCAAAACAAAACATGCTTAAAACGAAATGTCTTAAATGCTCATAAGAATTGCTTTTAAAAATAAATGATGCTAATTATCAGGCTACCCAGGAACTTGATGGGCCCTTGATGGTGCAACAGTCCAGTTCTTGAGAACAACTCCCTTCTCCATGATCTGAATAATGAGGCCTTCCTCCTCCTCCTCCTCCTCCTCCTCCTCCTCCTCAACTATCGCACTGCAATCCATGTCTTCATCATCCAGAAACAGATTCCTTATACCGACTAGATATTCATCTTCTTTGGACTCCCATATCATGTAAGCTTGATGAAATGACTGGATCAGATATGGTACTGGTTGCTCTAGAAGGTAATAAGGACCACGCCATGGTGGCGACCAATTCTAATACTCGTGCCAGGTGTATTCATACCCAAGCCCAAAAGTTGTACTGTGATGCTTTAGCTGTATTGGTTTGGTGATCCACTGGAGATTCTTGCCGAGACCTTTGCTAGGCTCGTACCCTGTCCATGCCAATATGCCTTCTATCTTACTGTTCCACCATTTGTCCTTTTCAATTGCGTTGACGCGCTCGATGCGATGGTATGTTTCTCCACCCAACTTCCTTCTATTTTCGATGACTGGAACAGTTTGACTGGTGTAAATGGGATTACTTCCGTCTCCATGGATGATCACTTCCTGATGGTTCCACTCAAACTTCATGACCTGATGTAGAGTAGAAGCTATGGCCCCAGCGGCATGTATCCAAGGTCATCCTAACAATAGGTTGTAGGTAGCAGATATGTCCAACACTTGAAACTCAACATCAAACTAGGTTGGGCCCATCTGTAGGCTGAGGTTGGTCTCCCCAATTGTGGCCCTTTAAGACCCATCAAATGATTTCACATTCATACTTCCTGCTCATATCTCGTGCAGGCCTTTACCCAATATTTTCAGAGTAGTTAGTGGACATATGTTAAGACTCGAACCCCCATCTATCAGGACTCTGGCAATGAACTTATCCTCAAATTGCACTGTGATATGTAGTGCCCTGTTGTGACTTAGTCCTTCTGGTAGTAGCTTGTCTTCATAAAAAGTGATCTTGTGGCTTTCCAACACTTAGCCTACCATATTGGCCATCTCTCCACTGGTAATGTTGTTGGGTATACAAGCCACATTCAACACTTTCATCAACGCGTTCCTGTGTGCCTCAGAATTCTACAGTAGTCATAGAATGGATATCTGAGCAGGGGTTTTGTTCAAATGATCAACCACAGAATACTTCCTTGCTTGCACCTTTCTTCAAATATGATCCGGGCCAGTTTCAATGATGGGCTACTTGGAAACGGCTTCTTTACTTGTTCCCCCAAATGCTCGGGCGTGTAAACCCTACCAGTTCTGGTCATACCTTGTGCTGCACCAGTTTCTTCCATTTTACCCTTTCCTTTCCTTCTTGCTTCTGCAACATAATCCCATGGTATAGCTTTAGACTTATAAGATGGTATAGGTGCTACCGTCATAGTGAAGGGTGTGGTCACTTCTACTTCAAACAGAGCAGGTGTAGCTACAGGTGTTGTTACTTCCACCTCGAACGGGGTCAGTGTGGCTACTTCAACTTCGACTGGTGGCTGTATCTGTACCATGATAAATGTGAGAGTGACTGGAGATGTTTCAGGATTATCCCCTTCGCGAATGCGTCCAATTGACCCCTCTGAGTCCCATTCTTCATCAGTCTCTATCACATTTACTCCCTCGCCCCTATGATCCGGGAGGGGATTGTTGCGGACGTTAGGTGCAACCTCCTTTGCTTGTATAACCTTGGCATCGATTAGTGTTTGGATCTTGTCTTTCAGGGTGCGACATTCATCAATGGTATGAACTTTCATTCCGGAGTAGTAGGCATATGTTTTGTTTGGATTTACCCATTGAGAGGAGTTTTCCATGGCAACGACGGGAATAGGGGTGACATATCCAGCAGCTTTCAGTCTCTCGTATAATTGATCGATGGGTTCAACAATAGGGGTGTATTGTTTGGGTGGCCTACGGTCAAATTTTGGTCTGGGTTTCTGATAGTTTTGGCAGGCTGGCGGTGAGTGATAATATGCTGGCTGGGTGTTATAAGTGTGGTAGTAGTGGTGGGTTGTGGATATCTGGGAGGTAAATGCTGATATGTGGGTGGAAGTGTTTGGTATGTAAGAGGAGATTTTGGACCTTGGGCTACCATCACGGCCCCTACTTCTTTCTTCTTGGATATACCCTCTGACTGCAATGCTTTGTTTGTAGCCTGTAATGCCTCAAAATTAGTTACCATTCCACTCTTGATCCCTTCTTCAATCCTTTCCCCTACCTTTATGATGTCGGAGAATTTGTGGTTCTCGATAACCATCAACCTTTCATAGTATTGTGGATCCTAGTCCCGGACGAAGAACTTGTTCATTTGCTCTTTTCCAATGCCGGCCTTACTTTTGCGGCTTCTGGTCTCCATCGAGTAGCATACTCGCGGAAAGTCTCTATTGGATTCTTCTTGAGATTCTGTATGTAGAAGACGTCTAGTGCATTCTCCGTATTAAACCTAAATCGATCCATGAAATCCGATACCATGCTTACCCAACTAACCCACTTCTTGGGATTTTTACTGATGTACCAAGATACGGCATCCCCAGTGAGACTTCTCATGAACAACTTCATTAGATGCACCTTTGGGTCACCTATTCCGTCAAATATCTCGAACATAGAAGGTTTGTAACCCTCCGGCAGTTCTACATTTGGCTGAATACACAAATCTTCATAATTCAAACCCTCAATGCCTTTACCCCCTTCGACACCCTGGACTCGGCTTGTGATCTTTTTAAGTTCCTCAGCCATATTCTTGATGAGCAGGTCCTTCTCGGCGGATTCCGGTGTGTATGGGGTTTGTTGAGTGGGGTGATGTAGGGTTTCTACATATATGGGGTTATTTTGGTGGATGTCGGAGGTTTGAGTGTAGTGGTGATCATTGGTTGAATTCTGTGGATCGGGAGTAGGGTGTGGTTTATTTTGAGGAGTATGGTAGGTAGTAGTTTACGGATACGGAGTTGGAAGATATTGGTGTTGAGGAGGAGTTGGTATTGGTGGAGGGTTAGAATTTTGATGAGGTGTGGCATATTGATAAGGTGCGAGAGGATTTTGTGGATGTTGGTTTGGTGTGTTTTGAGGAGGTGCTGGGTTCTGGGCATTTTGCTGGGTAATATCTGAAAGTTTAAGGTGAGGGAGAGGTTTGCCAAGTTGCGGACCTGCTCAAGTTCCCCTTGTAATTCCAGTTTTCTACTCTAGTCGTAGAACCAAATCATTCTATACCGGAGTACTCCGACCATCTGAAGTTTCAACATTGTCCACATGCGCAACGTTATCTTTCCTGATACCACTCATGTCGTCCATCTTAGCCTTTCCCTTACTTTTAGGATCACTTGGAGGAGGAGGAAGTGGAGGACCTCTGGATCTGATATGATATGCTCATGATGCTAATATGCATGAACCAACCTTAGCGGATGGGAATAATCAAAACAAAGAAAAAAGCGAAAAGGTAAACAAGTCAGTAGGGAATTTTAGGCCTCACACTTGAATGGAATGGCACCACCCTGAAAGTTTGCTTTGTAGTGAACCATCTTAGAAACTCGCGGTATGACTTGTTTTCTCCCAGCCTGTCTCATGACCCTGATAGGAGCATAAGGATAGATACCCGTCAACCATATCGGCACTAAGTGAGGAACATCCCTGGACCTGATGATGAACTCGCTAGTAGGGAACCACTCGAACATCCAATGGACCTTGTCATCAGTCAAATTGCTAAAGAAGTGTACCCAATTCACGGCGTGTTCCGGTTGTGCAAATCTGTCTAGGATGAAAGTCATTCTTTTTGGATGGTGAAAGGCTATGTGGTCATTCCATGGTCGCCGCGAAAATTCCTGATGGTACTGTCCTCTTTGAAGTTGCTCCAACAACCATATTTGTAGTAGCAAATTACAACCCTCAAAATGTCTGAATCCCTTCTTATAGCGGTCCAAAGCTCGGTATATCTCAGCCACTATCATTGGGACAATAGTGTAAGTCTGTCCCTCAATACCTTCCATTAAGGTCTTGGTAACCATATCCAAACGAGTGTGAATCATGTCTACTTGGATTGGAAATACTATCATACCCAGAAAATAGACGATGAATACAAAAGCCCGACGATGAGTCTAACCCAGGGAAGTGATGGCAAACTTATCATGAAAAATACGGTAGGATGTGCTGCGCCCATAACGCTCGTAAAGGAAGTCGAAAGGTATGTAGGACTTCTTCAAGCAGACTAACTCGTCATTCTTTCTAAGGCCCATCATTTCCAGAAATCCCCTAGAAGTACGATTTTTCGGCACCAGCAGACCAGGGCTATCCCAGGGTAGCCCGGCAAAACCTCCTATTTCCTCAAGAAGGGGAGTCATCTCTATGTTACCGAAATGGAAAATAACCCTCTTTTCATCCTAGAACATAGTAGCGGCCTCGATCAGTACATTGTTTGGCTGAATGTCCAGCAAAGAAGGTAAATTTCCCAGAATTCTTTTCACATGGTTTTTGTCGCTTGGCGAGAGATTTTCCCACCAGTCTAGCAATAGAGGTGAGATACTTTGGACCATGTCGAACCTGGGGACTTCGTGCCTCATTTCCGCAAAACAAATAAAGTTAGCCATCTCCCCCTTCGGACATGACTACTTACATATTAATGATTAGCATATCGGCATGTTTTTCCCAAATAATGCACATATCATAATTGTGCCCTGTTGGGATTATGGAAATCCCGATGGGATTTGGACAAGGCTTGCCTTAGAGAGTTATTATGCGGACAACATTCTAACTTGTACTAGGTTCAGACATGATGCATGCACAGTTAACATCAGAGTGGGGTTTTCTATAAGAGTCTAGACCGGTACCCTCAAGTGGACAACTTGAGAGGGAAAGACATAGAACCGTCGATTGCACCGTTGATCGACTAGTTTTACCGCAAATAAGCCTTTCCAAATTTAAAAAGGGTAATATAGGAAGAGCACAGATACTCAGTAAGTGTCGCTATGGTATTAATTGCACACGGGTGGAATATGATGTAGAGCATGCTTTGTGCAAAGATAAAAGAACACGTTGTCAAGTATTTTGCATGATAAAAGAGATAAATGCGGTATTTAATAAATGTAAAGACAAAAAAGAAAGAAAAACAGGGAAAAAGTTAGTTTCGTATAATATAAAAAGAATTCTAATAAAGCAATAAAGGGGTAAGGATTGGGAAAGTCATGATATAACAAAATTTAAAAGTTGGAGCCAGTGGAATGCATATTATAACCAGATTAAGCGAAGAGTTGCATGAATGTTCATATAAAAGGGGAAATAGGGAAGGGGGTGTGCATGTAGCAATAAAAGGGAGAATTGGAGCGGTATGTTCAAGTATCAGCAAAATAATAAAGGCACGCTTATCGAAAAAGACTAATTCATATAGACCAAGTTCGTAAAGGTAAGAGCCTAAATATATCCCCAGCAGAGTCGCCATGCTGTCACGCCCCATTTTTCCTCGCGAAAAGCGGGTTTCGACATTGACAACTCATTTAAAAAGGGAGGAAGGGTTATTAAAAGAGAGTCGCCACCTAACGGATTAAGGTGCGTTAGGGTACCTATTGCAAATGAATCGGGTTTACTAGCTTGCGTCACCAATGATTAGGTAAGGGCTCAAATTACCTTGAGGAGAAGGTGTTAGGCACTCCTCGAGGTCCACAACGGTGGGTTCCGTCCGAACTTAAATCATGTGAATTAGTCTAAGAGAGAAGAGAAACATAAAGAAAGAATTATTTTAATAGGAGTGGGGGGGGGGTCCTAAGTTGTTTAGCCTAAAGGATCACCTCGTGCAACATACATAATACTTCGTAACTCCCTCAAGACGGGGGTGTTAATCATATTATTCAGCGGGCACAAACTATCCTCTCCTGCTAGCCGATTACTATCTTTAAGTTATTTACCTAAAGCGCTCTAATCAATTCTAAATCGTACCCTATGCGTGCACTACCCGTCCTTTGCCTATGGCCCAGGAGGCGTTTGGACCTCTATTTTTGGATGGTTCTAGACTTAACTTAAGTTGCTCAAAAATGATAAAAACTAGGCAACATACAAAATAAATTGGACTTTCATGTAAAAGCAAATAAGGGCTCAGGTTAGCTTCAACACTTAGGCAGCAAATGCACGCAAACAAATTAGGCGTTTTGACAGTTTCAACAATTGAAGTCGTTAGGCCCTATAGACATGATTTCTATATGATTCTGGATTTTAATCATGCGAGCAGTTATGCAAAGTAATTTCTAAGTGACTGCACAGTTGTCCACTGATTATAAGTATAAGCGGTTGAAACCTATAAACATGCTCTCTAGGTGATTTACTCAGTATTTGGCAGTAATAAACACGAAAGATATTCAGAGTTACTCAGTTGTTCCTATAGGCATGCTTTCTACTGGCGTTCAACGAGGCAATGTTTTAAAGCCTAATTTTAGTGCTTAACATAGATAGTGATTACCCTATAGACATGATTCCTACCCTTGATGATTGAAACTGATTTTAGTTCTTATATACTAAATGAGCAAGTATGAAAATAGCATGTCAATCAATTAAGAACCCTATGTGCATGGCTTCTAAAAATGCAGATTTATAAATGACCCTATGATCATGATGCCTGATGAATATGCTGCAATACAAATTGAACTTTGTTATTTTATTCCCTATAGGCATGGTATCTAAAAACCAAAATAGGAAGGTTATCCACAGAGCTTATTCGAGCAAGTAAACACCTATAGACAGGTTATCTACAGAGCATATTCGAGCAAAATAAACACATATAGGCAGGTTATCTAACATACAATAGCAGAATGTATTTGAATAAAGTAAACACCTATAGGAAGATTATCTAACATACAATAGCAGAATGAGTAAAGTAAACACCTATAGGCAGGTTATCTAACACAATAGTAGAATAAGCAAAGTAAACACCTATAGGCAAGATTTCTACCCATTCTCATGCAAATGTTAAAATAAACCCACTTTCCCAATTTACTAATACCCCAATTGTTATTATAGACCAGAATTGAATGAATGAATTACAAAGTATAAAAACTATAGGAAGCCTACAACAGGCCCAAATACACCTGGACATGCCAGGCCTTCAACTCACAGTAGCTCCAAAAGCCCATGTTCATAGAGACACAGTAACCAGTGGTGAATGATTCACCCGTATCTCAAGGATAAGCATACAGAACCCAAATCTCTAGTGTGTAAGAGTTCCAAAGGGTTTCAAGAACCCAGGGCAGTGCTCACACTAGAGAAGAATGATCAGAGCAGTTCAAAGAAGACTAGGGACCAAATCCTAGTGTGTCAGAGTTCACGAGGGTCTCATATGAATCCTGAGCAGTACTCACAGTAGGGAGGCCAAGGGACAGAACCTAAATTGCTTTGGCTTTCAGCTGGCTAAGAATAAGAATTCAGAAGGACAAGATATTAAAGTAATAGAATGGAGTCAAAGTATTTCACTGAAGGACAAAATCCAAATTGAGCATATACACACAAATAATAGGCATGCTTGAACCTAGGCAGACTTAGTCAAGTTTCAGGAAATAAACACAATCACATGCTAACAAGACAAGTCATAAGACATATTTATAATGATAAAGAGGGATCCAGATTAAGTTACGTGCAGAAACTAGTGTCATAAGAAGAAATCAATTAGCAACAGACCAGGACATGTTAGTAACTAATTAGGGCAGTTACTAGGGGTGTCAAAATATAATAAAGACAAAGTCAAATAGGCCATATTGTGATGCACTCAGAAACAGACTTGTTATCCTATTAAGGAAGACATCTATACCTAGTTAACTATTCTATAGCAAGAGATATGAGAACATGTTCAAAGAGCAAGATAATAACAAACTTAAACTTCAAGAGATTGCTATCAGTGACATATAGGTTAAGCAGAATCGAACTAACAAAACTCAAAGTAGATTTAAGCATGTCTCAAACTACAAATGTAATAGCATTTAGGATAACATAGTCTAATTGGAGTAGCACATTAAATAAATAATTAGAATGAAATGGCAGAGATATAATAACTCACCAGTTAAGATAAAGCAAGGAAGAAGGAAATCCAACAGTATTGTGAGTTTCACCAAACAAAGCAAGCACTTGGAAATTTCTGGCCTTGACTTTCA
Source organism: Nicotiana otophora (assembly GCA_000715115.1). Lineage (NCBI taxonomy): Eukaryota > Viridiplantae > Streptophyta > Magnoliopsida > Solanales > Solanaceae > Nicotiana > Nicotiana otophora. The sequence continues at coordinate 136,156 of AWOL01S0000849.1, forward strand.
GTCGGCCAGGAATCAAAAATACAGAACAAGTTTATTCAAGAATGAAGAACGTACAGCCTTAGTTTTATAGCTTTTTAATGCTTTTCGAACTGTTTCAAAGGGGAGTGGGGAGGGGTTTATATAGTGTAGGAACTGAATACATAAATACGGAAATATAATTAATTCAAACAATCAGTAAAGAAGAAAAATTTTGAAACCTTAGTTTTTAGGTAAACTCCACAAAATCAGCAGAAAATAAAGGCAAAGAATCACATATTGTATAAAATGAACATATACATGAATATTATTCACAAAACATAGAACCGAACCAAATTTGGTTCAAATAAAAAGGGTCTGAAACCCTAATTTAGGGCAAGTAAAAAATAATCGGTAGATATAGACAGATTCATACATAATAAGGCGAATATAGACGAGATAGTACTTAATATTAAAGTTTGAACCAAGTTCGGTTCGAATCAAAGGGAATCTGTAAACCTTAACCTTAGGGTTAAGTATGAATCAACAAGATACGAACAAATCAGACTCAGATGGTGCAAAATAACGTGTTTGGACTTAATATCATCCAGATTTAAGAGATGAAGATCGATTAGGGAAGAATCAGAGTAGGGTACTTGCCATGTTTAGGCAAGTACTAAGTAATACCGTAAAGAATCAACCAATAAAGGAAATATGTCGAAATGGTAAGTAAATGGGAAGAAAATCTCATTAGGAACCGGATTAGGGGAGGATTTTGGAGAGGCGGCGGGCTAGGGTTCATGAGAGATGAGAGACGAGAGGGTTCCAGGGCGGCGGGGTGGTGTAGAATGATTAGGGTTAGGGGTTTAGGTATAGTTAAAGGAGAAGGTATAACGTGGACCGTTGATCTCAAAGATCAACAGCCACGATTTAAAGGGGTTCTGCGTCGGGTGTTTAAATGGGTATGAGATTGGGCTAATGGGTCTTGGGCCAAGGGTATTGGGCTGGTGTAAGGGTGTTGGGTTAGATCCGAAAATAGGGGATTTTGGGGCTAAATTTTAGATACCCACTGTTTAACAAATAAATAATTTATAAAAATAATTATTAAATAAAACAAATATCACTTGTGCATGAAAATAATTTAAAATAATTACTTAATATTATAAAAATATAAAAATCTATTTTCTATGTAAATAATATAATTATATATGCATATGGGCTATTGTTGCAAAATATGCAATTTGGCGCTAACATTGCGAATGCAATTATAAGAAATGCACTGAAAATATTTAAAACCTCTTATTGATATAAAGTATAAGTTTAGATGATTAAATCATCATAAAAAATAATTTGTAGGGTAATTATTAGATACTTATATAATACAAATGCAGAAATAAATTGATTTAAACTTTACAAATCATGGAAAATTATAAAATATATTTGTACATGCTTACAAATCTAATGATTATGCACATGCACTATTTTGAAAGTATATATATATTTAAAAAATATGAGGAAAAAATTGGGTATCAACATCAGCTTCGGTCATACACAGCAACGTCATCATCCAAAATCTGCACGCAAGGTGCAGAAGTGTAGTATGAGTATCACCAACCCCATATATTCAATAAGTAACAAACATAACCTTAGGTTGAAAGCAGTGGCGAGCTTGGATATCACGATCCAAAATCCACTATAGGTCGTGATGGCGTCCAACATCGTCGTTAGGCAAGCCAACAATTAAGTATTCATTTTATCATTTTTTTTAAATCATGAATCTTTCTTAGATAACGAGGTTAGTGCATTAAAATAAATTGTAGCTACGTACAATTTCGTTAAAATAATAAGTGAAAGTGAATCAGTGTAAAACAATTCATAACAAATTCTAGAACACCTCCAAAATCCGGTGTCACAAGTGCATAAGCATTAACTAAGGAGTAAAATAATAATACAACCTTTGTTCGAAATGTAAATAAGACATGAAAAAAGTAAATGGTACGATGGATACTTTGTGGGTTGCGATACGTATCCTGGAATGCAGCTCACCATAAAGTCTCCTCAGCAGATGCGCCTACGTGCCAAAATGACTACCAATTGAACCTGTCAAATCCTGCATATTTAGTGCAGAAGTGTAGCATGAGTACGTAAATCAATGCATACTCACTAAGTATCTAGCCTAACCCCAGAGAAATAGTGACGAGGAGTCGACATCGACACTTACTAGAGATCCAACAAAGCAATATAATAAATCATAAGCAGATGTGAGGCACACAACAATAATGGGGTAAATCTGTAAGTTACCTCGGGCCCACATTCCCGGATTCCAAAACATTTCGAAGATAAATTTTACCCATAACACCACGAACTCAAATATATAATTTATTCTCAATTCCAGGTCCAAAATTGTGGTAAATTCCAAAATTATCAATTCTAGGTTTCTCCTTAACTTTTCCCTAATTTCCATGAATTTCCATGTTAAAACCCTTTATAAAATCCAAGTATTTAACTTGTAATAGGGGGAAATCACTTACCTCGAGTTGCTTGATAAAAACCCCCTCAAAATAGCTCCCCAATTCCGGCCATCCAAGTGAGAAATGAGAGAAATGGGAGCTAAGTATTGATTTAAAAGAACCCTTCTGCGCAGCGACTTTCGCACCAGCGGACATCTAGCCGCACCTGCGGCATCTCTTTTGTGACAAAACCCTCGCCTCTGCGGAGAAGCACTGGAGGCCATCTCTCGCACCTACGAAAAACTCCCGCTTCTGCGAAAATACAGGTACGATCCAAATCTTTCGCTTCTGTGATTGAGGATTCCGCTTCTGAGGACGCGTTTGTACGCCCAGCATTCCGCTCCTGCGGATCCCCCTCCTTCCAATCCAATTTCCCACCTGCGACTAAGGTGCCGCTTCTGCGCTTGTGCAGAATCGACCAAAAACTATGTGCCTAGCTCCTGTTGCGCTCATGCGCTTCGTCTGCCGCTTCAGCGGCTCCACACCTGCGCCTAAATATCTGCAGGTGCGGTGGCACCAGAACTTGGCCAAAACCAACATGTCCTAAGTTCCAAGTTTCAATCCATTTTCAATACGTTTCAAACCCGGGGGCCCCGGGACCCTATCCAAACTTACCAACAAGTTCCAAAATATAACACGAACCTATTGGGGTCTCAAATCACACAAAACAACATCAAAATTGCGAATCGACGATCAAAACCTTTCTTTAAACTTTCAAACTTTTAAACTTCAATGAACGCGTCTGAATCATATCAAAACATTCTGGAATAATGCCAAACATTACGAACAAGTCATAAATCACAATACAAACCTATTCCAAGGCTCGGAACACCGAACGGACATCGATAACACCAAAATTCACTTCAAGTCAAACTTAAGAAATTCTTAAACTTTCAAAATGCCAACCCTCCACAATAGGCGCTGAAACGCTCCCGAACCACCTGATACGCAACCTGAACATACGCCCAAGTCCGAAATCATCATATGAACCTATTGGAACCTTTAAATCTCGATTCCGAGGTCGTTTACTCAAAATTCAACCCTTGGTCAACTCTTCCAACTTAAAGCTTCCGCACTAAGAATTTTCCTTCCGAAACCACTCTAAAATTCCCGAAATGCAATTACGACTACGCGTACAAGTCATAAAACAATGAAGTGAAGCTACTAGAGGACTCAAACTGTTGAACGACGCTCTAGGGCTCAAAATGACCGGTCAGGTCGTTACATTCTCCCCCCATATAAACATACATCCGTCCTAGAATGTGCTAAAAACTACTCCGGCGCTGCCCCAAAACCATTGTTCAACACCTTGTGCACCTACCCATGCCACCACAACCCAGTTGAGCATATTAGCTCGAGCCAAACTAAAGATCCTCTCTTTTATTTAGTCAATAATCCTTAGAACTAAATTCGATCATATCAATCACCACACAATGTACCAAGACATGATCGTGCACCTATGTTGAAATCACACCATGCGCCACATAAGTCGTTTGCCCATAATAACCTCCTCCGACCACAATAGCTGAAATTTCACGAATCTGATACCCGCAATACACCTCATAACGCATATGAGCTTTGTTCCAACTCTCACAACGCTTCCACAACGAAAGCGATGTGTGGAAACTCATAACCACATGTCCAATCAACAAATCATGGAGTCTCTTCTCTTGACAATAACCATTACCTTATTATGAACCAAATAACAATATTTGCTCTTTAACATACCCAATACCAGCTGCTCAGGCTATAAGCCACCTCAAACACCGTCTAAAATCTCATACGGTGCCATCAAATCTCCAACAAGATACAACTCGAATATGACCCATAAGGAAGAATGAACTCTGGCAACGAACCATCCAGCCCGCCTAACAAATAAAATGGCCAAACCGATGTTATGGCTCTATCTGAGAGTTGGGAAACAAGGTATAAAATATAAGTATAAATAATCGTACTTAGCATCTCACTGTTGTGGCGTGCAACCCGATCCTACTATAACATTGTTGCAGTGTGCAACCCAATCCAAACATGACACTATTGCGGCGTGCAACCCGATCCGAATATGACATCGTTACGGTCCGCAACCCGATCCACACAACATATGTATGGCGGCGTACTGCCGATCCAAACAATGTACTCGTGGCGGCGTGCCACCCGATCCACACATAACAATCAATAAGGAAACACCCATCAAGCTGAAATGCTTATACTTAAGAAATGCCCGAATATAGACCACAAGCACGCCAAGTGCATAATACAATTCTGGGGAGACGGACAACGCCATACCTACAAACACCCAAGCACGACTAAGGTGTGATAAATGACCTTCATCTCGAGAGCCATCTTGCTCATATAACACCACAAGCTACACGGGATCACAACACATGTGCGAATAATCAAGCCGTCTCACAATCTACCTGGCACAATAGAGTACTACACGAAATAGATGACGACAGAAATAACATCCAATGCCCGAAGACTCCTCCATAACAGTACTATATTGAACGAACACATCCGATTTGATGTAAATCTACTAGCGGACCTCAAGCTGATTCCGCTTATCCCATACTGGGTTAATAACCTTTCAAGGATTCACAATAATTCTATTCATGACACATAAGAACAGCCGTCAAATCCAGAACAAACTCACACGGTCCACAACCAAAGGAATAGAGTGCCTCCCAATCATAACCTCTCCCATTGGCGACAGTACCAAAATCTCCATACCTGATTTAAATCTCTAATAATCGAATGACTAACACATCACCTTTATACGATCTTCTCGTGGGATATACCCCAACAACATTCCGCACCAGGTAGTAAAATCTGAATATCAATGGCCATCGACCATGCTATATCCATAGTGCTAGTCCAGCATCCGCATTTCAACACCCAACACTTCTTCCCAGATTGCCCGAAAATAATGCCAGCATACTATGAACCTCTTAAATCTTCCCCCCCCCCTCCCC
>AWOL01S0000849.1:142316-161319 GCA_000715115.1 Nicotiana otophora
CTCGTGATATTCTTATCAACACCAAACATCGATCTTGGTCCTCAACCTTCAAATTTTCATATCGCTCGTTGCACTTACCATGCCGCTACACGAGAGTACAAGAATTCATCATAACTCCTTAACCACTAATAGAATAAACACTTCATCATCTAAAACTCTTTCACTTAACTCATTTCAGAAGAACCATTTCAACATGTGACTGAATTCCCATAACCGTAGAAAATACAAACCTCAAATCGTGGTCTAAACTGCCATTACCCTTTCGGAAATCCATTACACAATAAGGCCATTTGAATCAAATACCTCCCAAATCAAGCAAATTATGGTAGCTGTCGAGCCCGTACATACAACCACAACCCACCTGTATAACTTAACATGCCAAAGGAGTTAGTCATTGCCACAATCATACTGTTTCAAACTATAACTAACTGAACCCACTTCTTTTAATTTACTCTTGACTTGCCTTATAAATAATAATAGCTCCATTCGAGAACATAATGAAATTAAACAACACTCCTCCCGTGTGACCTAATTCATGAGACCACATCGTCTCAATACCCATGAACCATCTCATACCCTCCCCATGCGCACTTTAACATCTCAAAACTGGTACACCCATTCTAAAAGACCTTCCGTAAATCTGAAACTATTTCTCCCATTTTTCCAATACTGTACCTGATGATAACATAGAAAATTCCCCAAGTATTCTTCACACTCTGCTGCAAAATCCCAATCTTCAGCCATATAACGAACCTATTAGAACCACTGTTGAGAGCCACCCACTCTGACTTGGTCCCGAATATTAGCCAAACTCTAGTGCACTGTCAACACATGAACATTCCCAAAGAAGCAACCAGGTGAATTATTTTCCTTGTACATCACATCCACAAGAAGCATAAACGCTGAGTCTTCCCAAAACTTGTGCATGAATCGATAAAGCGAAATATAGCATACATTCATCAAGTCAAAGTCTGTTGCTCTAATTACCCCTGATGTTTTCTTTGCTTAGTCATAAATAATCCACTAATGCACCGATAACCAAAAGCTGCACAAGCAGACAACCACGCGGCACAATTGTAGACAGTGGGCTCCCCCACTTAGCTTTAAGCTACCATTAAATATTGTAGAATCCATAAAGATTCCTCTTTCTCAATTATCATGATTTTGCACCGTCAACTTGTCAAATTTCCCGTAGTCCCTTGTTAAACCCTTCATGAACATTCTGAATTATCATCCACAATAACATATTCTACCTTTTGTCGGGTAGTAAGTAGAACTTTTCGTAGAAACTTCATCAAAATCACGCAACCTCTAACCTGTCCATAGTAGATAGCCCATCTGTGGAATTCCATACCGACATCTTCCAATGACGCTGCACATGGTACAACTACCAGGAAATCAGTAAACCCTCCAGAGCCCATACTCACCCGCCAGCTGTAAGAGTCAATTCATTCCCCATAGAAATCAATTGAAAGTCCGACAATACATTCCAAACTCAAAGTTACGTTGCATCCCAAAAACGATAAGCAAGTGTTTTTTACACCCCTCTTCATTTCAAGCAAACCCCCTCTCTGCCATACTCAATCTTCCTCAGTACAGTGCCCACCACTTCAAATAAAATCCGTAGACCTAGTCATTGTCCACTATGATTCCCAAATCACTCTAAACTTTTCTCAAGGTATGTGGCTATCCTACCACAGAATCCATATGCTACTCTTACACTTCCACTTCGGTTAAACCATCTCCTTTAATAAATTTCTCGACCTCTGCTTTTCATACTTGACCTGCTAGAAATTCAACCACCACGAGACACCTCCCGCCATGTCCTTCCTCATCATTCGCTACCCAAATGTTGCATCAAATCAAAATCCATCTATGTAGAACCTGAACTAATAAATTGCTACCAACTCTAAGCCTCCCCAAAGATCATCTTTCTCAAGCCATCAGCATTCGAAACACCAATTCAATTCTGAAATCGCTACATACCGCCATTGCTGACAACCGCTTAAATACTATTTCACCACACCCTTCCCCAAAGGCAAATCAAAGAAGACCATCACGCCGGCGAACCTTAATGTGTTCAAATAAGGACAACGGTACTACATCACAAATGAAAATTCCACCACACTTGAAAATATCAGGTCTCGTTACTCTATCAACCAAAGCCTGAACATCCATAGTCCGATTGCCATTCCTCCGCTAGAATTAAATGCCAACCCTCTAAACAATGGACTAAGAAATCCTCCTCCCTCCTTTCGAGTTATTCATTGCCGCGATCCATAAATAAGCACCCTACAATTTACATCAACACTGTGTTAACCACTCATGAACATCATAACAATCCGTGCATAGCCTCAAAACCATAGGCAATACTGATACATGACTGAAATGACAGAACACCCTTCCACGGGATGACAATAATAACCCACTCGAATACGCATTGATCACGTCTGAAGCACACCTTAAAAGAGGTATGAAATGGTCGTTTGCAAAAATAGAAACCCAACTAAGAATCGGGGTCGAATCCACATGGAGCTAATATGGGAGTTAGGGGTATATATTTCTATGCGAGTGATTGGATTATCTAGATTGCACTTCCACAATAAGATTTGTGTTCTATTTCTAATTTTACTCTATTAATTGCAAAAATAAAGGAAGAAGACTAGAGAAAATTATTTTTAAGGTTTTTTTCAAATAGATGAAAAGCCTAGGGCTATGACCATTACCTAGGTGTTTGCTTAATGGGATAAAGACTTTAATGCTTGTTTTGTTGATTGGGGTATATTATAGCATCAACTCTAAATTACCCACTCAATACCTCTCAGGTAGAGAGTGGTTTTGCCCAATTTAGCTTTCTCAAGACCAAATGGGTATAATTCAAAACAGTTGATAAGAGTTCAAGTTGGGTTATTACTATTTCTAGGTTTAACCCTTTAACTAGGTTAATCAATCTCTCAATTGGCCCAATTCCTTGTTACCGAAGTTATCCTAGACTAAGTCTCTCTTTCTCAAGAAGAGACTAAGTCAAATAGACATGAACTAATATTTGCAACCATTAATACCACAATTAAAGTATGAACTAGGCTAAATAATAAACACCCAATCATAAACAAGCACTAAATTAGATACCCATAAGGTTTACACACTAGGGTTGGGTCACAACCCTAGTAAATATCTAGCTACTCATACTTGGGTTTGAAGAAAATAGAGAAGAAAGACTAATTAAACTCATAATGAAAGCTTAAAATGATTAAATCTATTGTAAATACACAAAAACAAAGTAAAACTTCCTAAAATAAAAAAGAAAAATGACTATAGTAATTTCAGAGGTTCAAACTTGACTTAATTTTGTGAAACTCATCTATTTATACAAGGCTAAAACTCTCAGACAAAAATACCCCTCACGAGGTTCTGCGACCGCACAATTCCATGTGCGGTCCACACACTTCTTCATAAGGCAAGAGCTAGAGTTCTGCGGCTGCACATTTCTGAACTGCGGCCACACGACAACTTTTTTGTGGTCCGCAGATTTAGCACTGCGGCAGTAAGGCACTCTTCTGCGGTCCACAATTCACTGAGATCATGTACTTGATCCTTTTGCACACTCTCTGATATTCGACCCTTAGCCCAGCTTTGTGGCCGCACAATTCATGTGTGTCCGCAATTTGCACAATTGTCTGCTAATTTTTTCTTCTTTGTTTGCGACCGCAGATGGAATTCTACAGTCCACAATTTCTTCTGCGGCCGCAGAATTCCTTCTACGGACCGCACATCGTGTGCTTCTATGCCCTTTATTGCCTTGTACTTGGACTGTTCCTCTTTTAGTCGGATTTCATCTTGGGAGCCCAACTTCCAGCATTCCTGCAATTTTGCACAATTTTATTAGTTTCGGGAATACAATTTAATGCTTTTAGACTAAAACAAAAGCTAAAAAGATGCTAGTAAGTAGTCAACATCCCCATTTATCACGCATGGAGATACAACATGCGTTATATCTGTAGTACCACTCCAACTTTTCGATATCCCATTGATAACAAGCACTCAACATTGTGTAAGAGTGAGTAGGAAGGAAATGAAGGCAAAAGCCTCGATGGAATCAAATTGCACGATGAGGATGCACAAAGGAAAGTGCTCCTAACAGCCCTGTAGCCTCTCGAAGATAAGTACAGACGTCTCCGTACCGATCCATAAAACTCTACTAGACTTTCTCATGAACCGTGAGACCCAAGTGAACCTAGGGCTCTGATACCAAGTTGTCACAACACAAAATCCACTATAGGCCGTGATGGCGCCCAACATCACCGTTAGGCAAGCCAACACTTAATTATTTATTTGATCATTTATAAAATCATGAATCTTTCTTAGATAACGAGGTTAGTGCATTAAAATAAATCATAATTATGTACAGTTTTGTTAAAATAATAAGTGAAAGTGAATCAGTGTAAAACAATTCATAACAAATTCTAAAACACCCCCAAATATCCGGTGTCACAAGTGCATGAGCATTAACTAAGGAGTACAATAATAATACAACCTCTGTCCGGAATGTAAATAAAGCAGGACAAAGTAAATGGTACGATGGAGATTTTGTGGGCTGCGATACATAGCCTGGAATGCAGCTCACCATAAATTCTCCTCAGCAGCTACGCCTACGCGCCAAAATGACCACCAATTGAACCTGTAATATCCTACACATTTAGTGCTGAAGTGTAGCATGAGTACGTAAATCAACACGTACCCTATAAGTATATAACCTAACCCTGGAGAAGTAGTGACGAGGGGTAGACATAGACACTTACTAGAGGTCCAACAAAGCAATATAATAAATCATAAGCAGATGTGAGGCACACAACAATAATGGGGTAAATCTATAAGTTACCTTATCTTCCAAATATTTCTTTTAAAGTATGAATTTCTCAGTCTTGTATTCTACCTCAACAATTCAGATATATCAAGTACCAATAACAAATGGATAAGAAGTACCATATAAAATGCCAGGCATCAGTGAAAAGATAATCTCGTGAATGTTTGGACTGCCAGCGATATAACGCATGATTATGCCGAGGTCGTTCGGCCCAATCCAGAATAATGTATACACTGCTGAGGGTCGAGAGACATAAACCATAGATGCATCTATTATACTGCCAAGGCATTTGGCCCCCTCCACAAGAAAGGAAGGAACCTATCGAATTACGAGACACGTGCTTACAATACAGTACATGAGCACAAAGTGAATATATATATATATATGGGGGGGAGGGGGCGCGCGCGCGTGTGTGTGTATTTCTAAATCAAATTCAATTAATTAAGCCGGCAAAATGAATTCAAATATTACATGATAAAGTCCTGAGTCTACCCGAACATAAACATGCTTTAGCTATGTACGGACTCTCGTCACATCTTGCGTGTGTAGCACCCGCAACTAGTAGCACATAACGATTATATCACCTAGGGGTAGTTTCCCCCTTACAAGGTTAGACAGGACACTTACCTCTCTCCGAAGTTCCATAATCGCTCCAATGCCTCTTTAACTTCTTGACTCAAAGCCAAACTTTCCGAAACTAGTCAAACAATGTGCAATTCAATCAAATATACTCCAAAGCTCATAATTAATCAACTTATAACAATTTCAAACTCCGCTCGAAAAGTCAATAAGTCAACCCCTCGGGCCCACGAGCACGGACTCTAAAATTCTTTGAAGATACACTTTGCCCATAATATTACGAACTCAAATATATAATTTATTCCCAATTCCATATCTAAAATCGTGGTAAATTCCCAAATTATCAATTCTAGGTTTCTCCTTAAGTTTTCCCTACTTTCCATGAATTTCCATATTAAAAACCTTTATAAAATCCAAGTATTCAACTTGTAATGCGGGGGAAATCTCTTACCCCGAGTTGCTTGATGAAAAACTCCTCAAAATAGCTCCCCAAAATCGGCCATCCACGTGAGAAATGAGAGAAATGAAAACTAAGCCTCGATTTAAAAGAACCCTTCTGCCCAGCTATTTTCACACCAGCTGACATTCAGTCGAACCTGCGGCGTCTCTTTTGCGACAATACCCTCGCTTATGCGGAGAAGAACTGGAGGCCATATCATGCACCTACGGAAAAATCCCACTTCTGCGAGACGCGGGTGCAATTCAAATCTTTCGTTTCTGTGAAGCCTTTTGCTTCTGCGATTGACGATTCTGCTTCTGCAGACGCGTAGAAGCGCCCAGCATTCCGCTCTTGCGGATCCCCCTCCTTCCAATCTAATTTCGCTCTTGCGACCAAGGTGTCGCTTCTGTGCTTGCGCAGATGCGACCAAAAACTCTGCGCCTGTGATCCTCTGCTCCCTGCTCCTGTTGCGCTCCTACGCTTCGTCTGTCGCTTCAGCGGCTCCACACCTGCGCCCAAATTTCCACAAGTGCAGTTACACCAGAACTTGGCCAAAACCAACATGTCCTAAATTTTTAGTTTCAATCCGTTTCAACCCCGAGGCCCACGGTCCCCCATCCAAACGTACCAATCAGTCCCAAAACATAAAATGAACCTAATCGGGGTCTCAAATTATACCAAACAACATCAAAATTGTGAATCAACAATCGAAACCTTTCTTTAAACTTTCAAACTTTTAAATTTCGACGAACACATCCAAATTATATCAAAACATTCCAGAATGACGCCAAACTTTGTGCACAAGTCATAAATTATAATACGAACCTATCCTAAGTCTCAGAACCCCGAACGGACATCAATAACACCAAAATTCACTTCAAGTCAAACTTAAGAAATTCTTAGACTTTCAAAATGTCAACCTTCCATAATAGGCCCTGAAACGCTCTCGAACCACCCGATACTCAACCCGAACATACGCTTAAGTTCGAAATCATCTGTAAGGCCCCGTAAAAGTTTACCTAAGACCGGGGTTTCGTGGTGCATAAGTAGGCTTATGTGTTGGCGATTGTAGGGATTCTCTATTTCAGACATTTAGGGCAATTTTCTAAGATCCATTCTACGGTCACAGAACTGATCTGTGGAACGCATTTATGCCGCAGATCGAGGAAGAAATCTGGGCAAAATTATGCGGTCCATTATGCAGCCGCATAATCACATTGCGGGCCACATAACCCCTCGTAGTTCCAGCACAAAATAATTCCGGAGATACGTTCTGTGCTCGCATGATCGCAGACCGGTTGTAGAGTGAGGTAGGGGTGACCAGTTACGGAGGTCCATTTTGCGGACCGCAGAAGTGTTATGTGGTCGCATATGCGACCGCAGACCTACATCGGGGCTTCATTTTTTCTAGTTTTTAAACCCAACCCCATTCTTATAAAACAACCTTGGGGGTCATTTAAAAAGGGAAAACATATATTCTAGAGAGAGGGAGTGCCATAGAAAGAGAGGGAAAGTTCCTAAGCTCATCATTCATCAATTCTTGCTCAAAGTTGAAGAATTTGCAAGAAGAATTCACTAGGTCTTCATTCTAGAGGTACGATTCTACTCCATAGTCCTATATTTTGTGATTTTAATTGATAATAGGTAATAATCCAAGAAATTCTTGGGTGTAAGAGTTGTTTATTTTGCATGCATGTACCATCAAGGGTGGTGGGAAGATTGTTAAGCTATTTGGGGTGAAATTTGGGTAGTGGGGTGAAAGCATCCACCATAGGAGGACCTTGCAACCTTAATGCACACCTAGTGTTTGATAAAATGCTCGAGTGAGATGGAACTATGAATTCCTTCCTAATTTATGTTCAGTTTTGCTATATCTCTAAATAGATCAAAGTTGCTAGTGTTTTGGGACTGCGTAGTGAATTAAGGAAAGCTCGAGGCAAGGTATGTTGGCTAAACTCTTCTCTTATAATTGAACCCCACAATGTCCTTGTAAGTCCCGTGATGCTCATTATAAATTAATTTTTTGTCAAATAAGCCTTGTGTCAAAATAACTATGCGCTCAATATGTATTACAAAGATTCTTGTTATATTGAGTTAATATTTGAGAATGTGGTTTAAGTATGGGCTATGTGTTATATGTTATGATTTAAAAGCGTGATTCTAATGGAAGCTAACATGTCAATTGTGAAAGAAATCACATGTGCCTAAGACCCTAAATTGCTCAAATATATGTTTAAAGTCTTAATTAGAAATGCCTTGTTGTTGATTATCCATGACGATATGTAAAGGTGAAAGAAGAGAACATGAAATATGATGTGCGAACGTCGTGCCAAGAATGATATTGCGTCGTGGCCATTGGTGCCAATGAAATGAATAATATGAAAAAGATTACGAAATGAGTGCTAAATCCTTTTAATAATAAATGCCTTGGGAGTATCATTTAGGCACCGAGGAAGGTGTTACACCTCATGTTTTCGTACGTGAAAGTACGCCATAAATAAATTGATAAAAGCTCAAAAATGAGACGTTACATCCCGTATTTTCGTATGTTGAAGTTTCGTCATAAGTTAATCGATGTAAGCTCGGGAATGAGATTATTTTGAAGTTATAAGTATTATGCTATTTATAACAGGCGATAAGTAAGTGTCATGAAGGTTAAAGGGTAAACGAATCAAAGAAAATGAGCTTCGTTGAAAGTTGTCAATTTGAGATAAAATACGGTCCGAGCTATAATACCCGATATTTATGGACTAGTGCCATACAAGGTACCACAAGACCATAATAGTATGATGTATAAAGTGTGTTAAAGAATGAGTCGTATTTTAAGTAATTTGAGATAATTCTTAATTATGTGAGTAATTGGTTAATTATTAGTTTAATGGGAGATTAACCATGTAATTAAGAATTTGTGGATAATTAATAGGCGGGGACAAATTTCCCCATGTGGCAGCCAAGAAGCTTTAGCTAAAAATGACTCTTAAGTCATGTACTTGGTGTCACAACTAGAAGATCTTATGGCCAAGTCATCCTAAAGTGGGGCCCACTCTCTTTAATAAAGACCCCAATATAAGTTATCAAAATACATATGTTGCATTTGCAATTCTAAGAGAATTGCAATTCTAGGCAACGGATGGAGCTCACATTTAAGGATCTCTTTACTTCATAAAGAGAGATGCATATTCATGAGTAACGTGAGAATTTTAATATTCAAAGTGACGGATGGCTTCAGCAAGAAAAGTTATACAATATTGTGATCAAATTCATTAAGAAAGATGGATTAATAATTCAGCAAAGTAATGATCTTAAGCAAAATTTCATACGAAATTATTCTGCGTAATAGCAACGGGATTTTGCGATTCTAAAGGAGTACGGTACAATCTTTCTCATGAATATTATACGGATATTTCCCTACTTTGTTCTGCCGTTATGTGTTGTCGCAACAGACATGTATTAGAGAAATTATCAAGAGAATCAGTCTAGGTATGTTAAAGCTATCCCTTCTTTCTTTTGGCATGATCCAAATGAAACAAGCAAAATACGCAACTTTCATAAATGATTCTAATTCATAGAAATACTAGGGGTGTCTATATTCTTGATTCCCCATGTGTCTTATTATTCTATCATCTGTTCATTGGTCTCATAATATACGTAAGTGGATAAATTTATTTTATGACATTAATCAAAGGCATAGTGGTCTTATGACGTTCCGAGAGATTTTATTGACGTATTTCATATGCATTTCATTCATTTATACATGTACATTGACCCATGACCAGATGGCGTTATATATGCATATATGTATGTATATATATGTATCTGGGATATGGAAAAAAGTTACGGCGTTATATACGCACCACCACCTGATCAGCTGGTATACGTTGATGATTTTGCCCACTGTGGTAGAGATGATATAATAGGATGCCCTCAGAGGCTTGATGATGTTATGAACACATGTACCTATGCACGACATGACATTCATACGCATATACATGACATTATAAGTATTTCATGATTTACAGAGTTATCCAGACTTACATGTCGAGTCTTTTACTCCATGTTTCTCTCATGTCTATTAATTACTGATTTCCATTCCTTACATACTCGGTACATTATTTGTACTGACGTCCCTTTTTGCCTGGGGACGCTGCATTCATGCCTGCAGGTATAGACAATCAGTTTGACAAGCCCTCGTAGTAGACGAAGTTAGCATTCAACGAAGGATCGGTAAGACTCTACCTCATTCGGAGTGCAGCCGAGTCTATGAGTCATCGTGTCAGAATTTCACTACAGACTTATGGGTAGGCCGGTACCCTGTCCCATTTGATGTCAAATACTCTTAGAGGCTTTATAGACAGTGGTTCATATTGTACAGTATGTTAGAGGCCTTAACGGCCCATATGTATTCATGTTTTAAGAAAGATGGTTCATTGATACAGTGCTTTCGACTTATAGTTATACGTTACGAGTTGTGGCCATGTTGGCCCAGTTACGAACGACAGTACGATAAAAAAGATATGCTACGTTGGTACTCGGTTGAGTAAGGCACCGGGTGCCTATCGCGGCCCATCGTTTTGGGTCGTGACAAAATTGGTATCAGAGCAGTTCTGTCCTAGGGAGTCTACAAGCCATGTCTAGTACAGTCTTGTTTATGGGTGTGTTGTGCACCACACTTATAAGCAAGAGGCTACAGGGCATTTAGGACTGTCACTCTTTCTTCTTACTCTAGATCATGTGGTAGAGCTCAGTTGTAAGAACTCAATTTCCTAAACTCTATCATATTCATAATACGATGATGCCTACATCCAAAAGACAGTTGGTAAGAAATTGAATGTAGCCGTGGAAGAATTGAGTCAGAGGAACTCGATTTCATCAGTCTTATGATGGATAAATGTGAGATCTTCAACAGGACATTTGTGTACTAAGACGTGTAAGCTTCCTGATAATGAGCCTTAAGGCAAGAATATCTACCCATATGGTGAAAAGAAATGAGAGATTCATAAGGTAGATACAAGTTTTAACAAGTAAAAGAAGCAAGGTGAAGAAGGGTACAAGGTACCCAGTTAGTAAAGATGAACATTATCTACAATTCAGGAAGAGAGATATAAGAATTTTGAGTTACCTTCAATAGTAACAGAGGTATGTATAATTGGTCACACCCATTTCAGTTATGCCCTATAGTGGCTAACAAGTGTAGTTTAAGAAGAAGGACGGGTATCAGGATCCGGATGGGGTTAGAGTGGCCCAAAATGATGGATAAGATTGTTTGCGTTAGTTGACATTTTCGAAGGATATTGCAAATGTGCTAATAGATACCCTTGTGAGACACCCAGATGATGCACTCAAAAATAGTACAGCCAGATATGAGTACTACAAAGATAGGCACTGGAATCTTGGAAGGGATAAATATTACCTTGGTGTAGCTCCCGTCCCTAGTAGAGAAAGAATGTTAGGCAAACCGAAGAGCCAGTTGATAGAGCAAGGGGAGCTAAAAGCAAAAGAATGTCTTGTTCGAGTTTTTAGAATAAAGTGATAGACATAAATGTTAGCGGGAAATAAGAAGAGAGTTAATGAAGCATTATGAGTAAGATGTGATACATGGATGACAATGGTAGATCAAAAAGATGACAGTATTACAGAGTCTAAAGTCAAGTGAAGGAAAGGACGAGAGGTGACAGTCCTTGAAACAACAAAAGAATATAGGCCATAAAGTCATTTTGACAAATAAGCTCGTCACTCTAACATGATTACCAAAAGGAAAACTTAGACCCTAGAATAATAGAAATCAGTATGGACTGATGAACAAGATAAACTAAACATGAATTAGGGACTGAGTGATTTGATAATAGTAGGTATCGTGAGAATTTCAGATTTCGTTCTGACGATAATAGAATGGACAACAGAAGAGGATTCATGAGAAGTTCAGATAATGGTCATTTAGGGAAACGCTTCCCTAAAGCAAGCAATGTGAGCAAAGTTAAGCTTAGGGGACTGTAGGTGTCAATTATACTAAGTGTCACCCTCGCGAGTAAGGAATTTTGTTATCCTTGGTACAAAAAGATTACCGCAAAGGCGAGTAAGGGTCATCAATGATGTGAAAAGACGCCAAAAATGAAAAGGTAAAACATTTATAGGTAGATCGTCGTGGCTCCAACTATTAGTACTCCCCTAAAGAGGGGAATATGGAGTGATATGGCATTAAGTCAGAATTAAGTGGTTCTAGTGATTATGGAATGGTAAAGGAAGAATGCGATAAAAAAATGAAAAAGGAATGAGCTTGCACTTGTCCAAATCCTACATATATGCTATGATTCCAGAACATTATGCAAGTATGACATCAAAGAAAGGAAGTAAGGGTTCCTGCCCGGGATGTTATGGATAAATAAGGAGCCGGTGCGAGAGGTAAGTTAAGACAAAGGAAATAACTCAAGAAAGATTACGCAGAATATTGATATAAGAATGGGCCAATGAGTAGTTGATTCAGGAAGAGCCTAGTTATGGCTAGACAAAAGGATACATACAAATCAATAGATTGTATGAGATAAACATAGTGAATCCCAACATAGGGAATTCAGTCTCGTAGATACGACATCGTGATCCTTGAGAAATATTCAGATAGGAGTTGGGGTAGTTAAAGGTATCGTATGAGTGTTACGAAAATAAAAGAGAGTGCCACTGGGAAGACAGTCAAAACTTCAATTCAGGAGAAACCCTACAGGCGCAAGGGCGTTGCGATAAGTAACTACTGATAATTATAGGCGAGGAAGGACATCAAAAATTCTATCGGGTATACGACGTAATAACCTCGCATCTTTACAAGAGTCAGAGGGTCTTCCCTAAGTACTGCAATGAAAGACTAGCTGAGGAAATAAGGAAGAAGGCTTCAACCTAAACATAGTAACTTGAAGAAGAAATGGTCTTGTAATAGCAGTCTCACTACAATATTATATGCACTCCATAAGAAAGTGGCCCGGCACTTATCGTGGCTAATGAGCGGGAAGTGAAACCAAAAGTAATGGTCAAAATTATATGAGCTGCACAAAATTCCGGCATGCGTGGGAACTAAGATAAGATAAGTATGCATGCAACAGGGGGCAGAAAGACCAGGAAAAGTAATTGCTTACGTTTAAAGAAAGCTGAGATGGAACGAAAAGAATTATTCGATCAATGATCCAGAGTTAGTTACGTTCTGAACGCACTTAATATTTCGGAGTATTATCCATGCAGCATATATATTGACATTCATACAGCCGTAAAAGACTCCGGTATAAGTTAAAAGAAAGATTTGAGCCCAGGAAATAGACAAAGGATTGAATTGTTAGAGATTGTATCATGGATATTCTATAGAGCCCATGAAAGGCTAAAGTAATAACTAATACCAGGAGCCACGGATCAGAAGATAGCTTAAGCCTACATGAAGGCTGATCAGAAGGAAGACGAAACTAAAGAGTTTAATCAACTAAGTAAATCAGGAGTCTGATTATTGGACCCAGATTATTATAGGAATCGTGATTGAGAACATACCAAGAATCACTCTTAATATCATAGGTACAAGAGAGATAGTACAATAGCCATATCCTATAACGGCTGTACAATAAAGCCAGTTAGAAGAGTACCAGCCTTATAAGAAGTCAGTATGAAGCTCCCACCGGATTGTGTATGCACCAAAGGTGCAAATATTATAATACAGCTTCGAGTTGCGGATGTGAATTATACCTATGTGGAATGAAGGTCATGAATTATATAGAAGATATGATGCAAATTTTTAAGGTAAATAAAGTAAAGGTAAACAACGTAGATAGAAGACCAGAAGCGCTGAGATTCAGTATCCAGGAATGATAGCGACGTCATCAGTGGCATATCTTCCAGCCTATGGTTTCTAGGTACTGAGAGGTCTAGTTAAGAGAGAAAAGAAGAGTTAGAGACCATGTGATGTCTCGCATGATGTTCCATAATAACATAAGGAAATCTATGGTGCAAGCAAGTTAAAAGAAGGTTGCGAGTAGTATAAATGGATATGTATAGGTCGCAAGCTAAAGTATGGTAGAGCGATAAGATTTTAGGAAGACATGAGTAAGGATAAGAAAGGGCGAGTTAGAAAGTGACGATAATGGATAAGTCCTCGGGAGTAAGCCCACGAAAACAAGAGAGTTAATAGTTTCTCTAAGTTATAGAAAACTCAGTATAGCCTGAATGAACTCAAATGAGTCTAAGACTAGTAGCATTTAGAAGAAATGGAATGTTGCCCTGGTAGTAGAATGAGGGTGTAATTGTGATAGATGAAGGATGACGTTTGGGCCTTCGATTGAGTAATGATTTTATGAATTGTACATGATTAAAATACCCATGTAATGTGAATCACATTGGGATGCTATGAAATACGGTTATGGAAGTATAGTATCGCCCCCAGGTGGATCAGGAAAGTCACTTCAGATATTCCTCAATGAGATGTAAGCCCTAGTGATAATGCATTACGTAAGAGGTTTCAAGTTGTCAGTGGTAGATTATGGATCAACGTTAAGGTGAATCAACAATAGATGAATAAAGTTGCAACGTATGGGAGGAGATAAGGATTCCATCCTTTAGATGAACAGTAATAAGGAAGCATTGAAGGACTTGGATTTTTACATCTATCATAAGAAGCAAGAGAGTAACCTAGAATTGGGTAGTATACCTCGATAATAATAAAACCAAGGTAAGAGTTATGGTATAGTAAAGTCATACTGATGGAAAACCAGGTTTATGAAACAAGATATAGCAATATTCGTAAGTTCGATAAAGTACCGAGTAAAGAACTTCAGTACACCTATAAATGCCTAGAAGGACACCTTGTCAAGTTTTGTATATGTTCACAAAGTGAGGCCTAGAGATTGGCTAAAAGAAAAAAAGATACAAGAGTCGTATAGGCACACATACAAGGGCAAAGTCGTATAAGCTGCATGATAGAAGGTAGCAACAGTTACGATATTGGAAGGATTCCGCCACAAGTCGTGGTGTGAGCAAGAGTCCTAAAGGGGTGAATGACCTGGCCTTTGGATTTATTCACAGAACAATTTCCTAGATGGTAAGGACAGTATTAAAGCCATTCGTAAGAGCTATTAGTGCATCGGTCAACATTCGAGGATGAATGTTCCAAAGGGGGGAATGATGTTATACCCCATGTTTTTGTACGTGAAAGTATGCCATAAGTAAATTGATAAAAGCTCATAAATGAGACGTTACAATATTTTTGAAGGTTAAAGTTTCGTCGTAAGTTAATCGACGTAAGCTCGGGAATGAGATTATTTTGAAGTTATAAGTATTGTGCTATTTATAAGAGGCGATAAGTAAGTGCCGTGAAGGTTAAAGGGTAAATGAATCAAAAAAAATGAGTTTCGTTGAAGGTTGTCAATTTGGGATAAAATACGGTTCAAGCTATAATACCTGGTATTTATGGACTAGTGCCATACAAGGTACCACAAGACCATGATGGTATGATGTATAAAGTGTGTTAAAGAATGAGTAGTATTTTAAGTAATTTGAGATAATTCTTAATTATGTGGGTAATTGGTTAATTATTAATTTAATAGGAGATTAACCATGTAATTATGGATTTGTGGATAATAAATAGGTGGGGAAAAATTCTCCCACGTGGCAGTGAAGAAGCTTTAGCTAAAAATGACTCTTAAGTCATGTACTTGGTGTCACAACTAGAAGATCTTATGGCCAAGTCATCCTAAAGTGGGGCCCACTCTCTTTAATAAAGGCTCCAATATAAGTCATCAAAATACATATATTGCATTTGCAATTCTAAGAGAATTACAATTCTAGGCAACGGATGGAGCTCACACATTTAAGGATCTCTTTACTTCATAAAGAGAGATGCATATTCATGAGTAACGTGAGAATTTTAATATTCAAAATGATGAATGGCTTCAGCAAGAAAAGTTATACAATATTGTGATCAAATTCATTAAGAGATATGGATTAAAAATTCAGCAAGGTAATGATCTTAAGCAAAATTTCATACGAAATTATTCTGCGTAATAGCAACAGAATTTTGCGATTTTAAGGGAGTACGGTACAATATTTCTCAAGAATATCATACAGATGTTTACCTACTTCCATCCGTCATTACATGTTGTCACAATAGACGTGTGTTAGAGTAATTGTCAAGAGAATCGGTCCAGGTATGTTAAGGCTATCCCTTCTTTCTTTTGGCATGATCCAAATGATACAAATAAAATGAGCAAAATACGCAACTTTCATAAATGACTATATTCATAGAAATACTAGGGGTGTCTATATTCTTGATTCCCCATATGTCTTATAATTCTATCATCTGTTCATGGGTCTCAGAAAATATATATGTTGATAAATTTATTTTATGACATTAATCAAAGGCATAATGGTCTTATGACGTTCCGAGAGATTTTATTGACGTATTTTATATGCATTTCATTCATTTATATATGTACATTGACCCATGACCAGATGGCGTTATATACGTATATATGTATGTATATATATGTATATGGAATATGGGAAAAGGTTACGGTATTATATACGCACCACCACCTGATCAGCTGGCATAAGTTGATGATTTTGCCCACTGTGGCCGAGATGATATGATGAGATGCCCTCAGAGGCTTGATGATGTTATCAACACATGTACATATGCATGACATGACATTCATATACATATACATGATACTATGAGTATTTCATGATTTACAGAGTTATCCAGACTTACATGCCGAGTATTTTACTCCATGTTTCTCTCATGTCTATTATTTACTGATTTTCATTCCTTACATACTCGGTACATTATTTATACTGACGTCCCTTTTTGCCTAGGGATGCTGCATTTATGCCTGCAGCTACAGACAATCAGTTTGACGAGCCCTCGTAGTAGACGAGGTTAGCATTCAGCGAAGGATCGATAAGACTCCACCTCATTCAGAGTGCAGCCGAGTCTATGAGTTAACGTGTCAGAATTTTGCTACAGACTAATGGATAAGCCTATACCCTATCCCATTTGATTTCAAATACTATTAGAGGCTTTGTAGATAGTGGTTCATATTGTACAGTATGTCAGAGGCCTTAACGGCCCATATGTATTCATGTTTTAAGAAAGATGGTTCATTGATACAATACTTTGCACTTATAGTTATACGTTACGAGTTGTGGCCATGTTGGCCCAGTTACCAACGACAGTACGATAAGAAAGATATGC
Source organism: Nicotiana otophora (assembly GCA_000715115.1). Classification (NCBI taxonomy): domain Eukaryota; kingdom Viridiplantae; phylum Streptophyta; class Magnoliopsida; order Solanales; family Solanaceae; genus Nicotiana; species Nicotiana otophora. The sequence goes on from AWOL01S0000849.1 coordinate 159,411, forward strand.
TACATTGGTACTCAGTTGAGTAAGGCACCGAGTGCCCGTCGTGGTCCATCGTTTTGGGTCGTGACAGAAGTGTAGATCGGAACAACCTAACCCCGAAACTACACGTGCCGGTCTAGGAGTGATTGAGGGGTAAATCCCTGTATTAATGTGATGAGACTTTTTCCCCTTATATGGGATGAGATTGGTGTGTTGAGATGTTTTCCCTTAAATGGGATAATATTATTGCTAGCGGGATGTGATGTGATGTCGACCCATACGGCATTGTGGTGAGATGGCTTAGCCGATTGGGCTAAGAACGGACGCCATGCCGCACACATGATGGTATTGTGAGCGGTCGGGCTGAGATCGGACTCCATGCTAAAACACAGTGGTGTATCGGTGCTAAAGATCTCCCAACTTAAATTACTGAAACCTACTTGAAAGTTACCTTTCTCCTAACTTGATACCGTTTATGTCTCTCATTGATTTCATGTTTTATTCTTCATTTACTGTTACTCGTTCTATTGAGGGGGTGTTTATTTTAAATACTAGTACTATTCCATATGTACTAACGTCCATTTTTTCGGGGACGCTGCATCTTTGATGGATGCAGGTGGTTCCATAGCAGGTAGCATTGATCAGTGATAGCAGCACACCCTCTCTTCAGCTGACTTGGTGAGCCCCACTTCATTTTAGGGTCCTGTGTCTCTAATCCTTTATACATAGTATTTTGAGGTATAGCTAGGGCCTTGTTGCCGGCACTATCATAGTAAGTTTTTGTTCCTGTTAGAGGCTCCATAGACACAGTGTGGGTTATATATGTTTTTGGAAAAGTTAACTAAAAACGTTATAATCGTATCATCTATTCAAATTTAACTATGATTGTATAATATACTGTTTGGAGACTTGTTAATGACGTAACTAGTTGAAATGAACTGGTGTTATTCACATGACCTCTTACTATCAAATTAATCAAATGTATTCTTCTCTTTATTCACGGGTGAGTTGGGTAGAAGGTATTGTAAAGACTTGCTTGACCGGGATATCTCGGTTGAGCGTCGGTCGCGCTCCCCAAGGTCGGGGCGCGACATCTCATACGAACCTATTGGAACCTTCAAATCTCAATTCTAAGGTTGTTTACTCAAAAGTCAACCCTTGGTCAACTCTTCCAATTTAAAGCTTCCGCGCTGAGAATTTTCCTTCTGAAAGCACTCTGAACTTCCCAAATTTCAATTCCGACCATGCGTACAAGTGATAAAATATGAAGTAAAGCTACTCGAGGCCTCAAATCGCCGAACGATGTGCTAGAGCTCAAAATGATCGGTCGGGTCATTACATTGGACAACGGTCAGAGTCCAACACCAATAGCCAACAACAACTCATAACAATACAATAAAAGTAGTACAAGAAACAACTCAAAGATATGATGCTCAGCTCGTCCACAGTTACAGAAAAATAGGCATGCTTTCAAGTATAACAGCAAAACCGAGGTCTTTCACCGAAATCACCAAAATGTGAGTATATCATAAAAACTATGATTTTTTCCCAAAGGCTTTCAACAACAGATAAAATATTTCAATCTCAGATAGCATGAGGAAAGTACATCTCTATTCCTACATGTCAATGTGCATGTGAAGTCAAGAATGTCAAAATACTGTGTAGCATGAGAAAATGCATCTTTATGCCTATATGTCAAATATACATGTCAATGCAATGCATCACAGTGGTGAACTCATGTACTCATACTCTCAGAGTACTCAATCTCACTGTCTCGCACTCCCACTCATCATGCTCAATCCCTCAGCACACTCAGTCACTCAGCACTGTACGGTACCTGATACAGCGCACAGCCTGATCCTATCATGAATCAATAAACCTGCGCTCACTGCTGGTATCTCAGACTCCGGAGAGGCAGACCCCCCCCCCCCCC
>AWOL01S0000850.1:0-58734 GCA_000715115.1 Nicotiana otophora
GCGCTAATATATGTCATAATGGCCTGCTAGGCGTGCAGCCCGATCCCATCAATATATATATATATATATATATATATATATATAGTCCACAGGGCCTGCTGCAGCGTGCAGCCCGATCCCATCATGAGTCAATAGTACCTGCTACGGCGCGCAGCCCGATTCCATCAATATCACTCACAAACAGGCCCTCGGATTCACTCAGTTATCAATCTCTCCAGTCTCTCGGGCTCACAAATCTCATGCCAATCAGCCTAAAAAATAATAACATGATGTTACAACAAATGATAACAGAGACTAAGATATGATATGCAAATAAATGAACATGACTGAATATGTGATTGCAATTTAAGCAAATAACTCAACAGTAGAAATGACCTCAATGAGTCCCAACAGAATAAGCATATAGCCTAAACATGGTTTCTAACATGGATCACAGCTTAATTACTCTACCACGTAGAAATTTCATAGATAAAAACAAGATTTGGCAGCTATACAGTACCAGAGAATCAACTGACTCACAATTTACACGGTTCACGCCCACATGCCCGTCACCTAGCATGTGCGTCACCTCAACACCAAACACATAACATGTATATTCAGGGGTTTATACCCTCGTCGCCAAGTTTAGAAGTGTCACTTATCTCAAAAAAGTTGAATCCAATACCGAGCAAGCCAAACCAATACTGTAGAAATGCTATCCCGCTTGTATCAACCTCCGAACAGCTCGAAACTAGCCAAAAGAAACTCAAATACATCAAATAGTGCCTAAGGAAACAAACTCAATCGATAAAGGCCGAATTTTTTATCAAAATCCCAAAGTCAACCCAAAAGTCAAACTCACGCTCGTACCTCAGAACTCGGCAAAACTCATAAATATCCGACAACCCATTCAACTACGAGTTCGACCATACTAGTTTCACTCAAATCTGACTTTAAATCAATGTTCAAAACTCAAAAATTCACTTTATGAAATTTTAGACAAAATTCCCAATTTCTCTCTTGAAATCATCAATCAAATGCCAAAAATGAAGATAGATTCATGAAATATAATCAAACCGAGTAGAAAATACTTACCCAAATCATGTGATGAAAATCGCCTCAAACATTGCTTCAATCCAAGCTCCATAGCTCCAAATATGTAAAAATGGTCGCAACTCCCGAAAATAGAGTACTTATAATCACTGGACGAATTAATGAATCACGATCGCGGAACTACCATCGCGGTCGCGAAGAAGAAAAATGCACTGCCTCAGAATCGCGGAACAAGCTTCGCGATCGCAAAGCACAAAATGCTCAACCTCGAAAAGTCTCTACATGAACGCGGCCCCAGGCTCGTAACGTGATGAAGAAGTCATGAAGACCTGCCCAGCTCAGCTCTACATTATGTGAACGCGTACACACTTGCGTGAACGCGATGCTTAATTTCTAGCAACTTACGCAAACGTGGATGTTCAGTCGCGAATGCAAAAAAGTACTCAGCTCCAGACATTCCCCTACGTGATCGCATCCCTATCTTCGCGATTGCGCAGGACAATCGAGGCATTAGAAACCAACAGAAACCAACAATACAAATATGAAGAAAATGGTGAAATCAATCCAAATCACGCCCGAACCTCTCGCGACCCGACCCGAACATTCCAACAAGTCCCATAACAAAACGTAGACCTACTCGAGGCCTCAAATCACCCATAATAACATCAAAAGCCACGAATCGCGCCTCAAATCGAACTTAATGAACTTGAATCTTTCAACTTCCAAAACTCGTGCCGAATCTTATCAAATCGAACTTAATGAACTTGAATCTTTCAACTTTCAAAACTCGTGCCGAATCTTATCAAATCAACTCGGAATGGACTCAAATTTTGCACATAAGTACCAAATGATATAACAAAGCTATTTCAATTTTCGGAACCACAATCCGAACATGATATTATCAAAGTCAACTCCCCGTTAAATTTATAAACCTTCCAAACATTCAAATTGCTAACTTTCGCCAAATAGTATCAAACTTTCAAGAAATATCCAAATGCAAATCCAGACATACGCCCAATCACCATCCGGACCTAACGGAACCATCAAAACTCCGAACCAAGGTGAAATACTAAAAAGTCAAACTCGGTCAACTTTTCCAACTTAAAACTTCAAACATGAAATTCATTCTTCCAAACTAATTCTGAAACACCTGAAAATCAAAATCGACGATACACACAAGTCATAATACATCATACGAAGCTAATCAAAACTTCAAATAGCTTTACGAAATGCAAATACTCAAAACGATCGGCCGAGTCATGAAATGATAAATATTTATTGGTCTGGAGTAGTGCAGTTTGTGCACTTATTTATCTTGATAAAACTATGAGCAATGGCAATGTGTTAGCATGATATAGTTTTAATTACTCTCGTATGAAGAAATTTGACTGAGATTGATAATGCATTCCAAAAGGGAACCATTGATATAGATTTGTTTTATCCCAACAAATATTGTCAAGGTATTTTTGATTATGCAAATGCACGAAACTTTTATTACCTAAAGTTTATTTTCCAGACAAGTTATCTATTTGCATCGGGATGCTATCGCATCATATTGATCTGCAAAACAGTCAAATATTGATTCATAAGAGATTATGCCAAGGTGATTTATGAAGCAAGTATTTAACTCAGAGAAAGATTTAATATATCCAGGAAATGTGCGATATTCTTCTAGAAATGCAGATTCTAGGAACATTATATGAAGATACTACTGGAGGTCAATCAAAAGTATGGTGATAAAAATGTTCAACCAATTTTTTCAGGGAAGATCTCTTCACTAAAGCACTGTTGTCCTTTACATTTAAGAAGCTGATATACAAGATCAAAATATGTCACCTAAGAGATATGCACGATGTTTTCATCAGGGGGAGTATAATACATGTTGCATTCTTGTTTCCTTAGCCAAGGTTTTGTCTCACTAGGTTTTCCTGGTAAGATTTTTAATGAGACAGCTTGAAATGCGTATTACTACATATGTGTACTCTTTTTCCTTTACTAGAATTTTATTTTCACAAGAATTTTTCTAGTAAGGTTTTAACGAGGCATATTATTTATTAATGAACATCTAAGGGTGAGTGTTATAAATATTATTAATTATGTATGTCCATTCATTATAGAATTACTTGAAGAGCAAGCTAAATAATTAGATGTCAATGTAATTATAGGAACTACCCTAGTTACTATGAGACTATCTAGTTAGGATCAAGCTATTACTTGGGGACCAATTTCATTTCTTCCTATAAATATGAGGTTCCCTTACCATTTGTAAGAGATAAGAAAGTTTATTAATTATCTCTCTAAATTGCTCTTATTTTACTTTGTTTCATATTATTTCATAAATAATCCATATATATTCAGTTTCAAACCAAACATATTTTAGATTATACATTGTATATCTCATTTTTAATTCATTGCACCAACCAAAGTAATGGTGCTAGATAATCCAGAAATTATTAATCATAGATTTATAATCCCAGCATGACTTTGTCCGCAAACCAAATAATCCCTAAGGCAGCAAAATAATGTAATCTTTTAAGTGACCGGATAGGTTAGAGAATGACATGGTAAAAGACTGGTATACTTTACGTGTTAAAATTTATATTACTACGTACCGACATTACTCAGGGTTTGTTTGGTATGATAAAATTTATTTTTCATGAAAATATTTTCAAATAGAAAATAAAATTTCAATATTTGGTAAGTGAAAATTATTTTCAGGAAAATATATATTAGAGATTAACAAGAATATAGAAAACTTTTGGGTATTAGTGATTAATAATTATGTCAATGTATTAGTTAAAGCAAGCAATATGATATTTCTGAGGAAAATGACTTTCACCCATAACTAGTGGAGTCAATTTAATGAAAATATTTTCATAGAAAATGCCGTATGTCATACCAACATTAAAAATGACTTTCTTTAGGAAAATATTTTCTTGAAAGTCATTTCTCTATAGCAAATACACCCCCCAAAGCATTAAGATTTTCGTATAACCAAAATGGAAACACACGTTTACTCTCCTTTTTAAAGAGGACAATACATAAGAATTCCCCAAATTAGTTTGTTATTACAACCTTAAAATTTGTGGGATCTTAGGGTTAAAATGCAATGCTAACCCTCATACGCGATAGTATCCATTTTAACGGGGTAAGTGATAGACACATACGACACTTATTGAAATACTAAAGTCAATAGAACCTATCAGATTACTGCAAGTAAAATCAAGCAAATAAAGTTTAAATTCCAAATTATTATTTTTTTAGATTTTCAGTTACTCAATTTTTTTGTTGACTGTAGTTTTATTAATTTGTTGGAGAAATACCTCATTGTTTTAATTCTTTATCGTCTAAACGAACCAATAAATAGTTGGGACCAACGAAAACAAAAAACAATACACATGGTGCACGGACACATAAGACCTCATACTAAGTAAGAAAATCTTCATAACTACACCAGCGGGGAATTTTAGGTGTGATAGTTCGAACTTCAAACAATTGATATGAAGTTGTAACAATCCGACCGATCATTTTGAGCTCTAACGCGTCGTTCGATGGTTTGAGATCTTGAGTAGCTTCACTTCAGGTACTATGATTTGTATGTGTGGTCGGAATTGAATTTCGGAAAGTTCGAAGTTGATTTGGAAAGAAAATTCTAATTTCGGAAGCTTTAAGTTTGAGGAATTAACTAAGGTTTGACTTTTGAGGAAACGACCTCGGAATCGGGATTTGAAGGTTCTAATAGGTTCGTATGATAATTTCGGACTTGTGCGTTTGTTTGGGTTGAGTATCGGGTGGTCCGGGAGCATTTCAGCGCTTATTGTGGAAGTTGGCATTTTGAAGGTTTTAAGAATTTTTAAAGTTTGATTTGAAGTAAACTTTGGTCTTATCGAAGTCTGTTTGAGATTTCGAGCCTTGGAATAGGTTCGTATTGTAACTTATGACTTGTACGTAAAGTTTGGCGTCATTTCAGAATGTTTTGATAGGATTCAGACGCATTCGTCGAAGTTTGGAGATTTGAAAATTTTAAAGAAAGGTTTTGGCCGTCGATTCGTAAGATTTGATGTTGTTGATGTGATTTTTAGGCCTCGAGTAGGTTCGCCATGTGTTTTGGGACTTGTTGGTATGTTCGGACGGGGTCCCGGGGGACCCGGGTTTGAATCAGATTGAAATATGATCAATGTTGGATTTAGGTGATTGCTGTAGCTGCTGAAGTTCTGGTGTCATCACACCTGCAGTGGGTTTGGTCACAGGTGCGGACACACAGGAGCGAGGGAGGTCATCGCAGAAGCGAAGAAGGCCAGCCAGGGGAAGGGTCGCAGGTACAGTGTTTGGGCGCGCAGATGCGCATCCACAGAAGCGGGGAAGGCACCGCAGATGCGGAATCTGGGTATTTGCTACTGGACCGCATGTGCAGTCATGCGCCGCAAATACGGGCTCGGAGGAGCGGTCAGTGATCCGCAGAAGCATGACCGCAGGAGCGGATTTTGTCCCTAGAAGCATATTTTCCTGAGCATAGATGAAACCGCACCTGCGATGGATTTGTCCGCAGGTGCAGAGTCGTAGGTGCGACAACGTGGCCATAGGTGCGAAGGTCGCTGGGTAGTGGGGTATTTTTAAATCCGAGACTTAGCCTATTTCTCTCACATTTTCATTTGATTGGACGATTTGGAGCTCTTGGAGGGAAGATTTTAATCATCTATGTCAAGGTAAGTAATTCGCACATATTGTGAGTTAAATATACAACAACAACAACAACAACAACAACCCAGTATAATTCCACTAGTGGGGTCTGGGGAGGGTAGTGTGTACGCAGACCTTACCCCTACCCTGAGGTAGAGAGGCTGTTTCCAAATGACCCTCGGCATCCTTCCCTCCAAGAACTCCCCACCTTGCTCTTGGGGTGACTCGAACTCACAACCTCTTGGTTGGAAGTGGAGGGTGCTTACCATCAGAGCAACCCACCTTGTCAGTTAAATATATGGTTTATATATAAATTTGAATATGGAAATTAGTAGAAATTTGAGATTTTGGTAGAAAACCTAGAAATTAGTATTTTTGGATTTTGACCACGAAATTGGACATGAAATTTGGAATAAATTATATATTTGAGTTCGTGGTGTTATGGGTAAAATTTATCTTCAAAAATTTTCGGAATCCCGGTACATGGGCCCGAGGGTTGACTTTATTGATTTATAGAGCGGAGTTGAAAATTATTATAAATTGATTAATTATAAGCATTGGAGTATATTTTAATTGAATTGCACATTGTTTGACTAGTTTCGGATTGTTTGGCTTGAATTGAAGAGTTAGAGAGGCGTTGGGGCCAGTTATGGAACTTCGGTGCGACGCAAGTCTCCTGTCTAACTTTGTGACAGAGAAACTACCCCCTAGGTGATGTAATTGGTATGTGATACTAGTTGTGGGTGCTACGTATGCACGAGGTGACGAGACTCCGTACGTAGCTAAAGCATATTTATGCCCGGGTAGACTTAGGACCTTGTCATGTAATATTTAAATTATTCGAACTCATTCTGCTGGCTTAATTATTTGAACTTATAATTGAAATTGATTTAGAAATAACTATATGTATATTGGGCCGAGTCTTATCACCTTGAGTTGTTGGCTAATTATTTGAGAAACGGTAAAGATTATATTCACTTTCTGCTCATATACTGTATTGTAAGCATGTGTCTCGTAATTCGATAACCTTATTCTTTTCTTGTGGAGCGTGCCGAATTCCTCGACAGTATAATAGATGCATCTATGGTTCGTACCGCTCGACCCTCGGTAGTGTACATATTATTTTAGATCGGACCGAACGACCTCGACATAATCGTGCGTTATATCGCTGATAGTCCAAATATTCACGAGATTATCCTTCCACTGATGCCTGGTATTTTATATGGTACTTCTTATTCGTTTGTTACTGGTACTTGATACATCTGAGCTGATGAGGTAGAATACAAGACGGAGGAATTCGTACTTTAAAAGGAATATTTGGAAGGTTAGGTAACTTATAGATTTACGCTATTATGGTTGTGTGTTTCACATCTGCTTATTGTTTCATTATATTTCTTTGTTGGACCTCTAGTAAGTGTCAATGTCGACCCCTCGTCACTACTTCTCCGGGGATAGCCTAGATACTTACTGGGTACGCGTTAATTTACGTACTCATGCTGCACTTCTGCACTAAATATGCAGGATCTGACAACTTCATTTGGTGATCATCTTGGCGCGTAGGCACACCTGTTGAGGAGACCTTATGTGAGATGCATTCCAGTCTACGCATCGCAGTCCACGGAGTCTCCATCGTACTATTTATTTTATCCTGTCTCATTTACATACTAGACAGATGTTGTATTATTATTGTACTCCATAGTAAATGCGCATGCACTTGTGACACCGTATTTTGGGATATACTAGTTGATGTTTACGGTTCTGTATATTATCCTCGCCTTTCATTTTTTTTATAAACTACAAATTTTGTACGTTCTCGTGGATTTAAAAGTGTAAATTTCATTCCTTATTAAAATTAATTATTTCGAAAGTAATAAAATAAATAATTAAATTGATCAATCATCGTTGACTTGTCTGACGGCGGTGTTAGGCTCCATCACAATTTATAGTGGATTTTGGATCGTGACAAAAGTTATGGTAGTTCGAACTTTATACCATCAGTCTAGAGTTTGGTTGTGCCAGTTTGAACTTCATGTCAATGGTTTGAACTTCGGATATGACAACTTGAATAGAAAATTTTACTGGATCAAATTCATATAAAATTTAAGCTAAGTCTAAAATAAGACATATTAACCTAAGTCACCATTTTGGATTAATAAGATCAGACTAATTATTTAAATCAAAATTATATAACTTAAGTAAAATATTACATATGAGTTAGACCATTAAGTTGGGTCTCTATAAGATTCACGTTTTTTTAATATCAAAGGTCAATTTCTTGGACTCTACTCTAAATTATAGCTCACATCTGTATAAAGGAGTCACATAATACCTTTAAAGGCATCTTAAAATACCAAAAGTTCGGAGGATAATCTGTATGAGCCAAAAATTATCTTTGATATAATTAAAGCGAATTAGCATTAAAACGGCCTTCATGGGCTGCCATGTGTCACCGGCATGACTTCGACAAAGGCCTTCCCAAGGTCGAAGTGGCGCAGCCGATGAGTTATTGAAGATCAAGGTCGAGGTCTAGCACTCATCGTAGACAGAGTGAATAACGGCTAGTTTTAAGATAAGACACTAAAAGAATATTCTATTGGATATTCTTGGGGCTTGAACTATTAAGATTTTTAGTCATATGTTCCCTATAAATAGAAAGAAACATAATGATAGGGGACATAAGATATTCACTTGTAAGAAAACACATTGACTTTCTCTATAGAATCTACATTTATTACAAACATGCAATATACAACTTTTTCTTAAGATTCTTGCCTAACGTTTTTCATTCGATCCAAGAACAATCTTAACATTTGAAGTCTCATTAATCATTCATCATTGTCAGAAAGAACATCCACAGATCTCACCCTATTCGGGTGACTCACTCGTTCTTATTTACTTAAATATCATTTATTGTTATTTAATGCTATCCCCTTCTTTTTGGGTCATTGAATACTACTAGTGTTGTCAACATTTATTGCTACTTGGATAATATACGTATTATCTTACTACAAAATTAGTTAACATATCTTTTGAACATTAATATTAGCTAAGATTGACTCTATTTTATTAAATCTAATTGTCTAAGCCCAAATCTAAATTTTAGGTCTAACAGTTTGGTCTCTGTGGAGATTTCTTAGCTAATCCTTTAGCTACCATTAGATCTACAACTTATGTGATTTGCTAACCTAATAAACCATAAAGTTTTTCTCCTTCTCTGTACGTATAGAAATTTACATGGCGGGTAACCAAATAGGCAGAACTAAGGTGACATGTGACATCTCTGGAAACCTCATGAACGCTATCAACGAGAGCTATAAGACGTTGGGCGATGATGTGACACCCATTGCCTCTCCCAGAAGTCGCCTCCCCTTCCCCCCATTGTAGCACAATGAAACCAAATGGAAAAGGGACCTCCACGTCCACAGGAGAAGGGATGTCACTTGCCATGAAAACGCTCCTCGAAGCGTGGTTGACCGATATATTAGTAAGCGTGCTCAACAAACAAGCTCCATGCACGACCATAGAAACCGCAAGAGCCCACGTGGTACAGCGAGGAGACGAGCAGGGCGATCAACCAGACCATCTAATGCCAGGTATAACTCATAATGTTACTGACAGTGCTCGTGACGGCGTCCTCACCGTTGTTCTGAAGAGAATGGAAGAAATGGAGAATGAGAACAAAACTCTCGGAGCCCAAATGAAAGAACACCAAGAACGAGTCAACAAGATACTGGGCGCCCCTAAGCTACTGCCAAAGAGGGATGCCGGCAGGTTCGTAGAGCAACCATATAGTGAGGAAGAAGCCCCCACATGCCATACCGAAGACCTTTAAAATGCCACCATATTTCAGGATATACGACGGAACAACCTACCTCGAAGATCACGTGACTCATTATGTCACCGCCGTGAAGGGAAACGACCTCCCCAAGGAATAGATGTCCTACATTTTGCTGAAGAAATTCGTCAAAACCCTCACTGGAGGGGCATTAACATGGTATTCACAACTACTGGCCCTCTCCATAGAAACCTTTGAGAAAATGGCCGATAAGTTCGTGACGGCGCATGTCGGGCCAAGAAAGTCGAAACAAGAGTAAACGACATCTTCGCCATCAAGCAATCCCTAGGAGAGGAATTAAGTGACTTTCTCACCCGATTCAACAAGGTAAGGATGATTTTACCAAATATATACGAAGGGATTGTAGTCGCAGCCTTTCAGAACGGGTTGAGAAGAGATGGTTCAAGAGCGACCACAAAGGTGATGAGCCGGTTGATGAACTACCCTCCAACCAATTGGGATGAAATCCATAATGCCTATTGTGCCGAAGTCCAGGCAGATGATGACGACCTCAATGGGCCAAATCGGCGTCTCAACTTGGTACAAGCTGAACCCAGGAAATAACGAAGAGATAACATAAGGAAGGATCACCCAATCTCACGGCCAAACAGAGAACAACATCAGCCATACGTCAGGGGCCCCGTCCCTCCTTCCTCCCGCTATGATGATGGTCTATCTAGGCCGAGAACTGGGACTCCCAGGAATGAGAGAGGTATGTCCCCCTTGTTATCTGCTCACAATTTTTGGGTTTCACCTATAGAAATAGTCTACGCCCCGTAGAAACTCAGAACAAAGGTGAAATGGCTGCCAAAGATGAGGTCTGACCTAAGTACTAGAAACTTTTATGCCCTCTGTGAATTCCACCAGGAACGCGGTCACAAGATAGAGAATTGCATCGCCCTAAGGCAAGAGGTAGTGAACATGTTGCAGCAAGGGCACCTCAAAGAGCTGCTGAGCGACAAGGGAAGGAACACATTCGCCAGGGGTCGAGAATGTCAAGGCCCGCCGAAGCCGCCCTCACCGACCTGCACCGTCAATATGATTATTGGCGACAACGACGGTGCCTCTATCAACGACATCAAGTTCACTGCCACTCACAAGATCAAATGATCGATCACCCACGAACTATATAATAGCTTTAAAGAAAGTACCATCTTGGACGAGTCAGATGCAGATGGTTTGACTTTCTCTCAAAGCGATGCTCTTGTCATTACTTTACAAATTTCAGATACTGATGTTAAATGTATCATGGCAGATGATGGAGTGGAGCGTGCATTATCTATCCCCGAGTCCTCATCCAGATGAGACTCGACTACAAGAAAGTGCCATGTTGCATCATACTAATTGGTTTTAACAGTGCAGTTGAACAGACTTCAGAAGAAATTACACTCCCCGTCCTCGCCGGTGACATAACTCTGGAGACAATGTTCCATATCATAGAACAGGCCACCACATACAATGCCATAGTAGGACGACCATGGATACATCCTATGAGAGTCGTCCCATCCAGCCTATACCAAGTGATCAAGTTCTCAACACCTTTGGGAATATTCAGCATACGTGGGGAACAGCGCATGTCCCAAGAATGCTACCAAATCTCCATGGATGGCTCAACGACCCAACAAAAGAAACATAAGGAAAAGAAGCATAGCAATCAGCAGGGTCGAGATCGACACAATAAGAGACCATGGATGTCATTATGGACCCTGAAATGGTCGAAGTCGCAGACTCAACTATAGAGGACCTCAACACTGTTGAATTAGATCCCAGCGACCCTAGCAAAAATGCCTACATCAGCTGCACTGTGAGAACCAGGTTAATTTAACCAATTTTTGATAACTAACACAGATTTGTTTTCTTTCAGCCATGTAGATATACCGGGCATCCCCAAAACAATATCCACACACAAATTAAACGTCGGCCTATTCTATCCCCCTGTAAGGCAGGTCAGATGAAAGTTCAACCCCACCATCAATGATGTCGTCCACGAGGAGGTAGAAAAGCTACAAGAAAATAGCTCCATCAGGGAGTCGAAATACCCCAAGTGGATAGCCAACGCGGTGATGGTCAAAACAAAAATCGAGAAATGGAGGATATGCGTAGACTTCACATACTTAAACAAAGCATGCCCAGAAGATTCGTTCCTAATGCCACATATCGACCAACTCATCGACACAACGTCTGGGCACGAGCTGCTGAGTTTCCTGGACGCATACTTAGGCTATAACTAGATACTCATGGAAGAAGAGGACCAGGAGAAAACCACGTTCATCACCCATAGAGGAACATATTGTTACAGGGTGATGTTGTTCGGGTTGAAGAATGAAGGAGCCACCTATTAGAGACTAGTCACAAGAATGTTCAAAGACCAACTCAGAAAGACCATGGAGGTATATATTGACGACATGCTGGTCAAATCCATAAGGGCAGAAGACCATATCGACCACTTGAGGGAAGCTTTTGACATACCAAGATGGTACGGGATGAAACTAAACTCAGAGAAATACGCATTTGCCGTAGCCTAGGGAAAGTTATAGGTTTCTTAGATTCGTAACTAGGGATCGAAGTCAACCGAGAACAAATCAAGGCTATCAATGGGATAACTGAACAACTGACCACTAAGAAGCAGGTCCAAAGGTTGACTGGTCGAATCGCCGCCCTATCGAGATTTATCTCGCGGTCGTCTGATAGATGTCATAGAATTTGCGGCGTACTCAAAAAGGATAATGACCTCGAGTGGACCCGATTGAATACAAGCTCTGCACGAACTAAAGATGTATCTATCATCACCGCCTATGGTCTCGAAGCCTGAACCCAAAGAAACCTTGTCGTCTACCTCATCGTCTCCGAAGTAGCGGTAAGTGCGATCCTGGTTCGAGAAAATAAAGCTACGCAATCTCCCATTTATTACAGTAATAAAACACTCGTCGATGCCGAGATGAGGTACCAGCACCTCGAGAAACTGGCCCGGGCACAGGTCGTAGCTTCACGAAAGCTTAGACCCTATTTCCAATGCCACCATATCTCGGTCGTTACCACTTTTCCTTTAAGAAGCATTTTATATAGACCCAAGCTATCGGGGAGGCTGGCCAAGTGGGCTATCGATCTAAGCGAGCATGACATCCCATATTAGCCTCTAACAACAATAAAGTCACAAGTGCTCACCGATTTCGTCACGGACTTCAGCGCAAAGATAATATTTGAGGTCGAAAAGGAAGCCGCTCAAGCTTCTCTCCAAACACAAGACCTCTGAGTTCAATACACCGATACGCATCCAATGCTTCTGGATCTGGACTGGGACTCGTACTCGAGGTCCCTATCGGAAAAATAATTTGTCAGTTCATAAGATTCCCGAATATGACTAACAACGAGGCTAAGTATGAGACCGTAATTGCAGGGCTGAGACTAGTGCTCAAATATGGGGCGAGGCGGTTAAAACTTCATTGTTACTCACAGCTCATAGTCAACCAAGTCACAAAGAATTTCCAAATCAAAGAACAAAGATTGCAAAAATATCAAACCGAATCTGCAAGCTGCTGCCAAATTTTGACGAATGCCAACTCGACTAGATCCCACGATCCCCGAATGTCGAAGCAGACGGCCTCGCCAAATTGGCCGCAGCCACCAAAAGCATCACAATCGGGGATAAAAGTGTAATCCACCTCCTCAACTCGTCATTACACCAACTCGAGGTAAGATCTGTAAGTTTAACTTGGGACTTCCGCAATTGTATTATCACCTACTTGCAAGACGGCACACTCCCAAACGACAAAAAGGAAGCTAAAAAACAAAGAAAGCAAGCAGCCAGATACAGCCTCCTTCGTAACGACTTGTACAAGAGAACATATGGAGGCCCTCTGGCGATGTGTTTGGGTCAAAACCAAACCCAGCACATTCTCAAAGAAGTCCGTGAAGGCCACTGCGGTGCTCATTCTGGAGATCGAGCACTCGTCAAGTGCCTCATTAGGGAATGATGCAACTGGCCCACCATGAAAAACGACGCCTCAGAATTTGTGAAGAAATGCGAACAATGTCAGAATTACACCCCAATAATTCACCAAGCAGGAGAACATCTTCACTCAGTCACCTTTCCATGGTCGTTTATCAAGTGGGGAATGGACATAGTGGGCCCCTCCCTGTAGGGCGAGGTAATGTACACTTTCTTTTAGTTTTAAACGACGATTTCTCTAAATATGTGGAAGCATAAGAGTTCGTACAAATACGCGAACAAGAGGTAATCGCCTTTATATGGAAAAACATCATCTGCCGATTCGGCTTACCCAAGGAGATCAACTGCGACAACGGACCCCAGTTCACTGGAAAGAAAACTACCGAATTTTTCGAGAAATGGCACATTAAAAGGATATTCTCAATACCTTATCACCCAGCGGGCAACAGGCAGGCAGAATCCTCTAGCAAGTCCATATTAAACATCATGAAGAAAAAACTTGAAGAAGCCAAGGGACTGTGGCCAGAAATACTCCCAGACGTATTATGGGCATACAGAACCACCCCAAAGACGAGCACAAGAGAGACACCATATTCTCTGGTCTACGGAACAAAAGCAGTTATACCATTCGAGGTCAGAGAGCCCAGCCTAAGGTACTCCATGAAAGCAGAACCAGCAATGACGAGAGTAGAAGGCAAGAGCTCGATGAGATCTATGAATGAAGAGACATGGCGTACATAAGAATGGTCGACCAAAAGCAGCAAGCAGAATGTTACTACAACAAAAAGGCAAAGGTCTGGCCGCTCAAAGTCGAGGACTATGTACTCAAAGCCAAAACCCAAGAAAGCATAGATCCACTAGAAGGCAAACTGGAAATAAACTGGAACAGCCCATACAAAACTGTAGGAAAAGTAAATAAGGGTTCATTCCAACCAGAGACAATGAAAGGAAAACAGTTACCAAATAATTGGAATATCAGCCACCTCAAGTACTTAAACTTCTAAAAAGGAGATGTGCTCCCTAAGTCGTACACTTTTTTTCTCACTTGAGTTTTGTCACATTAGGGTTTTCTCAAGGAGGTTTTTAACAAGGCGACAGAAGGGACACTTCGAGTTGAAGTATGCAAAAATAGACTGATTTCTCTTTCATTGCCCAACTCCTCGAGACTCTTCAAGTCGAACAATGAAGAGACTAGATAGACCGGGACGAGGACTGAAACACCAGTCAATGCCCAACATTTGTAACTTTTTCCAATTATGTAATCAGAGCAACAACACCAAAGTAATAGAAACTCATGTTTACCAAAACTGCCTTAACAAAAGGTTATGTTCAACCAAGTTCGAACAATACCTACCGACCCTCAGCCATGATTTAACAAAAAGTTAAGTTCAACCCAGCTCGAACAAACACCTAATGAGCCACGAGTTGACAAAAGGTTATGTTTGACCAAGCTCGAACAAACACCTAACGGCCCTTGGCCACAACTTAACAAAAAGTAGAGTTCGACTAAGTTCGAACAACACCTACCGGCCCTCGGTCGTGATTTGCCAAAAGGTTAAGTTCGACCCAGCTCGAACAAATACCTAATGGCCCTCAGCCATAACTTGACAAAAGTTTAAGTTTGACCCAACTCGAATAAACACCTATCGACCCTCGGCCACAACTTGAAAAAAGGTTAAGTTCGACCCAGCTCGAACAAACACCTATCGGCCCTCGGCTACAAGTTGGCAAAAGGTTATGTTCGACCCAGCTCGAACAAACACCTAACGTCCTTCAGCCACAAGTTGACAAAAGGTTAAGTTTGACTAAGCTCGAACAAACACCTAACGGCCCTCGGCCATAAATTGACAAAAGGATAAGTTTGACCCAGCTCGAACAAACACCTACTTGCCCTCGGCCACAACTTAACGAAAGGTCAAGTCCGACTAAGCTCGAATAACACCTGCCATCCCTTGGCCACAGCTTAATGGAAGGTCAAATTCGGCCAAGTTCAAACAACACATATCAGCCAAATCTAAACAAAAAGAAATACTCGACCTATGTAAACAAAGCGCTAATATGACCCATAAATATTCGACTCCAAGATTACGCTATCTAGAAGACAACAATAATAAAAAGTACAGAAAGCGAAACGAGCAAACAACATAAGCAAAAATGTACAAGTGCAGAAACAAAGCACAAGAATGGAAGAAGGTACATGGAACAACTTTAATATTTCATATGTAAATAAAACGTTCTTTACAAAGGCTCTTGAAGACTCCGGCAAAAATACAAAGAAAGTTAAAAAGAAAAAACTATTGGTCATCACCATCATGGCCTTTAGTGTCCTCGCCAGCTCGATCTCCAATGGCGATATCACCCTGACCACCAATACCCTCACCGTCTCATCCCCCAATATCCTCTCCATCCTCGCCCTGAGGGTACATGGAATCATACAAGGCATCCTCCTCAAGCCGATCTATGCTCTATTTCCCATCCTTCTCGTTAGGTCGAGGCATAGCAGGGTCGTAGCCACAAGCGAGCCAAGCTTCGAGAGCCTTAATTCGAGCATCCTCAAGGGCTGCCTAAAAAACAGAGCCCGCTCATGCAAGTCCCGAAATACATCTAACCGGGTCTCGGCATGGATCCACTCTCCATATAACTCCAAGGGACGTTGGGGAAATCAGAAGCATTAGAAGAAGAAGGACGCACAAGTAGTTGGGCCCTCTCGGCCTCTAGAGCGGTAACTCGGTCATGAAGCTCGGAGTTTTCCTTGTTCAACTCCCCGACCCTCTCCTCAAGACGGTCCTCCTTAGCCCTTGTTGTCGATTGATCATTTTCCCGCTCAGTCCGAAGAGTCTTATTCGCCAATTTAAAGAGGTCCAACTTCCTCCGAGCGTCCAACCGAGAGGACTCTGTCTTCTCGAGCTCCTCCTACTTCTCGACAAGCTTGCCTCTAAGAGCCTACTCCAGGATCTGGCACTCTTCAGGTTGGCCTCGTAGCTGGGCCACTTGGGCTTTAAGATCACTACATTGGGCCTCTACGCCCCTACTGAGCTCGAGCTCCTCAACGTCCTCTCAAGGACGCTGCATCAGCTCATCATCTCTATTCTTCAAATCATCCCTCAAGGCCCACACATTATCATCCTCACGAAGCCTACTTTATAGATCTCGGTATTTATCGCGGTATTCAGTATATTTCCTTTTCAACTTCATAAAGATCTCTTTGTGCCTTTTTTCCCTCCGGGCGCTCTCGATTTCCAAAATAACCATCTGCAAATCAAAGAGAAAAGGTAGAACTTAGAACAAGCTAAGGCATTAGAAAAGGGTCGTACAATAGTACTTACCCTGAGAGCAAGGCCGGCAATGATCTTTGACAGAGCACTTCCATCTATCTCCTTTAGGGTCTTACCCTCGACGCCAGAACAGAGAGGACCGAGGTCAGGGACTACCTCCTCAATGTTCACCAACAAATCACGATGCATTGGGATCGTGATGGTCCGCGAACCTCCCTCCAATCTCACCTCGAGTTGGGTGAGCCCCTCATCTATCATTCTCAAGTCATCCAAATCAATATCGGAGCTCGACTCGTCACCATCCTCGGCAACGGTCTTTCCCCTATCACCAGTAGGTGAAGAGACATCCATGGCCGCTTAAGAGGTCGAAGCCTGCTCTTGCCGCGGAAGTGCGTGGTTGCTGTCATCAAGTACCCCTTCCATGATCGCTTCCCCCTTGGGATGCGCCAGCACAACCGCATTTACCTCTTCCCGTGGTGAGGCCTCGGAATCCACCCCCGGTATTTTCTCCAACACCGATTACGATTGTCTCTCGGAGAATGAAGTCACCCTCCTCAAAATCAACAGCCAATGGTGCTTCTCCCCTTGCATCTACGGCTCTCCTCTTACGAGGCCGTAGACCCCCATCATCGGGGGAGACATCATCGTCCTCATCAATCAACGAGAAGAGCTGAGGAATAGAAGTAGTAATGGATACAAAGGAAGGATCTTGAACCACATTGGCCAAGGTGGGGACAAGGGTGGGGGATACGGTAGTCGCAACGGGGGCAGAAGCCGACGGCGTAGCAGCCCTCCTCCGAAAAGAAGGCACATATGCCTGGCTCCTCCGAGAAGACCCCTTACCTGGGAAAGAAAGAGATGGAAGTTAGTAAAGCGAGCCGACATACGATAAAAGTAAAATGACCACGTCCAGAGAAAAGAAGTTACATGTTAAAGGAAGACCCGACCTAAACTTCTTTAAAAAGCTCGACCAGTCGCGGATCCCTACGGCATGAGGGAGAACCTGCTCGACCCAATCTACAATGCTCACGACTAGGGGAGGAGGCTGGTCGTTGGCTGGAAGAAATGGAAAATTAGTTAACTAATTCAAAGTAAGCAAAGAAACAAAGAGAAAAACAGGACACTTACGTGTATAGTTCCAAGCCTCAGGAAAGCCGTCGACGTTAGCCACAACGTCCTCAGGTCTGACATAAAGGAAGTCAAGCCAGAACTGGCGACTGGCCTTCTCATCCATCTTCACCACCAAACACTTTCCTCCACAATGACGAGGGTTTAGCATCGTTCCCCTATAGAAGCTAGGAGCGAACAGGTGCACTAAATGTTGCAGCGTCAGTTCGACCCCGGCTAGCTCGGCAAATTTGGTCAAGATTCTGATAACTTTGCAGACGTACGGTGCAAGCTGAGCAGGGCAAATGCCACAGTGACGACTAAATTCTTCCACCAACGGAAGAAGAGCGAATGAGTAACTGGTGAGGAAGGGGTAGGCGTATAAAGCACAGTACTCTTGACGATGAACCTACACCACGTCCCCTTCAGCCGGGATCATTTCGACGTGGTTGGGAAGACCAAACTTGACTTTGAATTTAGCCAACCTTTTGGATGCCATCGTCGATAAAAAATTCTCGGGTGTTGCGTCCGATGATCGAGTGAGATCATACCTGCCATCGGTGTTGCGGGGGAGTAGCTCCTCCTCCGACGGGAAAGCTTTATCCTCAGCAATGGTGGAAACACTCTCCTCACGATTAGGAAACACAACCTCCAAGGGAGCGACGTGACTCCCTTCACCAACATATGAGGATAAGTTTTACATACTTTGAGATAATGAAGAAGAATGCAAGAAAGAGAGCTTGGTGTACGGTGTGAGGTAATGGAACAAAGAAAGAAGATTCAGAGAAGAAGCTGATATCTCAAAATTTTAGGAGATCAAAATTTCAAATCCAGGTTTAACAACCCTATTTATAGGAATTAAGGCCCCAAAACCCGAAATATTTTGCCTTAATGGGAACCAAACCCGAAACAACTCATCATAATTGGCACCAGAATCGAAATGGCAGATCCAATCAAAGGTCACTCGTAAATCAAAGCAATGCGTCAGAAATAGACATCATCATAACACATGATGTCATGACGTCACCCCTTTTCTTGGACCAGATGGCTCCAACAAATCACCCGAAAAATTTAAGGGATTTGAAATACGCGACCCATAGAGAGCCACGTTGCCTGCTCGCCAACTACGACCCATATAGTATGCTCGATAAGATCGACTATGATTGACATTATTCGCTCATTGAACTCGCCTGTGAGGACGACCTCAACAAGCGGTGGGACTAACTGTATAGGACAAAAATTGTCTTTGATATGATTAAAGCAAATTAGCATTAAGAGGGCCTTCAAGGGTTGCCATGTGTCACCGGTATGACTTCGACAAAGGCCTGCCCAAGGTCGAAGTTGTCCCTTAAGAGATGAAGGGCAGAGTCGATGAGTTATTGAAGATCAAGGTCGAGGAGTCATCAAAGATCAAGGTCCAAGTCGAGCACTCATCATAGACAAAGTGAATAACGGCTAGTTTTAGGATAAGACAATAAAAAATTTTCTTGTGGATATTCTCTGGACCTGTACTATTAGGTTTTTTAGATATATGTTCCCTATAAATAGAAAGAAACATAATGATAGGGGACATAAGTTATTCACTTGTAAGAAAACATATTGACTTTCTCTGTAGAATCTGGCTTTATTGCAAACATGCAATATACAACTTTTTCTTAAGATTTTTGCCTAGCTTTTCACTCGATCCAAGAACAATCTGAGCATTCGAAGGCTCATCAATCATCCATCATTATCAGAAAGAACATCCACATATCTCACCATTTTCAGTTGACTCATACGTTCTTATTTACTTAAATATCATTTATTGCTATTTATTATTATTTAATAATATCCCCTTCTTTTTGGGTCATTGAATACTACTAGTGTTGTCAACATTTATTGGTACTTGGATTATATACGTATTATCTTACTATAAAATCAGTTAACATATCTTATGGACATTAATATTGGCTAAGATTGACTCTATTTTATTAAATCTAATTGTCTAAGCCCATATCTAAATTATGGGTCAAACAAGATCTGGACATCAAATAAAGTTTTTCTCAAGGTTCCCCACCAAGAATGTGATATACTTCAAAAACGTCCATTCCATCCTCTGTTGAACAATTCGACAAGAAGAACCAAGGGAGAAATAGAATTATACTGACAAAAAATAATTAACAAAATCACATTTTCTTTATAAATCTGTGATTGCCATTGTTTAGTTTTTCACATTCGAAATTTGTGTTAACCAGGTTGTTGATTGGTGGTGTGTTTGTCCATGCTTGAAGAAGATAATGAAAGAATGAGGTGAGATTTAAAGCCTGGAAACTGTGTTAAATGTTTGAATTCTCATTTAGAAAGCTAAATGGTCTGCTTGAGAAATGGATTTAAGTTCTGACTATGGATGATGGAGGAAAAGAAAGCTTATTGGGAAATTTGGGAGCAACAAATATATGAGATTGATGTATTACATAAAAATGGCTAAAGTTGCATTAATTTTTAATTTATGGCCATATTTTAAAGAGCTTCTTTAATAGCGGCAATATGTACAAATGGGGTTCCATCTGTCCTAAAATTAGTACTCTTTTTGTCTCACAAAATTATTGGGTACAAAATACCAGAACCAAATCATATGATTGTAATCTCAATGTAAAAATTATTTCCTTAATTATTTTCAAATTAAACTCAGATAATTAAATGCTGTAATAGCCACAAATTTGTTATAATTGAAATATTTTAAATACTAATTGCAAAGTGGGAAGTAAAAGAAATTTTTTACTACACAAATAACAGCTGTGTTGGGAAGAAACAGAAAGTTATTATAATTATTTTTGTTTAATTAAGGATCTTATGTGATATAGCCCTTATGACTATGCACTTTTGTTTAATTAAGACGTGAGAAGACCCGACGATGGATGAAAAACTCAACGTCAGGCTAAAGTTATTCGGAAAATGACATTGCTATCAAAATAATAGGCGAAAAATATATATATATATATATATATATATATATATATTCTGTATGTTATATACAAAAATTATACAAATTTTATACACTTTATTGGTTACCGAATGTAAATAGTTTCTGACGCGAGCTAAAAGTGATAATACGATCGACCTCAACCTCAAAGATATATGTTACAAACTACGCGATGTAAAACCAAATTAATTAAATTGAAGTATTATATATCGGATAGTTATAATAATAAAATAAAAACATTCTAACTCAATACCAACCACAAGAAAATACTAACTTTAAAGCGAATCAAGTGTCTAAATTTCAACTTGTGATGGAATCTTAGACTATTTAGTCAAAGGAAGCATATAAATATCATCCATATATTTTTCGAGAGGATGCCTATATATAGTATACTACCAATCAATCCAAAAGAGATGTCATATTTTTAGTGAAAAAGAAAAGAATAGTTGGTTAAACATTGATGCCACATGCTGCTCAAGTGGTTTAAGAGCTTAGTAAATATACAACTGTTTGTATAGAAACCTTCACCAAACACTAATAATAACTAGAATTTAACTTTATTCTTGTCGTGTATAAATATTTTTAGACGACCAACATATAAAATTAACATATAAGGATAAGTAACTTTTAATATAAAGCCTAATATAATAACGTAGAAAAGTGTGAACCTTGCTATATAAAAAAGCAAATTAGTGCACGAAATATTCTGCGTGCACACGGATTTTGGGGAAGTGCCTGCTATATAACTAACCAAATTCTATTAATAGTGTAATTGTTTTTACAGTATCAACGTATAACTATACTTGATAATCAGAAACTTGAGGAAATGATAACCTATTATTACTTATAATGTTAATTGAAACAAATGACCCTAATTTTATTTACCGATCTTATGTGAAAATTATCAAATAACTAAAAGAACATTTGTAATAGGGCACAAAAATCAATCTCCTTCGAAATCTTTATAGGTTTTAGATAGATATGAGAGTCAACTGAATGAAAAGGGATAAGATCTCTTTTGATGAGCTACAATTTGAATAGAGAAAATGATCCTACAAAAATCTCTTATATTTTATTTATCGATCTTCCATATTATTATTTATTTATTTCGTGTGACAGACATAGGTCATAAAATTGGTTTCCCCAATTGAAATATATGGCTCTAACATTTTCTCATGCACCAATGATAGACCTTGCTAACTTTACCTCAACAAATGGGTTATCTTGTTTGCCATACATATATTGACATTAAGTGGGCTAGCTACACTATTGATTGCTCGATTTTTTTTCCCCTCCAGTGGCGAAGACACATTTGTCCATTGGTCGGAAAATTACATTTGTTTTAACTAGATATTTTTTTTTTGTATAAATATTATATGATGAACCTTCTTGAATTCGTAGTGTGTTTATTTTTTATTTTTTTATGTTTTGACTTTTTTTCATCGTGTTTATATTTGATTTCATTTAGTAAAAATTTTGATTCCGTCACTGTCTATATACCGGTGGTCCTATGAATTGCCCATGTAAAGGGGCCAATGCAAGGGGCCAATGCAAGGGACCCAAAAAGTTAGTATTGGCAATGGGTATCAACTTTTTTCCAATAATTCATAGTCAAGTTGCAAGCACGGTACAAATAAATAATGAAAAGAATAGGATCTTACTTTTGCTTTTTATCATACAAAAACATCAAGGATGTACATTTGATTTGTTTATATTGGTTAATTAAAATGAGCCCTACCAAGCTCTCACATCTCAGTCCCCTCTGCTCCCTTTTTGAATAAATAAAGACACATTTAGGCAAAAAGAACAAAAAGAAATCTACACATACAATATATATATATATATATATAATAAAATAAAGTCTAATTAGTTTTGTGGTTAATGACTTAATTAATTGTTTTGAGGAGACATAAATGGAAAGAGAGAATGCTACTTAAAGTGCCCTTGACCATCCCTTTTAGTGTTTTGACCATTCAATATTTTACATTCTTCATGTTGGTAGTTGCTCTTTGTTAGACAAGCTTCAACAATAAAAAAGTTTGAGATAAAATTGTCTTGAATTATATTTTGATTATTTCATGAAAACTAATAATGACAGATGTAAATAGCGAGATTAGAAGAAAGAAAGACATGCAGTTTGGACAAGACAAACTCAAGAAAAACTAACATCAAAATTACAATCTACTAATATAGTTACAATTTATATCACTAAGGTACATTATTGTTCTAATCCACCAAATTAATATCCTTCTTCTATCTTTCTCCTCTTTATTGTCCACCAGGTCAACCCATGCCAAATATGTATCTCTGTGTATTTTATTCTCAGGTTAAATTTCTCTTGTATATTTATTTTAATTAAAAAAAATTATATTCTTATTATTTATTGCAAAATTATTAGATTTTTTT
Source organism: Nicotiana otophora (assembly GCA_000715115.1). Classification (NCBI taxonomy): domain Eukaryota; kingdom Viridiplantae; phylum Streptophyta; class Magnoliopsida; order Solanales; family Solanaceae; genus Nicotiana; species Nicotiana otophora. The sequence goes on from AWOL01S0000850.1 coordinate 23,247, forward strand.
CTATCTTAAGTTTTGATGGACACAGACAAAACTATCAAATATTTATATTGACAGAAGATAACAGATACCTCGTAAAATTAATCGGTGTCCCCATATTGATACTACAAATAAGAAAAAAATTGCCATCGACCTACTTCTCCAAATCAATAATATTAAAAAGACAAAAAAGGACCCAAAAAAAACTCTTTTTTGGAGTTTTGAACCAAACATGAAAATCACACTTTTGGATAGATCTTTTTAAGCTCAAGAACCAAGGTGTAGACACTCAATAGATGGACACCAAATGACAATATAGTAGCATTAAACTTTGATGCCTAAAACAAGGGATATGTTGTGTATAGTATGCTAAAAACCAAACATAAAAATTTACCCAATTCACAAAACCCCTTTTGTCTTTTAGCTATGCCAAGAATAACCTTTCAATTTTTTGAAAATAAGGGTAATGTTTATGTACACATTAATTCTTCACAGATTTCACTTATAAAATTAGACTGAATTTATTATTGTTATTGTTATTATTGTTGTTGATGCTGCTGCATGTCAGGCATGTGAAATTGATTCTTTAAAGTTTCATCATTTTATGATGAGGTAAATGTGACACTAATTATCCGCAGTTTGTTTCCCTTTTCATAATAACTACTAATCATAGCTACAAGAAGGCGGGATTTCTCAAAAAATCATAATGATCAAACAATAGGCAATTTCAAATGAAAGATGAAAGTAGTCATTATTATAATTATTTTGACAAAGCATGACCTTAAGATATGTCTCTGTTATGAAATCAGATACTATCTTTTTGGTCGTTTTTCCATCTATAAATGGCATGAGTTGCTAAGTTACAAAACGCTATGTTTGCCTAACGTTCTAGAAGTTCCACATACACCCATAAGTTGTACGTAAATGTTAGGACCCGTTTGGCCATAGATTTTGTCAAAATAAATTTGGGTTTTATTTGGCAAACATATGTTTGACCATAGATTTTGTCTATATTTTGGTTAAATCCCAAGCCCCAAATCCCAAAACCAGCTTTTGGGCCAAAATATCACTATTATAGTTTTTAAAAATTACCCCAAACTTTTGTATTTTATAAAAGAGCCCACCATTTATTAATTTGTAACGATGTTATTTCGTCTTCTCGGTCATGTGATAATGTATCATATAGTTCATTATAAAAATGATAATTTTGTATCAAATTTATTTATGTTCAGGACTATGGTTTGCGATAATATAATGAATGCTATTGATAATAGTATTGTTGGGTATTTGTGATAGTTTTTAGAACTTGTGGGTATAGGTCATATTTCATGTTTTTCCAAACCAAACTTCACCCAAAACAGATGTCCAAAACACATTTTCATCTTTAAACCAAACTTCACCAAAATCAGATTTTTCAGAATAAATTTGGGAATCTATGGACAAACGCTAGCTTAGATCCCGTTTGGACATAAGAATTTTCACCTTTTTTCAAAATCATTGTTTGGCCATAAAATTTTCAATTTTCATTTGAACATGAATTTTGGAATTTTTCAAAAATTTGAAAAACTCCAAAAAACTGTTTTTTAAAATTTTCACTCAGATCACTCACAAAAATTCAAAAACAACGCAAAATTATATTTATGTCCAAACACAACTCTAATTTTCAAATATCATTGTCACAATTTACTTTTTTCGAAATTTTACAATTCATATGTCTAAACGCCCACTTAGTCAATTATTTTAGTACTAGAGAACAACAAATTAAATTCAAATATTATACAGAGGAGCAAGGAATCTTTGTAAAGCATTTGACACAGATAAAATGGAAATATTTTTAAAGCTTGTTTGGACGGTGGTTACATGTCGTTTCAATAATGTATTGTATCATATTGTACTATATTATACTGTATCATTCGATAAATTATATCGTTTGATGTCATTTCATGATATCACCAACCAGTAATGTGAAGATTAAACTTGTAATATTATAAAAAAAATTTATGATACGGGATAAAATTATTATATAAAAAGATAGAATAAAGGATAAAATAAAATTATTTAATAATAATGAAAGGTGAGACGAGAGAAAAAGACAAGGTAACAACGTGACCACATTAAATGCTAAAAATATTACTTTTATACTCTTTCCGTTTCAATTTATGTGAACCCATTTGACTGGACAAGGAGTTTAAAAAAAAGAGAATACTTTTGAACTTGTGGTGTAAAATGAGTCACATATATTTTGTGTGGCTATAAATCATTGATAAAGGTAAATTGTTTCCAAATAGGAAAAGAGGTCATTCTTTTTGGCACGGACAAAAAAGAAAATATGTTCACATAAATTGAAACGGAGTGAGTATTACTTGAATTCAATAAAATTTATATATCTGAAAACTACGTAAAAAGTACTATAAATTATAATAATTAATAATTTAAAATATTTAAAAAGGCATATGAAAAAATTACAGTCAATGAATAATTCGTTTGACTCTCGAAATCCAAATAACTTCACATAAGTTGAGACGGATGGAGTAGTATTTGTACTCATAGGGTCATTTGGTTGAGAAATAAGTTATTCTGGGATTAATTATTCCGGGGTTGTTATCCCACTCTCTCATAAGAATAAAAATAACACAACAATCCCGAGATAACTAATCGCGGAATTAGTTATACAATAATTTTATCCCAACCAAACGTGAGATAAACTTAACTCAAATTAAATTTCGAAATTAATTATCCCTTAATTACGAGAACTATGGTTGTCACAACTTACTACCCCTTTTAGGAATTCAAATGTTATCCGAAATTTTGTGGTTTGGTGGTACTAGTTCTTCATTCTTAATATTTGAGCGTAGAAATGAAGTGTCTTTGGTAAAAAATGTTTTATCCTAAGAAAGACTAAGTTCAAATTAGTTGGGGCATAATGGGAAGCCCAAAATTTTAGTAGGCATTTGGACATAAGGATTGTGAAATCTCGGAAAAAATAAAAATTCAACTGAAAATAATATTTAAAAATTAGAGATATGTTTGGACATGAATATAATTTGGAGCTTTCTTTGAATTTTTGTGAGTGATTTTGAAGTGAAAATTTTGAAAAATAATTTCTTGGAGTTTTTCAAAATTCAACTTCAAATGAAATTTAAAATTTTTATGGCCAAATACTAATTTATGAAATTTTTTGTTATGCCAAACGGGCACTTAATTGTTTAAACGTTAACTGTTGTTGCAGAGGAATGAGGGAAGAGTAGGGTGTGTTGTTGGGGTTGGGGGGGAGGGGGGCTGTAGGTGAAGAGACTGGCATTCCCTACAGAAAAAGGAAGAGTGGGGAAAAAAGTTCTTTTTGTACACACTGCCATCATGTTGTTAATGATGATGCCTTCAATCTCTCATTCTCTCTCACACCAAACAAAGGAATTTCCTCCTTTTTCCCCCTCTCTCTCTTCCTTTTTATCTCAATAAGCATATATGGTGAATCTTTTCTTTGTTCTCAATGCTTTCTCTTTTCTCTCTCTCTCTTAGTCTATGAAAAGGCTAACTAACAAGTGAAGAAGAGTAAGAGAAAGAGAGGACATGGAAAATAATAAGAAGAAGAATAAGAATTGTGGGTGTTGGGCTGTTCTTAGGTCCACTGTTATTGGAGGTGCCTGTAGTTCTTCTGTTTCTAAACACTCTGCTAATTCTATTCCAAGAACTAGTCTTGTTTATGATGCAGGTTTGTTTCTACTTGTAACCTTTTCACTTTGTTATTATTTATTTATGACGGTTATGTTTGGTCAGCTTGTACGGTTAATTTTGGACTTATATTAAGGGTAGCCCGGTCCATTAAGGGAAGGGCCGGACCACAAGGTCTGAACCCGTGACCTCCTGGTCAATCTATCAAGACTTATATTGCTGAAAATAAATCACCTAGTGTGTTTTTAACTCCGCCTGGATTTGAACCTGAAACCTTGGCCACATCGTTGAATGCGAAAACTAAAATATATTTGTTCATTGTTTAAGTTTAAAACTTTTATCTTTCAAGGTTGGCTAATATATATACAATGTTACTTGCTTAGTGATTCTTTAGGCTTTCTTTAAGTCATTTGTAAATTTCTTTTGTTTATTGAGTGATTGTATACAAATATTAGTATGGAATTGAGATGAGCTAAAATGGAGCGACATGGACAATGAGTATTTATCTATGTTGTCTTCTTGTTTGCTGGAGTTCCCCTGCTTAATGATCATATTTAGATTGTTTATTAAATTTCAAAGAAGGATAATTTCTGTTAATATTTCAAAGGTTCTTTCTTTTGTTTAATGGAAAATTAAAGCTATTGGAATATTCAGCTTAATTCCCTTGATTCGCGAAAATACATGCTTAAATATACCACCAAGTCTTAAATTTATACATATTTCATGAATTCAAAACACCAAATATTCTGTTTGAGCAAAAGTTACTGGGTTCGGTCGGTCGGCTTGTGCCTCCTCCCCTGCCTACATCAACCTTCTATGACAGTTTTCTACCACTCTCTCCATCTAATTTTAACAATCTAGACAACATTACATGTTGGAAACCAAAATGTAGTATGTCTATTCCTAGAAAGAAATATTGAGAGATATATGAAGTATTTACAATCAAACATCTTTTTGCAAGTGCAGCCACAGAGACCCGATACCTAAACGCTAGCAACAGGGAGATGTGCGTTCAGGATGAAGCAAGAGTATCTTCTGATACTCCTCATGATACTGATCCACCAACACTTACACCAGCTGAAGAAAACAAAGTGCAACGGCAGCTGCTTCAGTTCACATTTCATGAGCTAAAAGCTGCAACGGGGAACTTCAGACCGGATAGTATTCTTGGTGAAGGTGGATTTGGATATGTATTCAAAGGCTGGATAGACGAGAACGGGACAGCACCAGCAAAGCCCGGTTCTGGGATTACGGTTGCTGTCAAGAGCTTGAAACCAGATGGTCTTCAAGGCCATAGAGAATGGGTGGTTAGTACGTAGACTATCTGCTCGTGGTTAGTAGTAGTAAGAAAATGAGTCGAATAGAGTAAGCAAGACTATATGCAATGGATAATAACGTAATGATTTTAATGCAGGCAGAAGTAGACTTCCTTGGACAGCTTCATCATCCTAATCTTGTCAAGTTAATCGGATACTGTATTGAAGATGATCAAAGGCTGCTCGTTTATGAGTTCATGACCCGTGGAAGCCTTGAAAACCATCTTTTCAGAAGTGAGTTATATGATTTCTCGTTGCATTTTGAAACGTTTGGTCTTATTAATGCAAGCAAATTGATCTTTAATCACTCTTCACAGTTGATATTGCATCCCTGACTTGAAGTCTAATTTTGCATAGTATAGTCAGGACTTGAAAGGCTTTTGTAATTTTTCCTGAAACTTAGTCATCACAAAAACCAGATGATCCAGTATTTAAGCTCTATGGTGTTCAATATTTAAGGTTCTTAGTATTGAACCCATTGTATTTAAAATTATGGGTTCGTAACTACTAGTTATTTTTAATATTTTAGTGGATTTTTACATATAAGTTTATGCTCCGCGTCTTAAGTATTGGATTAAGATGAATTTGATATTACCACTCTACATCCGCCTCTGACAGAAACACACACAATGTAAGTATGATAATGTCTATGACCAACACAGATAACATATGCAGACCGCTAAAAACTATAATTTTGTACTTCTGTTGGTAAAATGCAACTGCTGATGTATATTATAACTGTTCATAGGGACGATACCTCTCCCGTGGTCCAACAGGATAAAAATTTCGCTTGGTGCAGCCAAAGGCTTAGCATTTCTCCACGGAGGCCCTGAACCTGTCATTTACAGAGATTTCAAGACATCAAATATTTTACTTGATTCGGTATCTGATCAGGAACATCTCAATTTATGTCGTCTAATACTTATCCCGGATTCTAACACTAATATAATTCTGCAGGAATATAATGCTAAGCTTTCCGACTTTGGCCTTGCTAAAGCTGGTCCTCAAGGTGACAAAACACATGTTTCTACAAGGGTTGTGGGAACTTATGGATATGCTGCTCCAGAATATGTAATGACAGGTAAATAGCTCTCATTAATTTCTTTCATTTGTGCTAAGGATTATATGAGATTCCCTAGGGTATTTGCTAGGACGATAAGGGATAAATATCCTATGATGGTCTATAAAGCACACATATCTTAATATGAATAGAACATGATCAAGATATAGTGAGTAAATAGGTCCTCACTGCCAGAGGCAGAGCCAGAATTTTCACTAAGGGTTGTCAGAAATTAAACACACGGAAAAGCCAAGGGGATTTAACTTATAGCATATATGCATAAAACAAATTATTTTACCTAGCAACATAGTATAATTTTTCGGCGACCCCTGTGTTAAATGTGGCTCTGTCACTGCACACTGCTTAATGTGTTCTAAAAATGTCGATACATTACCAAAACCTGTCTTCTATTTTCTCAGGACATTTGACATCGAAGAGTGATGTTTTTAGTTTTGGTGTTGTGCTCTTGGAGATTTTAACTGGTAGGAGGTCTATGGACAAAAAGCGTCCGAGTGGAGAACAAAATCTTGTAGCATGGGCAAGGCCATATTTAGCTGACAAGAGAAAGTTTTATCAACTTGTGGACCCTCGGCTGGAGTTAAATTACTCCGTTAAAGGGGTGCAGAAGATCGCGCAGCTCGCTTACATGTGCCTGAGCAGGGATCCTAAATCTCGTCCTACAATGGATGAAGTTGTGAAGGCTCTTACTCCGCTTCAAGAGCTCAATGATCTCGCTATATTATCAAACCATTCTCGCTTAATACAATCAGGAAGGCGAAAGAAGAAACTAGACGGAGTGCAACAACTTAGCTATAATCATTCGAGGAGTATCAGAGAGTCTCCGTTACATTCTGGTAGGCAACATTGTAAATAATGCATTTTTAAGTTTTCTCTGAACTAAATAGTAGGAAATGAAGCCTCCAAACTAATTGAAGAAGAAAAACAGCAGGCTTTATTGTAATATGTGTTTGAAATTTTGATGAGGCTATGAATAGAATTTGAGGTGGTAGCTCATTTTCCTCTTATTGAAAGGTGAAATCTATAGAGCAGCATCCATTCGATGTTACTGATTTTCTTGGCAGGTAACTGAAATATAGCAATGTAATTGCAAACCTTTTATTTCTAGATTGTTGCTTGCAGATTTTGAGAGCGAAGTGCAAAAATAGTCTATTTAGGAACCCTATTTAAACAATAGCAAAAGTTTACAAAATTTTGAAAGTTTAGCCGCCCTAGAATCAAACTCTAGATCATTGGTCTGAAGTTCCAATCGCGGATCTATAGTTTCAAGCTTCAAATGGTTGGCTGAAGTTAGGCCTGCAGTTCAATAGTAAGGCTTGTGTCTTAGGCACCCCAAATTTTGGGAGCCCCATTTTAAAAAAAATAGGTTTATAGGTATTTAAAAAATAATATTTAGTATTTTAAATATAAAACTGAAGAAAACTTTTTAGATATATAAATAAGTAACAATTTGACTTACTTTAAAATGGATAGCAAAATAGTTTTCCCAACGTTTCAATTTGAGTTGATTTGACAATTTCGCATTTTACTCCGTCGTTAGATAACGTGTAAAAATTTTATTTTCCCTTCTTTCATTTGTCCAAGTCGATCTTTCTTTTCTCTAATCTCTTCACATTTCAGAAATTCCTACATATTTTTTATCTTTAGCTTTGATATTTTTACTTACCTTCTTTCTCCAAGATTTCATTACTCGCATTCTTTCTCCAAGATTTTATTAGTTCAAGTGTTCAACAGTATTTTTAAGCTTCCAATGGTTTTATATTTCTGTTACTCTATAAAATCTTGCCTAAGATCAAGAATATCCCAAGAAATATTAAATGAGTTCGTTATATTATCAATTGAAAATGAATTATTAGAGAAAATCGATTATAAAAAAAATTTATTAACAACTTTGTTTCTCAAGAACCTATAAGAATAGACTTCAAATAAAAAAAATTAACTTTCTTTTAAAAATTAAACCTCACATTAAACTTTGACTTTAGGCCTGGTATATGCTTGAGCCGGCCCGGGCAAACAAACTAGAGATATTTCTGCAGAATCTGCATCTTAAAAAGATGATATCTCATTGCTCTAAAAAAGACTCACTATAATGCACAATTATTTCTACAGAATCTGCACTATATGACCTACTTTTAGCCTTTTTCTTATCATCTGGTGATGCCCTGAAGAAACCAGAAAGTTTATAGATGACTTCATGGCCTAGAGAAGACTCACTTTCAATACAAATATTCCCTCTGCTAAAGATATTTATCGGTGTAAATCTCAAGCTAGAATCAAGACTAACTTTAACAAATTCTTTGAACCAGTTCAACTCTTTTCAAGAACTATAACCATATCTTGGAATAAAATACAAATAATCAAATAACTAGCAATGAACTCGTGTAATGCACGCAAAATAAATTCAACAAATATGTTCTAAATATTTTGTGCATGATTTTATTTTCAATAATATCTCTATCTCGCTGTCATCCAATTTCATTTCACTAGAACTTGCAACTGCTGGCTTGTCTTCCCTTATCTCAAGCTGGAGTAAAATATTATACTAAAATTTCATTAGATAACTGAACGGATGCATTATACTAAAATTGGACAGCCGAAATGGCATTATCATATATTCAAAATGTCCAAAATGAGTTCCGAAGGTAGTTTTAGTCACATCCTCTTTAGTCATTCTGAGTTGATGATATCTAGACCTTAAGTCTATTTTAGAGAAGATCTTAGAACCCCTAGTTGATCTGTCAAATCCTCTACAATGGGAATAGGAAACTTATTTTTCAAAGTATATTTATTCAAGTCCCTATAGTCTACACAAAGCCTCCATGTGCCATCCTTCTTATCTACTAAAACTACTGGTGAAGCAAACAGATTGTAGTTAAGTTGAATAATCCCCTTGTAACGACCCCGACCGGTTGTTTTGAGAGTATTAGCCCTGAACCCCAAATTTTTACTCCCTCTATCTCATTTTGTGGTTATGTGACTCGCCGGTAGGTTTAGTTTTTGGTTTCAAAGTGAAATGGGACATATAGTCCCTAAATGCGGAGTTTAAGTTCTAGGAATTTACCGTAGTTTGAATTGTGTGAAGACGGCTTCGGAATGGAGTGTCGACGGTTCGAATATCTTCATAGGGTAATTTTGGTCTTAGGAGCGTGTCCGGATGTTAATTTGTAGGTCCGTAGGTCATTTTAGCGTCAATTGGCAAAAGTTGGAAAATTGGATGATTTTTGGAAAGTTTGACCGGAAGTGGACTTTTTGATATCGGGGTCGAATTTTGATTTCGAAAGTTGAAGTAGGTCTGTAATGTCAATTATGACTTGTGTGCAAAATTTGAGGTCAATCGGACTTGATTTGATAGGTTTCGGCGTCAGATGTAGAAGTTTGAAGTTTTAAAGTTCATTAGGCTTGAATTGATGTGCAATTCGTGTTTTTAGCGTTGTTTGATGTAATTTAAAGGCTCGGTTAAGTTCGTATAATGTAGGACTGGTTGGTATATTTAGTTGAGGTCCCGGGAGGCCTCAGGTGGATTTTGGATGGTTAATGGATTAAATTGGACTTGTGAGAATGGCTAAAGTGCATCAGTTCTGGTGCAATTGCGCAAGATTGACCGCAGATGCGAGCTCACAGAAGAGAGCATTTGGGCGCAGAAGCGGTGCTGGATGAAATGACATGTGGTCGCAGGTGCGACGTGAAAGTCGCAGAAGCAGAGTCACTTCTGCGGAGGAATAACCGCAGAAGCGGCTTGGAAGCTCGCAGAAGCAAGTCCGCAGGAGCGAGGGAAGCCACAGAAGCGGGTATGTTGATGCTTCTGCAACGCCGCAGATACGGCTAAGTTTCCGCAGAAGCGGAACTGCTGAATATAACACTTAAATACAAGGGTTCGCGATTATGCTTCATTTTAAACATTTTGAGCTCGTGTTTTGGCGATACAAGGTAAGTCTCTTGTGCTCATTTTTTAGCAATAACCTTGTTTCCCCATTGATCTTCCCACCTAGTTTGTGTATATTTAAGATGGAATTTGGGAGTTTGAGGCTAGGGATTTGGAGAGTTTAATTTGAGGATTTAAGTGGTGATTTGGTGTCAGTTTTTTCTAAGTTTGGTATAGTTGGACTCGATATCGAATGAGTGCTCGTATTTTCTAACTTTTACCTGATTTCAAAATGTGGGTTCGGGTCGACTTTTTGGGGCGATTTTTTTATTCTTTGCTAAAGTCATAGATTTATTATTTAAATTAGTTTCTTGTAGTTGTATTTATAGTATGCAATGCTTTTGGCTAGATTTGGGTCGTTCGGAGTCGAAAAATCGAGAAAAAAGCATTCTTATCGATTGATTGAGTGATATTTGAGGTAAGTGACTTGTCTAACCTTGTGTGGGGGAACCTACCCTTAGGTTTTGGTACTGTTATGATATTTGCAATACGTGAAGGCCGTGTACGCAACGTGACGAGTGCGTACTCAGGTTATATGTTGAAAAAAAGATTCGGTTCTTGCTGAGTAGTTTTCTTTTAATTCCTTAACTGGGTTGCTCTAGCATGTGTAGTCATCATGTTTAGCCTAATGTCGCATGTCTATGTGTCTTAACTCTTACTTGCAATTTGTGAAACATGCTTAGTTAAATTACCTACTTTTTTGATCTTGTATTTAGTCTTTAACTGTAGGATTCCTTGCTGTAAATTCGTTGTTCCATAGGTTAGGAGTCGCGTATTTACTTTTGGGACTACGAGGCGGTACCTCGGGAGCTCTCCCTGTTGTGTATTTACTTTTGGGACTACGATGTGATACCTCAGGAGCTCCCCTGTTGTGTATTTACTTTTGGGATTACGAGGCGGTGCCTCGGGAGCACCCCTGTTGCATATTTACTTTTGGGACTACGGGGCGGTACATCGAGAGCTCCTCTTGTTGCATATTTATATTTGGGACTACGAGGCGGTACCTCGGGAGTGCCCCTGATGTTCACCTCTATCTGTTGTGTTGTTACCTTTCTGAAATTTTTCATTGTTAAATTCTTAGTCATTTCATTATATTATTATATCTTCTGTCTTGCTCCCTTTTTATTCTAGTAGGGCCCTAACCTGACCTCGTCACTGCTCTATCGAGGTTAGGCTTGGCACTTACTGGGTACTGTTGTGGTGTACTCATACTACACTTCTGCACATTTATTTTGTGCAGATCCAGGTTCTTCCTACCAGGCTAGATACTAGTGAGCTGGACCGTACGTGGAGACTTCAAAGTATATCTGCCAGCGTCCGCATACCTCGGAGTCCACCTCTATCCTTAATATGTTGCTTTCTTTATTTTACTAGACTCTAATGTATAGAGACACTTAACATTTTCTGTTTAGAGCTTGTGACTTGTATCTACCGAGTTTTGGGAGTTGTAATTATTTGAATCGCAGTTCGTATTTATATTTCATGTGTTGAGGTTGAGTTCAGTTATATTAAATTGCTAGGCTTACCTAGTCTTAGAGTCTAGGTACCATCATGAAATCCTATGGAGGAAAATTGGGGTCGTGACAAGTTGGTATCAGAGCACTAGGTTCATAGGTGTTATGAGTCACAAGCAGGTTTAGTAGAGTCTCACGGATCGGTACGGAGACGTCTGTACTTATCTTAGGGAGGCTATGGAACTGTTAGGAAAAGCTTCACTTCTTTGATTCCTTATCGTGTAAGAATTTGACTTCAGAATTCTAAATTTTTGTCTTTCTATTCTCTCGCAGATGGTGAGGACACTTACAACTTGATCAGATGACCAGGCACCCACACCCCCTGCTAGAGCCGCAAGAGGTCGGGGTCGGGGTAGAAGTCGAGGACGTCCACGTGGTGCAGCCAGAGCACCCGCACGAGCTGCTACAAAGGAGCCACCAGTAGCTCTAGTTGGATGGCAGGCACCTGAGATGCCTATTACTGCACTAGCCCTCCAAAAGACTCTCTCCCAGTTTCCGAGCATGTTCAGTGGCTCACGCAAAAGTGATACCACTTGCTCCTGCCACATCTCAGGTCGGGGGAGTAGCACAGACTCCTGCCGCCCGTACCCCAGAGCAACGGGTCCAGATCGACCAGGTCCTTGAGGTCATACCGATGCAACCGGTAGCTCCAGTTCAGCCCGAGGTTAGGCCAGCATTTTCTGAGGGGGATCAACTCAGGCTCGAGAGGTACAAGAAGTACCACCCTCCGACTTTCAGTGGCTTGGCGTCAAAGGATGCCTATGGTTTTCTTGAGGAGTGCCACTGTATCCTCCGTACTATGGGTGTTGCGGAGTCTAGTGGGGTTTCTTTCACTACATTCCAGCTTAGAGGAGCAACTTATCAGTGGTGGCGAGCATATGAGTTGGGTAGTCTGGACGAGGCATTTTCACTCACTTGGACTCAGTTCTCAGATATATTCTTGAGGGAGTATGTCCCCCAGAGTCTCAGAGATGTATGGCACGCAGAGTTTGATCAGTTGCGTCAGGGTTCTATGACCGTGTCAGATTATGCAGTCCGGTTCAGTGATTTGGCCAGGCATGCACCAGCATTGGTTGCTACAGTTCGGGAGCTAGTTCGTCGATTTATTGAGGGGCTCAACCCTAGTATCAGATTTAGCATGGCCCGAGAGTTGGAGATGAACATCACATACCAGCAGGTGGTGGGGATCACCCGGAGATTGTAGGGTATGTTGATTAGGGAGAGAGGGGATAGAGAGGCCAAGAAGTCTCGAGAGTCTAGCACATATAGTGGTACTCGTGCCCCAGCTGTAACTCGTCAGGGTAGGGGCTATATGGGTCGCCCTGTTCATTCAGCACTTCCAGCCGCTAGCGGTGCTTCGGCCACTCCTAGGCCTCATGCTCCTTATTATGCATCGCCATTATCTAGTGCACCTTCTGCATAGGGTGCTTTCAAAAGTCACTCCAACCGATCAGGACCGAGCCAGTCACAACAGCCACGTCCTCGAGAGCTTATTTTGTGTGTGGTGACACTCGTCATGTGGTGAGGGATTGCCCAGACTTAGGATGGGTGAACCTCCACAGACCACTCAGGCACCGCGTGCTCCACCGGGTCCTCAGGCTATGGTTACAGCACTATCTACCACTCCACCTGCACAGCCAGCTTAGGGAAGAGGTAGGACAGGTAGAGGTCGCCCTAGAGGGGGAGGCCAAGCTAGATATTATGCCCTTCCTGCTAGGACGGTGGCAGTTGCATCTGATTCTGTCATCACAAGTATTGTTCTGGTCTGTCACAGAGATGCATCAGTCTTATTTGATACGGGTTCCACTTACTCATATGAGTCATCTTATTTTGCCTCGTATTTGGGTGTATCCCGTGAATCTCTGAGTTCTCCTGTCTATGTGTCTACACCCGTATGTGATTCTATTGTTGTTGACCATGTGTACCGGTCGTGTTTGATTGTTCTTAGTGGTTTTGAGACCAGAGCCGATTTATTATTGCTCAGTATGGTGGATTTCGATGTTATTTTGGGTATGGACTAGTTGTTGCCCTATCACGTTATCCTTGATTGTCACTCCAAAACTGTGACATTGGCTATGTCAGGTCTACCGCGGCTAGAGTGCAGAGGTATCTTAGATCATGTTCCTAGCAGGGTTTTCTCATTTCTTAAGGCTCAGCGAATGGTTGAGAAGGGATGTGATATATATCTAGCATATGTGACAGATGTTAGTATTGATACTCCTACAGTCGAGTCAGTGCCGATAGTGAGGGACTATTCAAATGTATTCCTGGTAGATCTTTCGGGCATGCCGCCCAATAGGGATATTGACTTTGGCATTGATTTGTTACCGGGCACTCAGCCTATTTCTATTCCACCTTACCGTATGGCCCCAGTTGAGTTGAAAGAATTAAAGGAGCAGTTGCAAGAGTTGCTCGGTAAGGGCTTTATTCGACCCAGTGTATTGCCTTGGGGTGCTCCTGTCTTGTTAGTAAAGAAGAAGGATAGTTCTATGCGAATATGTATTGATTATCGCCAATTGAACAAGATTCCAGTGAATAATAGGTATCCATTACTAAGTACTGATGACCTATTTGATCAACTTCAGAGTGCTAGAGTGTTCTCTAAGATCGATTTAAATTCAGGCTATCATCAGTTGAAAATTCGGGAGCCAGATATCCCGAAGACTGCTTTCAAGACTCGGTATGGTCATTACGAGTTCCTTGTGATGTCTTTTGGGTTGACCAATGCCCCAGCAACATTTATGCACCTGATGAACATTGTATTTCAACCATATCTTGATTCTTTCATCATTGTGTTTATTTACGACATTCTGATGTACTCCCAGAGTCGGGAGGATCATGAGCAGCACTTGAGGACCATGCTTCAGACTTTGAGGGAAAAGAAGTTATATGCAAAAATTTTGAAATGTGAATTTTGGCTAGAGCCAGTGGTATTTTTGGGTCATGTAGTATCGAGTGATGGGATCAAGGTAGATCCGAAGAAGATTGAAGCAGTGCAGAGTTGGCACAGACCTTCCTCGGCTAAGGAGATCCAGAGTTTTCTTGTCTTGGCGGGGTATTACCGTTGATTCGTAGAGGGTTTATCGTCTATTGTTGCACCTATGACTAGATTGATCTAGAAGGGTGCTTCATTCAAGTGGATCGAAGATTGTGAGGAGAGCTTTCAAAAGCTCAAGACTGCTTTGACTACAGCCCCAGTGTTAGTGTTGCCTACTGGATCAGGGTCCTATACGGTGTATTGTGATGCGTCGCGCATTGGTCTCGGTGCGATGTTGATGCAGAACGATAGGGTGATTTCCTATGCGTCTAGACAGTTGAAGGTGCATGAGAAGAACTATCCGGTCCATAACCTCGAGTTAGAAGCTATTGTTCATGCCTTGAAGAGACGTCATTATTTGTATGGTGTCCCTTGTGAGGTCTACACCGATCACCGAAGTCTACAACATCTGTTTAAATAGAAGGATCTTAACTTATGGCAGCGGAGATGGTTCGAGCTGCTTAAGGATTATGATATCACCATTCTTTATCATCCCAGGAAGGCCAATGTGTTGGTCGATGCCTTGAGTCACAAGGTGGAAAGTTTGAGAAGCTTAGCATATCTACCGGTAGCAGAGAGACCTTTGGGCTTGGATGTTCAGGCCTTGGCCAACCAGTTTGTCAGATTGGATGCTTTCGAGCCGAGTCAAGTTTTGGCTTGTGTGGTTTCTCAGTCTTCTCTTAGAGATGGCGGTGTATTAAGGATGCAGGACAGACTATTTGTGCCTAATATAGATGGTTTGCGTGAGTTGATTCTCGAGGAGGCTCACAGTTCGCGAGACAACATTCATTCAAGTGTCGCAAAGATGTATTAGGACCTGAGACAACACTATTGGTAGAGGCAGATGAAGAATGACATAGTGGAATATGTAGCTCGGTGCCTAAATTTTCAGCAGGTGAAGTATGAGCATCAATAACCAGGTGGAATGCTTCAGAACATAGAGATTCTGGAGTGGAAATGGGAGCGGATCACTATAGGTTTCGTTGTTGGGCTCCTACAGACTCAGAGGAAGTTCGATGTAGTTTGGGTGATTGTGGATAGATTGAGCAAGTCAGATCATTTCATTCCTGTGATTACTACTTACTCTTCGGAGGAGCTAGCTCAGGTTTACATTTGCAAACTTGTCAAGCTTCATGGCGTGCCAGTATATATCATCTCTAACCGGGGTACATAGTTTACATCATGGTTCTAGAGAGTCGTACAATATGAGTTGGGTACTCAGTTGGAGTTGAGTACAACATTTTATGCTTAGACGAGCGGACAGTTAGAGCGCACTATTCAGATATTGAGGGATATGTTTCGTGCGTGTGTGATGGATTTTGGGGGTGCTTGGGATCAGTTCTTGCCACTTGCGGAGTTTGCCTACAACAACAATTATCAGTTGAGCATTCAGATGGCATTGTATGAGGCTTTGTATGGTAGACGATGCCGGTCTCTAGTGGGTTGGTTCAAGCCGGGCGAGGCTAGGCTATTGGGTACAGACTTGGTTCAGGATGCTTTGGAAAAGGTTAAATTGATTCGGGATCGACTTTGTACAGCCCAATCCAGGAAGAAGAGTTATGCAGATCGAAAGGTTGTTATGAGGTTCTTGCATTCATGGTTGGGGAGCGGGTCTTGCTCCGAGCTTCTCCCATGAAGGGTGTTATGAGGTTCGGGAGGAAGGGCAAGTTGAGCCTTAGGTATATCGGGCCTTTTGAGATTCTTGAGAGGGTTGGATAGGTGGCCTACAGACTTGCACTGCCACCTAGTCTCTCTGCATTTCATCAAGTATTCCATGTTTCCATGCTATTGAAGTATCACGGCGATCCGTCTCATGTGTTAGACTTCAACTCAGTCCAGTTGGACAAGGATCCATCTTATGTCGAGGAGCCGGTGGCCATTTTGGACAGGCAGGTCTGAAAGTTGAGGTCGAAGAACATCGCTTCAGTGAAGGTTCAGTGGAGGGGTCATCCGGCTGAGGAGGCGACTTGGAAGACCGAGCATGATATGCGCAGCCGTTATCCTCATCTTTTCACCACTTCAGGTATGTCTCTATACTCATTCGAGAATGAACGTTTGTCTTAAGAGGGGGAGGATGTAACGACCCGACCAGTCATTTTATGAGTATTAGCCCCGAACCCCAAATTTTTGCTCCCTTTATCTCATTTTGTGGTTACGTGACTCGCCGGGAGGTTTGGTTTTTGATTTTAGAGTGAAATGGGACACATAGTCCCTAAATTCGGAGTTTAAGTTCTAGGAATTTACCGTAGTTTTCATTGTATGAATACGACTCCGGAATGGAGTGTCGACGGTTCTAATAGCTCCGTAGGGTGATTTTGATCTTAGGAGCGTGTCCGGATGTTCTTTGGAGGTCCGTAGGTCATTTGAGCATCAATTGGCGAAAGTTGCAAAATTGGATGATTTTTGGGAAGTTTGATCGGGAGTGGACTTTTTGAGATCGGGGTTGGATTTCGATTCCGGAAGTTGGAGTAGGCCCATAATGGCAATTATGACTTGTGTGCAAAATTTGAGGTCAATCGGACTTGATTTGATAGGTTTCGGCATCGGATGTAGAAGTTTGAAGTTTTAAAGTTCAATAGGCTTGAATCGATGCGCAATTCATGTTTTTAGCGTTGTTTGATGTAATATAAAGGCTCGGCTAAGTTCGTATGATATAGTACTGGTTGGTATATTTGGTTGACGTCCTAGGAGGCCTCGGGTGGATTCTGGATGGTTAACGGATTAAATTGAACTTGTGAGAATGGCTGAAGTGCATCAGTTCTGGTGCAATCGCACCTGTGCATGATTGATCGCAGGTGCGAGCATTTGGGTGCAGAAGCGGGGCTGGAGGAAATGGCATGTGGTCATAGGTGCGACGTGAAGGCCAAAGAAACGAAGTCGCTTCTGCGGAGGAATAACCGCAGAAGCGGAATTGGGCAGTGGGTTGGGTTCTTGAGAGGAATTTCGAGGATTTTGAGCTCGGGTTTTGGCAAATCTTGAGAGGATTTTCGAGGGTTTTCTTGAGGTAAGTCTCTTGTGCTCATTTTTATCAATAACCTTGTTTCCCCATTGATTTTCCCACCTAATTTGTATGTATTTAAGGTGGAATTTGAGAGTTTAAGGCTAGGGATTTGGAGAGTTTAATTTGGGGATTTGAGTGGTGATTTTGTGTTGGATTTCGGTGAATTTGGTATGGTTGGAATCGATATCAAATGGGTGTTCGTATTTTGTGACTTTTACCCGATTTCGAAATGTGGGCTCGGCTCGACCTTTTGGGGCAAGTTTTCGATTCTTTGCTAAAGTCGTAGATTTATAATTTAAATTAGTTTTTTCTAGTTGTATTTATAGTATGTAATTTCTTTTGGCTAGATTTGGGCCATTCTGAGTCCAAAAATCGAGGGAAATTCATTCTTATCGATTGATTGAGCGAGATTTGAGGTAAGTGACTTATTTAAACCTCCCCTTAGGTTTGTTATTGTTATGATATTTGCAATACTGAAAGGCCGTGTACGCGAGGTGACGAGTGCGTACTCTGGTTATATGTTGAAAACAAATTCGGTTCTTGCTGAATAGTTTTCTTTTAGTTCCTTAAGTGAGTTGCTCTAGCCTGTGTAGTCATCATGTTTTGCCTAATATCGCATGCCTACGTGTCTTAACTCTTACTTGCAATTCGTGCAACATGCTTAGTATAATTACCTGCTTCCTTGATCTTATATTCAGTCTTTAACTGTAGGATTCCTTACTGTAAATTCGTTGTTCCATAGGTTATGAGTCACGTATTTACTTTTGGGACTATGAGGTGGTACCTCGGGAGCTCCACCTATTGTGTATTTACTTTTGGGACTACGAGACGGTACCTCGGGAGCTCCCCTGTTGCATATTCACTTTTGGGACTATAAGGCGGTACCTCGGGAGCTCCTCTTGTTGCGTATATACATTTGACACTACGAGACGGTACCTGGGGAGTGCCCTTGTTGTTCACCTCTATTTGTTGTGTTGTTACCTTTCTGAAATTTCTCATTATTAAATTCTCAGTCATTTCATTATATTATTATATCTTCTGCCTTGCTCCCTTTTTATTCCAATAGGGCCCTGACCTGACCTCGTCACTATTCTACCGAGGTTAGGCTTAGCACTTACTGGGTACCGTTGTGGTGTACTCATACTATACTTTTGCATTTTTGTTTTGTGCAGACCCAGGTTCTTTCTACCATGCCAGATACCAGTGAGCTGGACTGTGGAGACTTCAAATTATATCTGTCAGTATCCGCAGACCTCGGAGTCCCCCTCTATCCTTAATATGTTGCTTTCTTTATTTTGCTAGACTCTGATGTATAGAGATAATTAACATTTTCTCTTTAGAGATTGTGACTTGTTTCTACCGGATTTTGGGAGTTGTAATTATTTGAATCGCAGTTCGTATTTATATTTCATGTGTTGAGGTTGAGTTCAGCTTATATTCAGTTATTCCGCAAATTGTTAGCCTTACCTGGTCCAATATTTGTTGTACAAGACCTTCAATAATATCCTACTTAACTAAAGGATACCTATAAGGCTTTTTTATTCACAGGCTCAGTTCCATTTTGCAAAACAATTATGTGATAAAAAACACCCCTAGAAGGAGGTAACTCAGCACGCTCTTCAAATAGTTTAGAGTACTCAGCTAGTAGTTGTACTAGTCTAGCATATGTCTCAGCTTTCTTAGCTTTAATGGCATACCATTTATCCCCTACACTCCCCATGGTTACTACTTTTATCATGCATAATTGAGATAAATTACCTACATATTTGACTAACTTTTTAGCTTCTTGAACTTTTACTTAACTACCAGCACCCCTGAGAAGGTGTTTCCTTCCCTTGTACCACGATTTCATAGTCAGCTTCCTAATATTCATCTTAGTGTCCCCGAGTGTTAGTATCCATTGCACTCCTAGAACCTACCCACATGCTAAGGGTAGTAGTAAAAATTTTGCTGAAAATTCAGCACCCTACAACAATCAAGTGATTGTGCACACCTTGTCTACCATCATGTTCCTATTAGCAGCAGCTACTAATTGAGGATTTGTAGACCTGATTGTACACCCTAAATGCTTGACCAATTCGGGGTCTATGAAACTATGAGAGCTCTCAGTATCGATCAGTATACTTAAAGACTTTTTCGCATAATAACCAGTGATATCCCACTGAACCATTGAAAGCATGGTTAGAAATTTCCATATGTTCCATACATTGAGATGATCCATTTGATCAATACCTTCATCATGTATTACTAACTCACGTTCGTCATCTGTATTAGACACGTCTTCTACCTCCTCTAGTTCTAGTAGATTTAACTGTTTTGAATTGTTACACCTATGTCCTGGTGTATATTTCTCATTACAAAAATAACACAATCCCATTGCTCTTTTTTCATTCATCTCATCTATACTTAGTGTCCTTTTAGTAAACCCTTTAATATAAGAAGAATTATCAGAATTAGGAGTTGGTAATAAAGACTTACCGATGTTGTTTTGTCCTGCATAACTCTTAGTTGAAGAGTTGGCTGTGTAGGAAAGTTGTTTAGTTGCAGCTAAGTATGCCTCTTACATTATTGCAGTTCTGTACACTTGTGATAAAGTTGTTGGATTGGTCAGGTTGACAGCAATGTTCAACTCATGCTTCAGACCACCAAGAAAACAATTGTTTGCATTCTCTTTAGATAGCCTTACTCTATTCAGATTCCTTTCAAAGATGGCTTGATATTCCTTCACACTTCCAGTCTATTTAATCTTTTTGATTTCTTCCATTAGGTCATCAAAATCATCTCCAAACCTTTCAACTAATGCTATCACATACCAATTCCAAGTATTTGGTTGAAGGTATTGTCTATATCTCATAAACGACAGATGCCATTGAAGAGCTTCACTTTCCAACTGCATAGCAGTTACTTCCACCTTTTTCTGAGTAGCAACTCTCTCTATGGAAAAAAACTATTCGATTTTGAACAACCACGATCTGACATATTCTCCTGTGAATCTCAAAAATTCCATCCTTGACCACCTAGAGAAATTAGAATTATGTTGATGCTAACTGCTAGGGCTTTTATCTAGATGAGATCTCTCTTCAGACGGTTCACATTCATTTTGCAATGGTGATTTGTCCTTATGATGATCCCTAGAATTGGATAGTTGTTCCTTTAATTCATGGACTGTTTGATCCAGATATTTCAAATTGGAAACTTCCCCAGATAAAGCTCCCATATCTGCTATTAATTTTTTCATCAACTCATGTAAGTCCACAGATTCTTCAACTAAGTTTTCATTTGATCAAGTACCTTTCGCCATGATTTCAAAGATTGTAGGTTTTGATACCAATATAACATGATTATAGGAATTCAAATTGAATTAGAGGATTGCAGCACTGCCTCAGGAGTTGCTCGAGAAAGCAGTTGAGCTAAGGAATTTGCAGAAGAAGAAGAAGAAGAAGTAGAAGAAGAGAGAATTTAGGATAGAATTGTATGTATTGATTGGTAAAATGAAATTGTAACTTACAATCCTATTTGTACTGATTACATTGTATCCAAAATGATAAAGCTATAACAGATTCTTCTCTAACTGAATTCTGTTATTCTAACTAACTCAACTAACTTTAACTAACTCTCCCTCTATGTAACTTTTGAACTTGCATGACTTCTTTTTCTACTACTTGAGTTGCTCGAGCCAATCTTCTATAATTGTATATCAGTGGCGGAGCCAGAAAGTTTACTAAAGGGTGTCAAAACATAAAAAGCTAAACACACAAAAATATCAAAGGGAGTCAACATATAGTATATATACTTCAAAAGAATATTTTAACCCCTCTACATAGTGTAATTTTCTAACGAAATGAGTGTGGCCCTGCCACTGAACGGATCCCAATATAGTGGAATATTTAAAGTTTCCACATAGAGCCTAACTGGTTTGGAATTGAGTACATACTAGTTGATATTTGGACCCACACATAGAAAAGTAATCTAAAATTCTACATTAGTAGTTTTTGTTTTTAGAGTATTTATTGTTACTACAATTAAATCAAATAAATATACAATGGAGACTTCGAGCCATTAATCTGGAAAGCAAGTAAGACGTACATTAATTAACTTGTAAAAAAATCACAACAAATTATGATATGAAAGTTGAGGATTCATCAAACACATCACTGAAATTTGTGTTTTTGACAGGAAAAAATTACTGCAATAAGTGCTAAAAGTTACAGCTTGTTTGGATGGTTGTTACCTATTGTATGATATCATATTATTACTTCAAATACAATATTTATTTTGATTGTTTACTTAAATTTTATTGTATTGTATTGTTAAATCTGTCGTTACGTAACAACAAAAAGTGTCACTTTATGTAATGACGAATTTGGTGTGGTGGCGTCGTTATCTTTTTTTTTCTCATTTTATCCTTCTTTATTATTAAATAATCATATTTTTATCCTTTACTCTGCTTTTTAATATAATACTATGCTTCGTGTCCTATTTTTTCTTAGTAATATTGTAAGTTTATTCTTCATATTTTTGGTGCGTGATATTATGAAACGACGACAAATGATACAATCTATCCAAAAACTGTATTCATCAAACAATACAATATGATACATTATGAAACGACATGTAACAACCATCCAAGCAAGCTGTTACAGAAAGGAAAAGATCTAGAGAGGGGAGGTAGAGGGAAGAAAAGAAAAAAGCTGCAAAAAAGTATAAGATATTAAGAAATGTAGCTCAAAGTAACAATATAAAACAAGAAGATAAGTAATAGAATAAGAGAAGAAGAAATAACTTTCTTATTTCATCAAGTGTTCAAATGTATCGCATATCACATTTCATGCCTCTATTTATCCTATTACATAGAAGGTTATAAAATGATTGTCTTAAACATGACATTAAAAATTGAGATCATGGGGAGGGGTTATGGAGGTGTGAGAGTTACAATCATAATAGTGATGAGTAGTGGGAGGTTATTTACATCATGGGTGAAATTAGTGGGAGTAGTGGACATCCATATTTACTAATAGTTTTACAACACTCCCCCTTGGATGTCCAAAAATAAATAATATGCCTCATTAAAATGTTACTAAGAAAGTGAAGGAAAAAGAGTACACATATATGTAATACGCTTTATTTGATGCCTCGTTAAAAACCTTACTAGAAAAATCCAGTGGGACAAAACCTAGGCTAAGGAAAAAAGAGTACATCATGTATCTTACTCCCCCTCATGAAAACATCACTTTATTTCTCGAAGACGACACATTCCAATCTTCCGTCTCAACTTCTCAAATGCTAAAGTTGGTAATGTCTTAGTGAATAGATCAGCCAAATTTTCACATGAACGAATCTGTTGAACATTAGTTTCACCATTTTGTTGAAGATCGTGCATGAAAAAAATAATTTGGTGAAATGTGCTTTGTCTGTCTCCTTTGACATATCCTCCTTTCAGTTGAGTAATGCAAGCATCATTGTCTTCATATAGTATAGTTGAATTATCTTTTTTCATAAGAAAACCACACATTTCCTGAATATTGATATCAACCAAACACATTCCCGACTAGCTTCATGAATGGCTATTATCTCAATATGATTTGAAGATATGACAGTTATTGTTTGTTTCACTGAATGCCATGATATAGTTGCATAAACAAATTGCATGTTTGAGATCGGGCTTTATGTGGATCAGACAAATAACTTGTATCGGCATAGCCACTCATTTCTGACTTGAATTCATTAGAATAAAGCAATTCCATATCTATAGTTTCCCAAAGATATCTAAATATATGCTTAACACCATTCTAATGTCTTCTAGTTGGGGAGGAGCTGAATCTTGCTAATAAGCTTACTACAAAATTAATATCTGGCCGGGTATTATTGGCAAGATACATCAGCGCCTTAATTGCACTAAGATATAGAGTTTCATCACTAATGAGCTCTTTATCATTTTCTTTAGGCTGAAATAGATCTTTATTTATGTCAAGCGATCTCACAACCATTGGGGTACTCAATGGATGTGCATTATTCATGTAAAATCGCTTTAAACCCTTTTCAGTGTATGTTGATTGATGGACAAAAATTATATTTTTTACATTCTCAAATTATAGGCCAAGACAAAATTTTGTCTTATCAAGATCTTTCATTTCAAATTCTCTCTTCAAACACTCTACAGTCTTTAGTAGCTCTTTAGAAGTGCCAATGATATTGAAGTCATCAACATATATAGCTATAATGACACATTCAGATCCAGGCCTCTTAATAAAGACACAAGGAAAAATAGGGTCATTTTTGTACCATTCCTTTAGCAAATACTCGCTAAGGCGATTGTACCATATCATCCCTGTTTGCTTCAATCCGTATAAGAATTTCTGAAGATTTATTGAACAAGTTTCCCTTGAACTTTTATGTGCTTCAGGAACTTTAAATTCTTCAGGGATTTTCATAAAAAATTCATTGTCCAGTGAGCCATATAAGTAGGTTGTGACAACATCCATCAACCGCACATCAAGCTTTTCATGGACTGCCAGATTTATTAGATACCTGAAGGTAATTGTATCTACCACAGGATAATATATCTCCATATAATCAATGTCAGGCCTTTGCGAAAACCCATGTTCCATAAGTCTTGCTTTATATCTTACGACTTCACTTTTCTCATTTCAGTTTTCGCACAAAAACCTATTTTTACCCCACTAGCTTGACACCTTCAGGCGTTCGAACTATTAGTCAGAAAACTTCACGTTTTTCGAGTGAAGCCAATTCCATTTGAGTTGCATTTTTTCATTCTGGCCAGTCATTTCTCTATCTACATTCTTCGACAGATTTTGGCTTAAGATACTCATCTTGTTGCATTACTTCAACTGCAATATTATATGCAAAACTGTTGCTAATAACAATATTATTTCGATTCCACCTTTTTTCCGTAGAGACATAACTTATTGAGATCTCTTTATTTTCATTATTTTCAGGTACTTGAACCTCCCGTGAGGTCTTATCAACCGTTATGTCTTTATGTTGTTCTTGAGCAATTGCCTTCACATTATGATCAACTTGATCATTTCCTCATTTCTTTTTTCGAGGATTTTTATCCTTGGAACCCATTGGTCTACTACGTTTAAGGCGTGGCCTAGACTCATTTGCATTATCATACTATCCAATAGGGACATCAACTCGAATTGGAGCATTTACAGCTGGAATATGCGATTTAGTAACCCGTGGAAGGTTAGTAAATGCATCTGCCAATTGATTTAAAATATTTTGCATATAAATGATATTTTGAACTTCTTGTTTACATTTATTTGTATGAGGATCTAAATGAGATAGAGATAATGCATTCCAATCTATCTCTTTTTTCTGCTATTTATTTTCTCTGCCTAATATTAGGAAAACCGATTCATCAAAATGACAATCAGCAAATCTGGTTGTAAACAAATCTCCTGTCATAGGCTCCAGATATTTAATAATTGAAGGAGATTCATAACCAACATATACTCCCAAACTTCTTTGGGGATCCATCTTTGTGTGTTGTGGTTGAGCAATTGGAACATATACCGCGCATCCAAAAAAGATTAGATGGAAAATATTTGGCTCCTGATCAAGAGCCAATTGTAATGCGAAACTTCATGATAACTGGTTGGACTTATGCGCACAAGTGCTGCTGCATGCAAAATAGCATGTCCCCACACTGAAAGAGAAAGTTTTATCCTCATTAGCAATGGTCTAGCTATTAATTAGAGGCATTTAATCAACGATTCTGCTAGACCATTTTTAGTATAACATGAGCAACCAGATGCTCAACTTTTATTCCAATGGCCATACAATAATCAGTAAAGGCCTGAGATGTAAATTCACCAGCATTATCAAGATAAATTGTCTTAATTGTATAATCTGGAAATTGTGCTCTTAACTTTATTATTTGGGCCAACAATATCGAAAATTCCATATTACGAGTTGAGAATAAGCACACATGTGACTATCTTGTAGATGCGTCTATCAAGATCATAAACTACTTGAATGTTCCACATGGAGGGTGTATAGGCCCACATATATCACCATGTATGTGTTCCATAAATGTATGAGATTCAATACTAACTTTAGCTGTTGATGGTTGAATAATCAATTTTTCTTGAGAACAAGCAGCATAAGAAAATTGCTTATATTGAAGAATTTTCTTTGATGTTTGGCTAAAATTCCATATTTTTGCATGTAATTTACCTTTCATTAAACCTTAATCTTGTTAACTTTGATGTGAATATTTGTGATTCGAGCTTAATAACGGTATTTTGTATGTGTAGGAATTAATTGGAAGTGATTTGGGGAGTTTGCATGCAAATTGACGTAAAAAATAAAGAATTTGGAGGAAGTATAAGTTGGTGCCCAGGTTAGTGCCAGGCACCAACCAAAACGCCATTGAAAACATGATAAAATATTCATTATCCAGGTTGGCACTAGGCACCAACAAAAACGCCATTGACGGAAGTGAAAAAAGTTTGCTGTCCAGGTTGGCACCAAGCGAGATACCAAAGGGCGGATTTTGTCCTAATTCGGCTGGGACTTGGGAATTTCAACCGTACACGTCCCCAGCATGTATAAAAGGGGTCTATTTTTAGGGGTGGACATTATTTGGAGGCACGAACATCATGTGGAACAACTTTTTGAGGAGAAAATCATCGAGTTCTTCATTCCTTCATCTTTTCTTTGTAATTTGTTTATGCAAAAATACTTGGAAAATTGTTACTACGAACATGAGTGGTTAAGCACTCTAGTTTCTAGGGTTGTGGTTGACATGATTATTAATGTTTACTAATTACATCTTCGTTAATTTGGATTATCATCTTGTGGTTGTATCTTTAATTCTAGTTTTAATTTGTGACTTGTTGTAGCTACCATTTCACCCTACTATATATGTTGTGCTTGGGAAAGCCATATTTAGATTAGAGTAGAATTAAAGAGAGCTTGTTTCTAAACCCGTGACTCGGGGAACGATTTCGCAGTTAGGATAGAAATATACCTAACAGTCTTGCTTAGTTGAATATCGTATTATATTCGTTCATGATAGACTCAATACCATAGCAATATATGATTGATATATTGTGGATAGGCGAATAGTATTGTGGGAACATGTTATTCATATAAACGATCCAGTCAATTAGCAACCATAGATAATCTCGATTAGCGAGTGTGATTATTGAACTTAATAGGATTGATAAACCAACCACAATCCTCGAATCTTCATCTCCTCTGATTAAAATCTCATCATATACATTTGTATTTTTGATAAATTAGTCGTTACTTGTTTAATTTCCGCAATAGTAGATTAATTAGAAAAATAACACTCTTGATTATCTTGGACATTAAATTGATTTTAGTTTGCTTAATTAATAATTACTCTAAGTTTCTGTGGGTTCGACATCCGACTTTCGAATCATTTTATTACTTGACGGTCACGTATATTTGTGTGTACTTGGGGAACCAACATTCTTGTTCTTCAATGTGTGCCCATTTGAATTCTCTATTATTCTGCGCATCATTAGAACCGGGATGGCCTAACCGGTCATGCCAAATGATAAAGTTATTAGAAGTACTAAACTTTTTATTTACTATGGCATGTGATTCAATCACACCAACGTTTGTGCGGTACAACCCAGAAGAAAGTGCGGGTAATTTTTTATGCACACATTTGTTTTTCACTTTTATTGTAGTCATATAAAAGTATTCAATATTTCCTTCATTAGAGGTCTCGATATCGTAGCCATTTTGGCGAATAGCTTTAAAACTCAACAAGTTTCGTTGAGACTTACTACATATAATATATTATTAATAGTCAATACCGTTCCTCCAGGTAGTAATAAGGTCGCTCTTCCAGATCCCTCAATTAATTTTGTACTACCAGATATTGTATTAACATAGGCATTTTCATAACCAAATAAGAGAAAAATTTATTTTCTCTTAATATTGTGTGAGTTATAGCACTATCCGAAAGACATAAATCTTCATTACTCATCTTGGATCCAATTGAAGACTGAAAAATTTTATTTTCTTCATAAAAAATAAAAGTATACCATAAGAAATACAGAAAAACTAACAACACCAACAACAAAAACAACATAAGACAACTTAAGTACTACTTGAAAATAAAAATAACTTTAGAATGAGACAAAAAAATATTAAAAATAAAAATAACAACATAATTGCATTCCCCGGTAAAATGATCAAACTTTAGTTTTGATCCCCAAAAAAGTCTTCAACTTTCAAATGAGTAAGATCATCGAGGCCTTCAAAATCATCATCATTTAAAGCAAGATTTGCCTCGACATTATCATCATTTTTGTTTGAAGGCCTTGTCTCAAAATTATTTTTAAAGGTCAAGTGAGACTCAACTGGGGAATTAGGAGAAGATGCTTCAACATTATTTACCTTTCTATTGATGGAGTTTTGATAAAGCCTGACAAAATGCTCAGGTGCATGGCATTCAATTTTCCAATGACCTTTCATGCTACAGCGGTGGTAGTTACCTTTTTTGCCTCTTGAAAGATTGTTTTGAGAACTCATATTGTTCTCTCGTTTGCCATGACCACCACGATGGTGATTATTATACCGTTTCTTGTCATTGCCATGCCCACGTACATTCATATGGCCATGATAATTATTCTGCCTTTTTTAGACTTATCACGTCTCGCTGCCATGTTCAGGAATTGGAGCTGACCTTGTGGGACGGGTTTCATGATTTTTCATCAAAAAGGGTTTTATGTTGCTCAGCCACCAGAAGGCATGAGATCAATTCAGAATATTTTTTAAAACTCCTTTCACGGTATTGCTGTTGTAATACCATATTTGAGGCATGAATAATCACAGTCTTTTCCAACAAATCCTCATCATTCATAACATCCCTACATAATTTTAATCGGGAAGTTATTCGAAATACAACAAAGTTATACTCACGTGTAGTCTTAAAATCTTGCAACCGTAAGTGCATCCACATATCTAGTCATTGAAAATACCGTAGCCTTAAGGTGATCATACCTTTCCTTCAGACCAGTCCGCAATTCAAGTAGATCTTTCACTGTCAATTATTCAACCTTCAAACTTTCATCCAGATGATGACGAAGGAAAATCATGGCCTTCGCTTTGTCCTGGATTGATGCCCCATTACCCTGAGTAATAGTGTCACCAAGACCTTTAGCGGCTAAGTGAATCTCAGCATCGAGAACCCATGATAGATAATTCTTTCCAGAAATGTCAAGTGCCACAAACTCAAGCTTTGAGAAATTCGACATAGTGAAAACTATCAAAAAAAAATAAATAATTAGAAATTATTAGGATAATACCAAAAAGAAATAATTTGACTTACTTATAAAAGTGTGACCTATATAAACTATATGATTAACAATTTCGAAAAGAAAAAAGTACTTTTTTTTTAACAAATAGTTTTCACACAAATAATATCCTAATAGGCTAGTTAGGCTTATAAGAACTTCACACTATCTCTGACAAGTTTTTAGTATAAAGCATGTTGTATCTGTTTTATTAAGTAAATGATTTTCAGATCATTCGAAAAACAAAAACAGTAAATGCAAAAGTTTAAGATGTAAAAATAGAACCAGCTAGTATAACCAATCATTGTTTCAATATATAGATATTTGAGTGTAAAAGAAAGTCATGAAAACTAAATGAAATATGAACATGATTAGTTAAAAGTATATACCTAGTGGATAGAAGAGTGGGAACTTAACTCGGAGAAGGTTAGAGTTTAACCTTGAGGTAAAAGGATTCGTGTTGATAATGTATTAAGAAATGTAGCTCAAAGTAACAATATAAAATAAGAAGATAATTAATAGAATAAGAAAAGAAAAAATAGATTTTTTATTTCATCAAGTGTTCAAGTGTATTCCATATCACATTTCATGCCTCTATTTATACCATTATATAGAAGGTTACAAAATGATTGTCTTAAACATGACAATAACAATTGAGATCATGGGAAAGATCATGGGAATGGGTTATGGAGGTGTGAGAGTTACAATCATAATAGTGATGAGTAAGGTGGCAAATGGGCGGGGTGGGCTGAATTTGGGTGGGTTAAGATGGTTTAGGTCAATAAATGGGTCATTGCTCATCCCAGCCCAAAGTGTACTTGAGCTAAGATGGGCTGTGTCAAGATGGGCTAAACAGTGGGTCATAACCCAACCCGCCCAACTTGACCCATATTTTAGAACTATGCTCATCTTGCATAAACAAAGCCTTTTACTATTTATACACCTATGTATGTTCCTTTCTTTCTTAGCTTCTTCATTATTCATTCCATGCACCGACGATGAATTGCTATATATTTAACTTTTAATTTTTAGCTAAGAAACACATATGGATTAATCTTCTACTTGATTATTCATGAGCTTTTATGACTTTCTAAAACTAAATAAATATTTAAAAGTGTATAGAAAGAAGAAAAAAAGCAAAGAAAATAGCGGTTGAAAAAAAAAGATAATGTTTCGGAAAATCTTTTGAAGAAATATTTTGTGCAAGATAAAGGTTTGGCTAGTTGAAGTTTTTTTTCCTCGATGTTGGAATTGTTCCATAAACAATTTATTTAGAAAAGAGCCTTTCGGCCACACAAAATTTCCCGAAAATTTCGTTAATTAAATCTTTTTAGAAAAAAACAACTCAGATAATTTTCTGTACAAACTTTGATTTATATCTATTTATGTAGTTATTATTTGTTCTTTACAATGTGACACAAGAAGTCATATTTCCTACTTAAGAAGTACTTCCTCCTTTCCAAAAAAAAAAATACTATTATTATTTTGAGAATCAAAAATATATTTTCTTAAATAACAAATTAGTATTTAAAATTCGTAAGTTCAAAAATATCTTTTATGTTATTTCTAAATAAGTAAATTTCACAACTCAAATACAAAATTATTCATATTTACATTAAAACTTAATACCTTGATTCTCATTTTTAAACTTAGATACAACAACTAATGATGGGGCAACTAAGTAAATTTTCAGACAAGCCTTCAGTTGGGTTTTGAGTGAGTTTCATTGGTTGTATTTGGGCTACTTCATGGATTAAAATAGACTATAAAATGATGGGTTAACTTGGGCTTAGCCTAAATAGACTCATGGGCTAAAATGTTTGTACCTCACTCCATTAATCTTTGGGAGGGTTGGACGACTTGGATGAGTTTGTGCTCAAATTGCCACCTCTAGTGATAAGTAGTGGGAGATTATTTACATTATAGGTGAAATTAGTGGGAGTAGTGAACATCCACATTTACTATTAATAGTTTTACAACATAAGATAATTCTATAAAATAGTCCGTTAAATATATTGTTTTTAAAAAGGTTGCCATAAAAGGTTTTATAATGGAAATATTATAAAACAATCACAATGACAATGACCAAGTAGGTGCTAGCGTGACAAAAGAAAAAATATTTGTATTTTGCAGTATCATATGTACGTTTGGATTGGTTATACTAAAATTTTATTGGTTCATTCTGATTAATTATACTATTTTTCAAGTAATAATAATAACTTTCTATTGTGTGTGTATATATATATATATATATATATCAAAATTGTAACAACGACGGGTCGATATTGTGCTTGCAAAAAATATGTTGTAACTATTTTATATTTTGATTTTATAAGTATTATTGAGTGTTTTGTTTCGATATGACATGATTACTAAAAGAGAGCAAAATATGACCTTTCGGTATGAAGCTGTATTTGTCCCAATTTTTCAATTGTTCATTATATCTTCTATATGTAAGTTTAGGAGCAAATTGATTCATACATATTGAATGATAAAGATATAGATAAATTATTGGATAAATTACGAGAACTTAATGTTTATTTTCATCCTAACATTAATACGATTTACCACCCGCAAAAGCTGAATAATTTTGTGGAGTAATTTTTTCCTTCTTTATTGAGTTAGTTAAAGGGATATATTAACATTTTCATAACTTTGTAAGTTTTTCTAATTTTATTCTAAAACTAAAATATTTCTCGAATACTATTTATAATTTTGTTTTCATTAATAAGGCGTACGCTCGCAAGTCGCAACATACCGAAACCCTACGGCCCATACCAATAGCCGGCGACGCCGTTTTTCCATTAACCAACACCATCCAGCTCCGGCGATTCTCCGGTGAGTCCCTTTCCGCCGTCTCTCTCTCTATCTCTTTCTCTTAACTTAATTAATCTTGCTATTGGAAGAGAATGGACACCTCATTTCTTCTCGCAGCTGAGACATTTGAGATCATGATAACAATTAACGATCTAAATTTCACGCGTTTCTTGCTTCTATTTTGAGAATGTCATAACTAAATGCTGTGTTTTATCCAATTAGTATTCTGCTCTTAGTTGTAGATTCAACTTGATTTGTATTTGTGTTATAAGGTACATTGACATCCTCAATTTGTTCATTTTCTACAATTGAATTAGAAAGGAAGAATTTTGCAAGTTAAAATTGTTTTTTCTTTCTGGAAAACTTTAATTCTGCTCCTATCAAGTGAAGTATATGTTATTTGCTTATATAGGATAAGCTTAGTTGGCGTATTGTAAGATTTCTTTGTTTAGAAATGCCATTGTTTTGGGTGTCCCTCAAGTCTAAATATATTAGGGAACTAGATACTTAATACCTCTCAAGGTTAATATATTAGGGAACTAGATACTTAATACCTCTAATAATTAGTACAATCACTGCTATTTTGTTTACCAATAAATTATTAGATAGCGATCAAGCTTTATCAGAGAGGTGTCTTACAATTTTGCTGATTTTTTTGTATGGTGAGGCCGTGAGGGGCATCGGAGTCTGTTGCTCAGATACAGAATTTAGACGTCAGATTCGTCATCACCTAAATCTTAGGATTCATGGATATGGGTAGGACTATGGGTACAAGTGTTAAGATACAACCAATAAATATATAAGTATATACTTCAACGACTAATCAAAGTTATTAAATTAAAGCTGGTATAATTAAATTTTTTGTAAATACAATATTTTATTCATTAGTTATCGTATAACAAAAAGTGTTCTAATACTTTATGTGAATATATGTATGATATAGAACCAAAATCAAACCAAATACTCAATGGACTTATACTTCTTGGCCATAGGTGTAGAACCAAATCCACTGCAGATTCCACGTAAGTTGCTCGGACTCTTCACTTTCAATGCCGCACCCGTGTCGACACGACGTGGGTGTGGGTATGGGTGTGGGATCCGTGTCGGATCTGGTCAACCGATTTTGGGTACTTTGACCAAAATCAACAGAGAAATTTGGGACAGATACAATGATTTTTGAAAACAAATCAAAAGCTAGGGTGATATGGAAGAAAATGGAATACCTTGTATATATAAATTTCTATGTCACTCCTTTTCCTTTTATCTCCTTCTAAAATTCTACTCTTGTTCAATATTTTCTCCTTCTCGGAATACCTTGTAAGTTTTTCACATAATGTCTCATAATTTAGACATATTTTTATAACTCTATTTTTAAATAATTGAATTATTTTTAACCGAATCCCCGCACCCGTATCTGTACCAGGATCCGTACCCCCGAATCTTTAAATTTAGATCATGAGGATCTGACCTCTAGATTCGCACCCGTATCGGACACCCGCACCCGAGTCCGAGCAACTTAGGATTCCACAGTTACATCCAAACCATAGGGGATTGACATGGGTGCTAGAAAATATTTGGAGGATATCGGCAACATAGGTTGGAGTTATACACGGGTACATCCCATTTTCAGTTCATACAACAGTGCGCCTTTCTTCTCTAGACTTGATTTTGGGACCAACATGACAAGAGAACAATAAAAAAGAAGAAGTTGCTCAATGCATACAATCTTGCAACTAATTTTAAGAACTTCAAGTTCGGCATAAGAAAGGGATAATTTTCCCGCTCTCTTTTTCTGGGGGGTTTAGAGGGTGGGGTTAGGTAGAGTTGGTAGCGGGTGTTCTGTTTTTGTTATTTAAACCTTTAATTGTTTGATGGAGAGCGTGCTGCTGAACAACTGATCTATACTGGGTTTAACCAACAAATGTGCCTGGCTAAGTTGTTCGGACTCTTTACTTTCGATGCCACACCCACGTCGACGCGACGTGGGCGTGAGTATGAGATTCATACAGGATTTGATCAATTGATTTCGGATACTTTGACCAAAATCGATGGAGAAATTCTAGACAAATACAATGATTTATGAAATCAATACAGAAGCTAGGGTGAAATTGAGAATAAAAGAGAAACTTTTTCCACATAATGTCTCATAATTTAGGCATATTTTATTAATTCTATTTTTAGATATTTGTATTAGTTTTACCCGAATTTTCGCATTTGTATTTATACCTGGATCGGTACCCCTGAATCTTTAGATCAAGATCATAAAAAATTCGACTTCTAGATCCACACCTGTATCGGACACTTGCACCTGAGTCCGAGCAACTTAGGTGCCTGACTTGCTTGAGTTGAGTGTCCTAAGTGGCTCTGTCTTCTCAATCACAATGGAGCAAGCTGCTTTGAGCGCTGTAGAGAATTTGTTCCTAGTAAAAAGGGCAGCCCGGTGCACTAAGCTCCCGCTATGCGCGGGGTGCGAGGAAGGGCCTGACCACAAGGGTCTATTGTACGCAGTCTTACCCTGTATTTCTACAAGAGGCTGTTTCCACGGCTTGAACCCCGTGACCTCTTGGTCACATGACAACAACTTTATCGATTACGCCAAGAGAATTTGCTCCTAGTAATAATTCTAAATCTTGATCAGTTGATTTTGTTTTGGTATTTGACCCTCTTAAAGGGAGGGAGGGATATGCCAACAGAGATTGGAAGTAGCTGTTATCCATAGATTGGTCATCAAATCAAAATAGGGATCATTCTATCATGATAAAACCTTCATGGTTTCTTTACGATAAAATTTCATCAGGTGGCTACTTCCGGCTGTATTGTGTTTTTACTTTCTGGTAATATCAAGGATAGTTGCATTCATCTGCATTATAGTGAAATTTGTATGCAAAAAGTGGTGAGAGATTTATCTATGTTTTTTCTTCGCTCATTTAACTTTAAGCTTAAGGGTTGCTTGGTTCATCACATATAACAACCCGCTTGGGTTATTATGGGTGGGTTACTATCCGATGTTTGGTATGTTGAATTAACATAACATGCTTAATTTAGACCCGGATTAAGATTTGTGTCTCAGTTACCAAAGTTTATTATTCACCATTCGTATGTAATGCAAAACATATCTCTAATATTCTACAATGTAAGAATCCACCTTGGAGGAAAATAA
Organism: Nicotiana otophora; assembly: GCA_000715115.1. Taxonomy (NCBI): domain Eukaryota; kingdom Viridiplantae; phylum Streptophyta; class Magnoliopsida; order Solanales; family Solanaceae; genus Nicotiana; species Nicotiana otophora. Next base: position 58,043 of record AWOL01S0000850.1, read on the forward strand.
TAAATGGAAAGAAAGAGTTTAGCAAAAGATGGGGAGGTGTTTCGCGTGTGGTGGGGAAGTGGGGAATAGGTTGCCACTTAACCACAGTGGATAGCGAAGTGGTGGGTTGCTGGGGAATACCACAACTGCAGCGGCAGGGATCAGTGGTCTGAAAAACATCGATTCTGATCCCAGTGTTATGTAGTTAGATATATCCAAATGTTATTAATCAATATGTAAAGCTATTCATATGAGGCTGATAAAATGTAAAGCAAGCCAATTCAGAATGTCGTCTTACGTTCATTCAAATATTACTTACCTAAAACTTGACGATGTGAATGCTTATAGAGAAGTTACTTAGATTTTATTTTCCCCCAGGAACAATGGCTGGAAAAGCTATGAAATCAGTAGCAAAAGCGGTTGGAGAAAATCAATATCAATGGCAAGAGAAGTTGGCAAAATACAAAAACGAGCTTTCCAAGGGAGTTTGGGGTTACTGGGAAGGTGATCAAGAGTTTTCTCAAGAAGAGGCTCCTGGAGCTGAAGAAAAGAGGAATTGAATTCTATTATTGGTCGCACTTTCTGCAAACAGTTCAGCGTTTGAATCCATAACTGTTGAACTTGATCTTTGAAGTTACTGTCTTCAGCTTCAAAATGTGACACCCACAGAAGCAATGAACTTGTCATGATCTGATGAGAAGTGGTAAAGAAAT
>AWOL01S0000850.1:58846-85577 GCA_000715115.1 Nicotiana otophora
AATTTGTATGCAAAAAGTGGTGAGAGATTTATCTATGTTTTTTCTTCGCTCATTTAACTTTAAGCTTAAGGGTTGCTTGGTTCATCACATATAACAACCCGCTTGGGTTATTATGGGTGGGTTACTATCCGATGTTTGGTATGTTGAATTAACATAACATGCTTAATTTAGACCCGGATTAAGATTTGTGTCTCAGTTACCAAAGTTTATTATTCACCATTCGTATGTAATGCAAAACATATCTCTAATATTCTACAATGTAAGAATCCACCTTGGAGGAAAATAATAAATGGAAAGAAAGAGTTTAGCAAAAGATGGGGAGGTGTTTCGCGTGTGATGGGGAAGTGGGGAATAGGTTGCCACTTAACCACAGTGGATAGCGAAGTGGTGGGTTGCTGGGGAATACCACAACTGCAGCGGCAGGGATCAGTGGTCTGAAAAACATCGATTCTGATCCCAGTGTTATGTAGTTAGATATATCCAAATGTTATTAATCAATATGTAAAGCTATTCATATGAGGCTGATAAAATGTAAAGCAAGCCAATTCAGAATGTCGTCTTACGTTCATTCAAATATTACTTACCTAAAACTTGACGATGTGAATGCTTATAGAGAAGTTACTTAGATTTTATTTTCCCCCAGGAACAATGGCTGGAAAAGCTATGAAATCAGTAGCAAAAGCGGTTGGAGAAAATCAATATCAATGGCAAGAGAAGTTGGCAAAATACAAAAACGAGCTTTCCAAGGGAGTTTGGGGTTACTGGGAAGGTGATCAAGAGTTTTCTCAAGAAGAGGCTCCTGGAGCTGAAGAAAAGAGGAATTGAATTCTATTATTGGTCGCACTTTCTGCAAACAGTTCAGCGTTTGAATCCATAACTGTTGAACTNCTTGGGGCATGGAAACCACTGGGCATCAGTGCTCGCCATCGAGCTCGCCTACGCAAGGAAGTTCTCCTTGCTGGACAAGATTGGCCATATGATCCGGAGAGGAAGGAAATGAGAACCAAGCAGAAAGGACACAAGTGTGACAGAATATCAGCAGAAAAGCGGGAGAAGACGGCTGAACTGATGCAGAAAATGCCGGAAATGTTAGCTGATTATAGGAAGAGAAAATGGGAGAGGAAGATGAAAGCAGAAGAAGATGCTGCTAGAAGAGCAGTGCAAGAGTAGGTTTTTACTTAACAACGATGATCTGATAATAGACATGGAATGTTCATAGAGTTTCAGTGATTTGCAGTATCAAATAAATTTTGAGCATTATGTCCTTTTGCGTAACTTACCTTTATTTTGGCATTTGAAAACTGGCTCGGCTTTTGTGTAATTTTTGATAAGGTAAAACTGGCTGTGTTTTGTTATTAGAACACTCTTTTTAAAAGGGAAATTACCTAATGAAAACAGAATTATTAGTCCCCTATAAGAAGTAAAGATCTATATTGTTACTACAAAAAAGATTGTTAAAGAATAAAATTGTTGGGGATTTACCTCGAACAAATTTATTTGTTAACAAACTATTCAAATCCTGTCCTGTTTGAATTTCTCTTTTAATTCCACGACACTTAAAAAAAAAAAAAACGGTAGTATTTTGGGGTTTACATAGGTCGGGTTGGTTTGAATTTTTCAATTATCAAATCAAACCAATGGTATCGGGTTTTTAAATTTATAAATCAAACCAAACCAACAAAGTCGGGTTTTTTAATCTTTGTTTTCTCGGTTTTCAGGGTTTTTCCCGGTAAAGTCTTCATAATATAAAATATGTAACTTGTGCTCCAAATATTTCTTAAGTCCTAGTAAAATACAACTATATAATGTGTTTTCCAAATAACTAACACAATAATATGAGATAAGTCATAGCATTATACTAAAATATTCAATAACAAAGATAAATTAATAAAATACACAAAAAAAATATTGCTAATTAATAAGGCATAATGAAAATTAACTTAACCTAAAAATACTATATAGGTCATGCTAAAATAAGTATAGCTAATAAGTACTGATATTAATTACATAACTAAGCACTAAAGAAAAAGATAAACTAAGTTATACATTTTCATTATAAACCAATGTAAAACTAAAATAATTATCCAACACTATCGGCATTCCTAGTATTGAATTGAATTTCTTTTGTCAGCATTAGTATTGATTTGAACTTTGTTTGAGTTACTACATTTATCGGCTATAAAATTTATTTATCATTCAAAAATGTTAAGTCTAAACTTGAAATAATACGTTAAAAGATAAAATTGTGAAACAGTTTAAGAAATATTTATAAATTACACTACAATAAATATTTATATGTATAAAATATTTTTAAAAATTATATAAATATACTATCAGGTTGGTTTGGTTTCGGTTTGACTTTTTTAGTTAAAACCAAACCAAACCAATTATGGTCGGGTTTTATTTTCCAATACCAAATCAAATCAAATCAAACCATATCTGAATTTTTTTTCCGGTTTGACTCGAATTATCGGTTTAGCGCAGTTTATCAGTTTTCTTTCTATACCCCAATAGTATTCAGACTTGCGTCGATGGCATACCGAGCCAATCTATCTGCCACCATGTTAAGCTCCCGAAATGCCTCCTTGAATTAAAACTTAGAACTTGTTATCAACCTTTAATAGTCAACTATCGCGAAATCACTATTCTAGTACTTGATCCAGAAAATGATTTTCCTAGGCTAACATTTTCTGAATATTTTGCACTTTTTTTGCCAGCTTCGTTTTTCTCACATTGTAATGGAGGAGTCTTCCTCTCTAACTTTATTCTAGCAACTGTAAAGTTGATAGTAAGCAATTTTTTGTATAAAGATGAACAATACATCGTACATGTAAACAGAAAGAGGTTTGGACATAGTACCTAACTCTTTATATTTTTGCGGAATGAAATAAACAGGTTGAGATCAACCTAAACCCCCATCATATGGTGAAAAAAAATGAAAAAAGAAAGGGAATTAGATACATTCCTTACTCTACAAACATATATGCAAAAATTCTAGCATTTAGTAAGGGTTAGACTTAATTATAGAGAAAAATCTATTGCCAATTGAGATTGCAAAGATATAGTTACTATGTTGACTAATGATAACAATCCTTAATCGAATATTATTGAGGATTGATTGCATGTTGGTTATGTGGAGGACAACAAGAAACATGTAAGTTTTTGAGAGCTTAAGAATCTATCATTTTTCAACCACTTTTGTATTATCTTATTTGAAAAATTTATTATCCAGATACTATGCATTAATATGTTCTTATACTATAAATGAGGATAATCGCGCAGCTCATGGTCAACATGTCTGCCCGGCCCAAGGATAAAATTGTAAATTGAAAGTTACAAAGTTTGCCCACCCAATTGCTTAAACTAAAAATAGTCATTGAATGTATAATATATGCATAATATATGTACTATATGTGTATAACCAATGCACAATTTATATATATGACTAGAAAAAGTAAATAATGAATATGACGGGCAAAGATCCCTTTCTTTTTCCTACTGGCCCAAGTTCCTTTTCATCGTAGTGTAGTCCAGAAGCAGCCCATTAGGCTTCTGGTTCTATTCCAAGTTTCCAACCAAACCAGCTAGTCCCACACCGACCAAACGCTAAAAGTCTTTGCAATTCATATAGCGGAAGCAGAAGAAAGGAGTTCGTCCCTTCGGGGACATCCGATAAAATTGGAACGATACAGAGAAGATTAGCATGGCCCCTGCGCAAGGATGACACGCACAAATCGAGAAATGGTCCAAATTTTTTTCTCCAAACAATCCGCCATTTTTGATCTCCATAGCTTCTTTGTGCGACCTAGGTTAAAACCTTCAATCTGAGGTCAGTTGCTTTCTTTTTTACTTATTTATTATTGTCCTTCTTATCTCTTGTTGAGCACATAAAACCTTGAACTTTTTCCATTGCTTTTGTTAATAGATAAGACAATCAAATCCAACAGGCTTCAGTCTTGTCTTCTACTTTGTTAAATGATATTCCCTTTGCCCTCACTGTTGCCTTTTTCATCATTGTCACATTTCCTTCCCCACGTCATGATCTAAAGAAGCCTATCCCTAACGACGTTAAGCTTTAGGTATAGTGGTTTGCAAAGTTGTTTCCATTCCCAAACTTAAGTGATAGTATATATAAGGTGACCTTGGTTTGTTTTTTTCATAACTTTGACCTCACCCTACATGGACTTTTTCCCCCTCTGCCTTTATTTACAATCCTGCTTCTTTCATAAGCCTCTGTATGACATTTCAGTGATACTTTGCCCCTCCATCTTTATGAGTTTGAACAGACAACAACATTACTTGTGCTTCATTATCATACTTCACTGGCAACTGTTCCCAATATTAGCACTAATCAAGCTGCTCTTCTCGCCTTGAAATGTCACATTTCTTTTCATCCTAACAATATCTTAGCAAGAAATTGGTCTTCTAATTCCAGCCCAGTTTGCAGCTGGATTGGCATTGGCTCTCGCCACCATCGAGTGATAGCTTTAAATATTTTCCAGCATGAAACTTCATGGTACCATTCCTCCACACATTGGAAACCTCTCATTTCTTGCTTCCCTCAACATCCGCAACGACACTTTTGGTGGAGATTTACCAAAAGGGATGGCTCATTTACAGAGGTTGAAAGTGATTGATGTCACAAGCAATAACTTCATTGGTGCCATCCCATCACTTCTAAATTTCTATTGTCTACGTAACCAATAAGAATTACACGGGGAACCAATACCATGCTTTCTTAATGGTGATTTGGTATCGATCTTTTCCTAATTAAGTCTGCCTGCTAAATTTTTGCTTACGAATGCTTTAAAATATTGTTTTGCATTTCTGCACATAATCTTTGCATTTTTGGGCAACATTCTGTATTTTCGCATAGTGTTTTGCATTTCTGGACAGTGTTTCTGCATTTCTGCACAGTTTTGTGTCGTGTGCTTTATTTTTGTTGTTAAGATAATAGCTAGAGCTTTACATATTTGTGTGAGAAGAAATTTTGAAATTAGTGACAAGCAAGAGCATGTGCTGCAAGCATGTAATATAAGTACTGATTCTTTTTTGGTTGTGGGAATATCTTGGCCAGTATGATGACCATAAAAAATATCCAATTTATTTTCTTTTCTCTTGTCATTTTCAGATCTACTAAAAAAGAAAATCATACAAATCTACTACAATTGGTATAGCTCTCCCACATTGGATGGGTATGGGGCCATTGGTCTCCTTATATGGTCTTGGGCTCCCCGCCTCTCGAGCTAACTTTTAGGATTGAGTTAGGCCCAAGGTTCTTTCTTTGTGATAGTATCGGAGTCGAGCCCATCCCAATTCATTGTTTGCCAATGCCAATGTTGGGCCCCACACTAGATGTCCAGTCCTGGGCATTGCCGCCAGTCTCACATCGGATGGGGATAGGGCCATTGATCTCCTTATATGGTCTTGGGCAATTCTCACCTCTCGAGCTAGCTTTTGGGATTGAGTTATCAACCAAATTGGTGAATTTCTTGCCTGATATTGTGACAATGTATTGTAAATGTCCAACTGCTGTTGGTCTTGAGCTTTGTCAGATGCTTATGGACCAACAACTTTAACTATGATGGTTGTTGAAGAAATATGAGAAACTCTACTTAGGTTTTTACTTTCTATTAACCTCCAAATATATTTACTTTCTATTACCATTGCTAGTTACTCTTATTCATTTAAACTTCTGCTTGTTATGAATGTGATTTAGAGTTAATGGATAAGTCAAAATATTGTTGATTGATGATTCTTTGTTCTTGTTTTTTTCTTTTTCCAATAGCAAGGATCAGGTTCTTCAAAATGAGAATTGAAGTAGACCAAGGATAAGATGGTGTTTGAAGACAGAGGAGAAGACATTTTATGTACTTCTGAGTCATATTTGTATACAGTGAAGGCTGAAGGGTATCATGATGTATTCAATACTTTATATTGTATAGACATTTTATTAGCAATGAAAAGCTATGATACAGTTCTATTTGGGAAATGCTTTTGGTGTGTCTATTCCATATTTAGTCTTCTGTTATTGCATAAAAACGAGAAGTCAATGCGTTTGAAGAACATACTAAACAGACTTCAATTATTCTATGATTAATAAGAATAAAGTTACGTTGTTATTAGGAAATGCAATAGACTTACAAAATTACTCCTTTATGCACAAATCACAGTTTTGACATGAAACACAACACCTTTGACTTTATGCAGAAAAACAGAGCCTGAATATGTAAATAACTTCGTATTACGATGGAATTTGACTCTTCTTCATTTTCTACGTACTTACAATTTTCTCAATACTCTTGTAAATATTTCATGCTAATACAAAATTGTCTTAGTTCTTCGAGTTTCACTTAATGGAAGTTAAGCAGTAACAGACGTTGCTTATTTTTCTGAAGATTTAACCTAAATAGCCGTCAACCGACCACTTAAACTAAAATTATCCGGTACATACATGATTATATACATATTATAACATGGATTATATATAATCATATATAAACAGTGCATAATCTATGTATACCGGCTAGAAAAATAAACAGTGAATCCAGCCGGCTATCAGGGTAAAGATCCCTATTTTTCTACTTAGACGCTGAAAATGTCTATCAGATACATGTCTATATAATGCTTGTGAACTGTACTGACAAATCATTTCGCAAATGTTTACCCGCCATAGCTAAATCTAAGATCTATTTGTGGATGATAACTACCTTATAATTTAATTACTTTTCATAACTACAAAGACTTTTCAATTTACACATCATAGCCATGCCAAATAAATAGAGTAACTTCACTGTATCAATGTTTTCCCTCAACCCTCTCTCTTTTCTCCCTCGACTTTCTCTCCTTTTTTCCCTCTCTCTTCGTCCTCGGCAAGGTCTCCTTCCAACCCCATCGTTGCGGTCATCTTCTTCGGCGGAGCTCTATTGGAGCCCAACTAAACACATCACTCTTACAGCTCAGGCCAGGGGCATCAGAAGTAGAACAAAAAAGACTTGAGAGGTTTAAGATGTATAGTACATCTACTTTCAGTGGCACAACTTCAGAGGATGCCCAAGGATTTCTAGAAAAGTGTCACCGTATTCTCCGCACCATGGGTATTGTGGATGTGAGCGGAGTTGCCTTTACTACATTTCAGTTGTTAGTCGCAGTGTATCAGTGGTGGCTAGTTTATGAAGAAGGTAGACCAACCGATGCAACACCACCAACTTGGGCTCAATTTTCGGAAATGTTGTTGAAGAATTTGTTCCCTAGACTCTCTGGGATGCGTGGCACACAAAGTTTGAACGGTTGCGTCACGACACTATGACAATGTCAGAATATGCTATCAGGTTCAGTGAATTAGCCCGTCATGCACCTATATTGGTTCCTATAGTTAGAGAACGAGTCCACAGATTCATCGAGGGGCTCGATTATGATCTTAAAATATGCATGGCTTGAGAGTTGCAAACTGATACTCCATTTCAGCAAGTAGTTGAGATTGCGAGGAGGATCGAGGGTGTTCTAGGTGAGGAAAGGGAGTATAAAGAGGCCAAAAGATCTCAAAGCTCTAAAGGGTTAAGTGGATTTTACTCCTCAACTATGGCCCATTATGGAGGAGGCTCGAGCAGTCGGCCAGATCATTCCGCACATCATATTACTCGGGGTGCTCCAGTAAGTTCTTGTAGTGCACCATCGACACGAGATCCTTACAGTGGTCATTCCAATTATCCGGCACAGACTCAGTACGAGCAGCCGCGACCCCAGAGGGGTTGTTATGAGTGTGGTGATACTAGGCATATTATGAGAGATTGTCCCAGACTTGGGAGAGATGGATTTCATTAGAACATTCAGGCTATGGGCCCCAATGCAATTACTACCCCACTTGCACAACCAGTTAGGGATGGAGGACAGGCGGGTAGAGGGTGCCCTAGAGGGGGAGGCCCACCCCATTGATATATTTTCTATGGTATGTCGGGGGCCACTACACCAGATGGTGTCGTTACAGGTATGATCTCGATTTGTTATAAATGGATATTTTCCCTTAATTTGATTCGGTTCTGAATATTGAGGTGAGTCCTCCTATTATGCTCCGCTTATGGCTGAGCTTTGTAACTTTGTGACCCGCTTATATGTTATCCCTGTTGGAAAATTTGATAATGATAGCCCGTATCTATCAGTTTTATTTTTGTACACCATTGAGGGCTATAAGTCCAAAAGTAATTTTTATTATTCACTACAGTGGATTTTGATGTGATTTCGGAATAATTGATTTCAATTTTATGAATTTTATGCCCTATTGGTATGAGAGTTCATTATGTATTGTGAAAATTGTTTACGGAATTTATTGAAAAGAAGAAAGAAAGGAAATTGAAAATTTCAGTTGGCACAATGTGCAAAATACTTGTGATTCGGAGTTGAGGACGAGATCCTCGCATTTTTTTATATGATGTGAAATATTTAAACTTGGTTACGAGCCGCGGTGGAAGTGATATAAGGACGAGGTCCTTGTGGTAAAAATTTTATGAGTTTAAATTCTCCCTTTTTGTGAAATTAAATTTGTACAATAGTATCAATATGGAGACATGCCTATTAGGCCTATTTGACAATTTTTGTATATTTTTCTGTGCATATTTAGCCATATTCGTGCTATAAATATTGAGTTTTAGCCTATAAGGTGGGTGCCCAGGTGGCGCTAAATGTGACTCATTAATTCAGGTAAATAATTATGAGGTATTCATGCTTCGCGTGTTGCTCTCAATGTTACGAAAAGTTGAAATGAGATTTTGGTGAATATGAGATTAATTGAAGATACTGAAAATTAATTATAAATAGCTATTATGACATGAGATGTGGTTGTGGACATACGTATGTCGTGTGCGTAGGCACAAATTGCAATAGCTGGTTGAGACTAATACCGTATGTTGATGTCAGGAATTCGAAATTTATTTGGAGTGTTAAGGAATTGGCTTAAAGGCTTATAAGTGTGGATAAAAGAAATAATCTCCACTGAGATGATGTTGTTGGACCCCTGTTAAATTTCCGATAACGTAAAATCTCCCGTGAGTATGTGTGAAATAATGCACTTAGTAATTTAATGTCATCAGAATAATTCTTAGCACGTTCGAGGACGAACGTATGTTTAAGAGGGGGAGAATGTAATGACCCGACTTATCATTTTAAGAATTAACGCTCCGTTCAGTGACTTAAGGTCTCGAGCAGCTTCGTAATATGTATTATGACCCGCGGATGTGGTCGAGTTTGATTTTCGGAAGATTTAGAATTAAATTGAAAGAACAATTCCTATTTAGAAGCTTAAATGGAAAGAATTGACCGGAGAGTTGACTTTTGAGCAAACGACCCCGGAATGGAAGTTTTATGATGTCAATAGCTTAGTGTGGTGATTTCGGACTTAGGCGTATGTTCGGATTTGGATTTGGAAGTCCGTAGGACAATTCGACGCATTTTGGCGAAAGTTGAAAAATGGAAGATTTTTGGAAAGTCTGACCGAAGGTTGAATTTTTGATAACGAGGTCGGATTCGATTCTGAAAATTTGAATAGCGCCATTTCGTCATTCATGACTTGTGTGCAAAATTTGAAGTCATTCCTGATTGATTTGATACGTTTCGGCGCAAAATATAGAAGTTGAAAGATTTGAAAACTCATAATTCGATTCGATGCGCGATTCATAATTTCGGTGTTGTTTGACATGGTTTGAAGCCTCGACTAAGTTTGTATTGTATTTTGGGACGTGTTGGTATATTTGGTTGAGGTTCCGAGGGCTTCGGGTAGATTTCGGAAGATTAACAGATCAATTCAGACTTGAAGAAAAGCTGCTGAAATTTCTGGGCAGCAGTTGATGCTTTCGCTTCTGCGGAAGTTTCATCGCAGAAGCGACTGGCAAGGGATCTGGACAGAGGGTGGCTTGAACTTGCAGAAACGAACATTTCTGCGCACCTGCGCAATTACAAAAGTGCAAGTAAGAACACAGAAGCGAAGCTGGCAGCTTGCCGGTTTTGTTTTTCACAGAAGCATGAACAGTGATTGCATAAGCGTGAACAATGCTCGCAGAAGCGTAAACAGTGCTCGCAGAAGCGGAGGCAGCGCAGAAGCATAAACAGTGCTATCAGAAGCATGAACAGTGCCCGTAGAAGCGTGAACAATGCTCGTAGAAGCGGAACTGGGCAGAAACATAAGGACCAAAAATAGTCACTTTTCCATTTCGTATTGGAATTTTCGGAGCTCGATTCTTGGGCGATTTTGAGAATTTCTTCACGATTTCAACTCAAGTAAGTATCCTATAACCGAAGGTATTTATATTTTATAAATCCATGATTATATTCATCGTTTAATTCGGATTTATGTGGAAGAAATCAAGACTTTTGCAAAACCTTCCAAAAATAAAAAAATTAAGATTTGGAGGTCGAGTTGTTATCGTAATTTGATAAAATTGGTATGATTGAACTCGTATCGGAATGGGTGATCGGATTTCATGAAAATTATATCGGGTTCCGAGGGGCGGGCCCCGCGTTGACTTTTGCTGACTTTTTAGAATAAATTTTTAAGTCGACATTTTATTATCCAGAATTATTTCCGATGAATTTTAATGAAGTTGTACAGTTAATTTGGATAGATTTGAGCTGTCCGGAGGTTAATTCAAGCAAGAAGGCGATTTTGGAATATCGTCATAACTTCAAAAGGGTAAGTATCTTGCCTAACATCGAATGGGGGAATTACCCATTAGGCAGCGAGTCTTATGTGCCATTTGTGAAATGTGAAAAGCCGTGTACGTGAGGTGACGAGTACGTACTCGGGATTATATATGCAAAATATATTGGGTTAAAGTCTTAGACATATTGTGTCTTAGAATTTAATTTTATTATGGATTTTCACTCTGCAAATAATTAATTAAATAAGCTTAAGAATAAGTGTTAGTATATTTACCAAAAAATTGTATAAAAAAAGGTGTTGTCCTATGCTGAGTTATTTTTCAATCTCTATTGTTGATTCGAAATTTTATATGCATTGTGTGGTGTAGCAACCCGAACAGATGTTTTAAGCTCTAGCGTATCGTTCGGCGGTTGGAGGCCATGATCAACTTCACTTCAGGTATTATGACTTGTGAGTATGGTCAGAATTGAATTTCAGGAAGTTCGGAGTTGGATCGGAAAGAAATTCTCATTTCGAAAGCGTTAAGTTGGAAGAATTGACTAAGATTGGATTGTAGATTAAACGGCCTCAGAATCGAGATTTGAAGGTTCCAGCAGGTTCGTATGATAATTTCGGACTTGGACATATGTTCAGATCGGATTTTGGATTCCCCAGGAGTGTTTCAGCACCTATTGTGGAAGTTAGCATTTTGGAAGAATTCCATAAATTTTGGTTGAAGTGCATTAAGATGTTATCAATGTCCGTTTGGAATTTCGAGTCTAGGAATAGCTATGTATGGTGATTCTGGTATTGGGAGCGCGTCCGGAAGTGGATTTGGAGGTCTGTAGGTCATTTTGGAGTCATTTGGCTAAAGTTAAAAATTTGAAGGTTTTTGAGAAGTTTGATCGGGAGTGGACTTTTTGATATCGGGTTTGGAATCCGATTCCGGAAGTTGGAGTAGGTCCGTATTATGATTTAAGACTTGCACGCAAAATTTGGTGTCATTCCGAGAAGTAGAAGTATATATTGGCGCGTTCAGAGTAAGTTTTGACAAGGTGGGTTGCTCTGATGGTAAGCGCCCTCCACTTCCAACCAAGAGGTTGTGAGTTCGAGTCACCCCAAGAGAAAGGTGGGAGTTCTTGGAGGGAAGGATGCCGAGGGTCTATTGGAAACAGCCTCTCTATCCCAGGGTAGGGGTAAGGTCTGCGTACACACTACCCTTCCCAGACCCCACTAGTGGGATTATACTGGGTTGTTGTTGTTAAGTTGAATCAATTTGGGGTATGATTCTTAGTTTTGATATTGTTTTACACGTTCCGGGAGTTCGAGCGAGTCCGTTTTATGATTTCAAACTTGTGGGTATGTTTGGGCAGGGCCCCGGGGTCCCCGAGTGCTAACCGGACAATACTCGGACCAATTTTGGGATTTGGAGGAAGAGCTGAAGTTTCCAGCTTCTGGTGGGATCGCACCTGCGCATGGGCAACCGCAGGTGCCAGCTCGCAGAAGAGAGGATCTGGCCAGCAACCACAAATGCAAAGTATTTTAGCGCAACTGCGAACACGCAAGTGCGAAGTATTGGCGCGCAGAAGCGTACGGATGCGCAAGAGCGAAGGGACATGCGCACCTGCGTTTGCGCAGGAGCGAGCCATTGTCCGCAGGTGCGGTGCAAGGCCAAAAGGTATAAATGCGCACCTGCAAGGAATTGTCCGCAGGTGAGGAACTGCAGGTGTGAGTGTAACTCCGCAGGTGCGAAAATTGCAGAAGGCAAACCCTTTATTTAAGTATGGAGTTGCGTATGTTTAGCCCATTTCCTTCATGTTTTGGGTGATTGTGGATCCTTTTGAGAAGGTATTTCAACTAGCAACTTGAAGGTAAGTTAGTTCTTCACACTTTGAGTTAAATTCATAGATTATGAATAGATTATAACCGATAAATCTTGGAAATCAAGGGTTTAGATGAAAAATCTAGATTTTTATAAAAAGGAGATTTTAACCACGAAAATGGTTATGGAATTGGATAGAAATCATATGTTTGAGTTCATAAGGTTATTGGTAATGATTATCTTCGAAAACGTTCAGAATCCGGGCAAGTGGGCCCGAGGGTGATTTTATCGACTTTTCGAACGGAGTTGAGAATTTTATAAATAAGATTATAATGAGTATTAGAGTATATATTTATGGATTTGCTTACTTATTGACTAGTTTTGGAGCGTTGGGCATCGATTTGAGTTGATTGAATGACTTGGGAGCCAGTTATGAAACTTCGGAGCGAGGTAAGTCTCCTTTCTAACCTTGTAAGAGGGAATTAACCCCATAGGTGAATTAAATAAATGTTTGTACCTAATTGTGGGGGCTACGTACGTATGGGGTGACGGGAGTCCGTACGTAGCTACTATTATGCTATTGTCTGGGTAGTTTAGGACCTGTATCATGCTGTACTTGGAATGTTTGTGCCCTTACTTGCTAATATAATCACTTAGTCAGGATAGAAATTGATAAAAGAATTGTATAAGGTTAAATTCATTTCCTTGAAGGTTTGTATGAGATACTTGACTGTAAATGAGAAACTTGTGTTTTTTTAAAAATAATTGTTATTTGTGGATCTGTCTGATAGCCTCGGTAGTAAATTGATTCACCTATGATTCGCGCCATTCGACCCTCTGGTTGTGCACATTTTAAATAATTATTGGATTGGGCCGTACGACCTCAACATGATTTGCGCATGATTTATTTGTTTGATTTGGAAATTGTAATAATCGATATTGCCTTCTCGGCCTGAGATAAATTGTTAAATAATGGGAATTCAATTTGGAGAGTTCTTAATTATAAGAGAACTGCTTACTTACTTCAGAATAATGGGCTTCCAACTGTATTAATTAATCCATGTCTAATTTAATGATATTATTCTATTTACTTATAGTCCATAGTAAGTGTCGAAGTCGACCCCTCGTCACTACTCCTGCGAGGTTAGGCGAGATACTTACTGGGTACGCATTGATTTACGTACTCATACTACACTTGTTGCACATTTTGTGCAGGTACATATATGACTAGTGGCCTTGTGGGCACAGAGGCGCGGTTACTACGGGGATTTAGGCGGAAGTAACGTCTGAAATATTGTGAATAATCCATAAAACTAACGGTGTCTAAATACCATCCCAGAATTGGTGTCACAAGTGCACGAGCTTCTACAATAATATAAATAAAGGTCTGAATAAAGTAAAGCTGTCTGGAAATAAAGACACAACTAAAGTAAAATAGACGGGGACTTCAGAACTGCGGACACCATGCAGTTATTCCTCAAGTCTCCTCCGAATAGTTGAAATTCGAGCAAGTCTATGGCACGCCGCTGAGACCAACTCCGAAATCTGCACAAGAAGCATCTTATATATTATCCCCAACCAACAGAGTCTCCTTTAGAGTATTGTATTTTCTTTCTTGTCCAAATTTGTATTCCGGAAAATTATTATATTTTATTTTAAATTCCTAGAAAATGCTCATGCACTTGTGACACCGGGTTCTATGATGAATATGGGATGTTCAATATTGAAATTGGAAAACATTGTATCTATTATGTAAATTCATCTTTTACTAGTTGAATTGAATTAAATTTATGATTTCAAAAATATTAAAAATGAGAATTTAATTGACTATTTAGTGTTAGTTTGCCTGACAGTACTGTCCGACACCATCATGACCTTTAACGTATTTTGGGTCATGACAACATGGTATCAGAGCACTAGGTTTACTTAGTTCTCACGAGTCATGAGCGAGTCTAGTAGAGTTTTGCGAATCGGTACAGAGACGTCTGTACTTATCTTTGAGAGGCTACAAGGCTGTTAGGAGCACTTCCCTTCTTGATTCTCATCGTGCGATTTGATTCCTTTGAGGCTTATGCCTTCATCTCCTTCCCATTCAATCTTATGCGACGTGAAGCACTTGCTAGCGATCGAGAATTGGGGAATTTTAATGGTATTACAGATGTGGTGCGGGATGTTTCTCCCTACGCAGTTGATTGGGCTATTGTAGTCGTCTTGTGGAAGGATATTCTGTCATTTCAGCTCAGCAATTGTACTTCTAAGAGCTTTGAGGCTTGCTATGATACTCATGAGTTGTTATCGCACAGTATTGAGGTGATGGTAGGATGCTTGCCTATGTCTCGGGGCAGTGAATGACTTGAAAGGAGGGTTACTCAATGCATGATTCAGAGATTCGATATTTTACTTCCGACGAAGAAAAGGCAATCGAACTAAGAATTTTCAGACTTGGGTTGATGGAGTAGTGGGACTCGATATTTTCGAGCATGGTGGAATCTTCGCCTATGATGTGGCATCATCATCCTTTATTGGTTATAATGTATTAAGTTCACCGATGTTATGGTTTCCTTCAATTCACCTTGGGGCAGAGTATTATAAATGGTGCCGGGAAAGCAATTATCAGAAATCGCAGTGTGTAGTGGTTCAGAATCGAATCGTTAATCCTAATGTTGATGGCTCAAGGAAGATAATCTTCGGGGTGGTTTAGAGTTGCCGGTGATATGTTGGTTCGGGTGCTACAGAGATGAATTTTAAGTTAAGGCTACAACTAAGAAGCGAAGGATGAGGAAGGACATGTGGGAGGTGGCATGCGGTGGTTAAAATTCTAGAAGGCCAAGTGTAAGGAAACAAAAGTCGAGTAGTTGCTTAAAGGAGTGAGTTTGACAAAAGTGGGAGAGTAGCAGAGTAGTATGTGGGTTCTGTGTTAGGATGGCTACACGACTTAAGGAAAGTTTAGAGTGATTTGGAAATTATGGTAAACGGTGATTGGGTTTACGGACTTATTTGAAATATTGGCTATTATACAACGGGAGATTTGATACAACAGAAAAAAGTTGATTGATATGAAGAAGGATACAACATGACCTTGGATTGGAACGTATTGTCGCACCTTGTCCATGAGGAGTGAACGGATTTGACAACTGGTGAATGAGCTCGGACTCAAGATGGTCTACTGATTTCGTAGTAATTATACCCAGTACAACGATGTTGGAATATGTCGACATGTAATTTCCACATGTGGGTTATCTCGTGTGAGCAGGTTTGCGGTCGCGTGGTGTTGAGGAAGCTTCTGTGAAGAATTCTACTGGCTATCCGGTAAGAGATTGAATATGTAAATGTGGCTAGTGGTTCAGAGTGTTCATTAAAGGTTAATAGAAGGATTTTGAGGAATTTGGCGTGTTGATTGTGCAAGATCATGTCAATAGGAGATAAGGAATCTTGGTGGATTCCAGGGTTATGCAATAGTAGCTTCAGGCTAAGTGGGAGAGTCCCACCGTGTATGATTGGATTGTGTAATTGTCAACTAGTGCGGTTTCTGGTTATCGGTGTATTGATGGGTCGCTATGACTAAGGGAAGAGAACATCAACAGTAATTTGAGCAAAGGATTTGAGGAATGTGTGCTATATTTGGCCTTATCGATTCGTGTTCAGTTTTGGGGAAAACTTAGAGTCTAGGCTTCGTGTGGAAGTGCTGTATAAGGGAAATAATCTAGCTGTGTGCTTCTTTGAGAGGGAGTTCATGTGCTAGTGGAGCTTTGGAGTTCGATTATGTTTGGGACCAAGTCAGAGTGGGTGACTCTCAATAACGGTCCTAGTGGATTCAAAAGTTAAGGTGTGGTGCCTAAGGATTTCAATTCCATGGTGTGGTTGAATATAGAGCTTTTGCAGCGGATTTTGATAAATAAGATTGGAGTGTTCCGTGTTATCTTTGGTCTACAGGGTATCATGAGAGGAAAGGGAACATGTAACTTTGGATTTATAGAAGGAACATCAGAATGGGTATATCAGATGTAGACGCGATTATGCGCACAAGGATAATATGAAATGGTTCTTGGGTTTTGAGACAATGTGGTCTTGTAAAATAGGATCACTCAAGACGAGTGCAGATTGAGTTCGCCATGTTTTGAATGGAGCTATTATTATTCCTAAGGCAAGTCCAAGGTAAGTTAGAGGAAGTCGGATTGGTTAGCCATGATTGAATTGCCATGATAGTGGGAGTGATCATTTCCTCCAGCATGATTAAATTATGCATGTGATTTGGGGCGGCGCGCGCTAGGCTTGACGGCCGCCGTAATTGATTGTATTTGGATGCATTCGGGTATTATGGCATGTTATGTATGGTCAGGTCCCGGAAGAGTTATGGTGGCTAGACCACTATTTGAGGATTTGTGTGTTCTACAGTTGTGAGAATTCAGTCATGTGTTGCAATGATTCTCCTGAAATGAGTAAAGTGAAAGGTTATACAAAGTGAAGTATGTATCCTATTAACGGTTTAGGAGTTATGATGAAATTTTTGGGTTCTCGCATATTGGTAAGATAAGTGCGGTGAGCAGCACGAAATTTGAAAGTTAAGGATCAAGGTTGCAGTTTGGTGTCGACAAGAATGTCAAAGATCTCGGATGAGTGGGAAAGGATTCGGATGATTAGAGTGAGATGGTATTGTCTTTAGCGTCACCTGAGATTGGTGTCATGTGTAAGAGGCTTTGAGTAGTGATTTCGTATTTTTGAATTGCTTTACAGCGTTGGTGCGGTCGGTAGTATGAATGTGCAGACTCGTTATCTGGTGCAAAAGGTCGGGGGAGCGTGTCCCACGGGAATATTGAATAAGTGTGACATGTAGTCACTTGATTGATTGAAGATTGGAACTAAGTATGGAGATTGCGGTACTATTGTTCATGTGAGAATTTATGCCTGGAGGGCGCTCGGTTCATTTTGTTGTGGACTGTGGAGGTTTATTCTGGATATGATGGTTGTTCTTGTGTGTTTTGGGTAGAAGGGTTATTATGAACCCTCGTAAGGTTATTAGCCTAGTACGGTGCGATCAGAATCAACTTGAGGTCTGTGGATGGATTTAAATGTGAATATGGGCTCTATGTCAGGTCAGATGTGTTCATTTAAGCATAACACTCCTTATGGAGGAGTATTCAGACATTTGGGCGTTATTTCGTCGTCGACTATTTCATGTAATACTATATTGTTCCGTGTGAGTTGTGAAATGGCTTGATAAATTTCCTATATGTTGAGGTTCCGTGTAGCGATGGTGTTATGTGAGCGGGACGACTCTCGAGATTCAGATCATATATCGCACCTTAGTTGTGCTTGAGTTTTGTTGCGTATGACGCTGTCTGTCCTCCCAGGGATGATATTATACACTTAGCGTGCTTGTGGCCGATATTCGGGTATTTTGTAGTAATGAGTATTCTAGCTCGGTAAGTATTTCCTTATAGATTCTATGTGTGGATCGGGTGGCACGCCACCACGGGTATGTTGTTTGGATCGGGTTGCACGCCACAACAGTGTGATGTTGAGTACAGTCCCATATATTCTATTTTATGTGTTTAGTGTCCCATTTTCTGAGGAAGGTTCGTAACACCTTTTCGGTTGTCTAGTTAGTTACGTGGGTTGAGTAGTTCTTTCCAGAGTTAATTTTCCTCATGTATCACATTGAGTTTGTAGCTTATTGGCACATTGTGGCATACATGAGACTTTTTGGCAGCGTCTGAGGTAGCTTATTGCCTGAACAACTTATGCTGGGTGAGACGAGATTATTGGATCCAGGATCAGTGCGATCAGATTATATGAAGTATAGTAAAGAGCAAATAACATTATTTGGTTATAATGGGGTGATGATTCTAGTCAGGAGGAGAAACTCAATGATTTGTTGACTCGGCAGTTGGTTATGAATTTCTACACGTCTCTTCCGTCGTGGCGGTATTGCAAGAATTGGAACCAGATTTATATATGTCATGAGATGCATGGTGAGCATCAGATTCGGGGAATGTTGGCTATTATGATCAGAGAATGTTATTATGGTCATGTGAATGTTGCGGTGCATGTTGTGAATTCAGTAAAGGTACGCAGTCACGTTCTGGTACATCGTGTGGTGATTGATATAGTGATCGTATGTTGGAAACAAGCCTAGCATAAGATTCCGGATGTTGGAATTTGGCTCTAAGGCTAGTTTGACTAAACAAAAGGAGAATCTTCAGATTTACTCGAGCCAGTGTGCTCAATTGAGTTGTGGTAGCACGGGTAGATGCACCAGGTGCTAATAAGTGATTTCGGACAACTCTAGCACAATGCTTAGCACGTTAGAGGACGAACGTATGTTTAACTAGGAGAGAATGTAATGACCCAACCTGTCATTTTGAGCTCTAGCATGTCGTTCAGTGATTGGAGGCCATGAGCAACTTCACTTCAGGTATTATGACTTGTGCGTATGGTCGGAATTGAATTTTGGGAAGTTCAGAGTTGGATCAGAAAGAAAAATCTCATTTCGAAAGCTTTAAGTTGGAAGAATTGACTAAGAATGGATTGTAGATTAAACGGCCTCAGAATCGGGATTTGAAGGTTCTAGCAGGTTCGTATGATGATTTTGGACTTGGACGTATGTTCAGATCGGGTTTTGGATGCCCCTGGAGCGTTTCGGCACATATTGTGAAAGTTAGCATTTTGAAAGAATTTCATAAATTTTGGTTGAAATTTCCATTTGGAATTCCGAGTCTGGGAATAGTTCCGTATGGTGATTCCGGTATTGGGAGCACGTCCGGAAGTGGATTTGGAGGTCCGTAGGTCATTTTGGAGTCATTTGGCTAAAGTTAGAAATTTGAATGTTTTTGAGAAGTTTGACAGGGAGTGGTCTTTTGATATTGGGTTCGGAATTCGATTCCGGAAATTGGATTAGGCCTGTATCGTGATTTAAGACTTGCATGCAAAATTTGGTGTCACTCTGAGTAATATAAGTATATTTCGGCGTGTTCGGAGTAAGTTTGAAGAATTTGAAATTTTCAAGTTGAATCAATTTGGTTTGGGGCATGATTCTTTGTTTTGATGTTGTTTTACACGTTTCGGGAGTTCGAGCGATTCCGTTTTATGATTTCAATTTGAATCAATTTGGTTTGTGGGTATGTTCGGGCAGGACCCCGGGGGCCCCGAATGTTAACCGGACGAGGCTCGGACCAATTTTGGGATTTGGAGGAAGAGCTGAAGCTTCCAGCTTCTGGAATGATCACACCTGCGCGTGGGCAGCCGTAGGTGCGAGCTCGCTGGTGCGAGCCATAAGTCACAGGTGCGAAGGAGAGTAGCTGGCCAGCAACCGTAGATGCGAAGTATTTTAGCGCACCTGCGAACACGCAGGTGCGAAGGATTGGCGCGTATAAGCGGACGGATGTGCAGGAGCGAAAGGACAGGCGCACCCGCGTTTGCACAGGAGCTAGCCATTGTCTGTAAGTGCAGTGCAAGGCCAAAAGGGAGAAATGCACACCTGCGAGGAATTGTCCACAGGTGCGGAACTGCAGGTGTGAGTGTAACTCCGCAGGTGCGAAAATCGCAGAAGACAGAACCTTCATTTAAGTCTGGAGTTGCGTATGTTTAGCCCATTTTCCTTATGTTTTGGGTGATTGTGGAGCATTCTGAGGAGGGATTTCAACTAGCAACTTGATGGTAAGTTAGTTATTCACACTTTGAGTTAAATTCATAGATTATGGATAGATTATAACTGGTAAATCTTGGAAATCAAGGGTTTAGATGAAAAACCTAGATTTTTATTAAAAGGAGATTTTAACCACGAAAATGGTTATGGTATTGGATAGAAATCATATGTTTGAGTTCATAATGTTATGGGTAATGATTATCTTCGAAAACTTTCGGAAATCCGGGCACGTGGGCCCCGAGGGTGATTTTATCGACTTTTCGAACGGAGTTGGGAATTTTTGTAAATAGGATTACAATGAGTATTAGAGTATATATTTATAGATTTGCTTACTTATTGACTAGTTTTGGAGCGTTGGGCATCGATTTGAGTTGATTGAATGGCTTGGGAGCCGGTTATGAAACTTCTGAGCGAGGTAAGTCTCCTTTCTAACCTTGTAAGAGGAAATTAACCCCATAGGTGAATTAAATAAATGTTTGTACCTAATTGTGGGGGCTACGTACGTACGAGGTGACAAGAGTCCGTACGTAGCTACTATTATGCTATTTTTCGGGTAATTTAGGACATGTATCATGCTATACTTGGAATGTTCGTGCCTTTACTTGCTAATATAATCACTTAGTCAGGATAGAAATTGATAAAAGAATTGTATAAGGTTAAATTCATTTCCTTGAAGGTTTGTATGAGATACTTGACTGTAAATGAGAAACTTGTGTTTTCTTGAAAATAATTATTATTTGTGGATTGGGCCGAGCGCCTCGGTAGTAAATAGATGTATCTATGGTTCACGCCATTCGACCCTCTGGCAGTGCACAGTTTAAATAATTGTTGGATCGGGCCGTACAACCTCGACATGATTTGCGCATGATTTAATTGATTGATTTGGAAATTGTAATAATCGATATTGCCTTCTC
Source organism: Nicotiana otophora (assembly GCA_000715115.1). Lineage (NCBI taxonomy): Eukaryota > Viridiplantae > Streptophyta > Magnoliopsida > Solanales > Solanaceae > Nicotiana > Nicotiana otophora. The sequence goes on from AWOL01S0000850.1 coordinate 79,858, forward strand.
GGCCTGAGATAAATTGTTAAATAATGGGAAATCAATTTGGAGAGTTCTTGATTATAAGAAAACTGCTTACTTACTTCAGAATAATGGGCTTGCAACCGTATTAATTAATCCATGTCTAATTTAATGATATTATTCTATTTACTTATAGCCCATAGTAAGTATCGAAGTCGACCCCTCGTCACTAATTCTTCGAGGTTAGGCGGGATACTTACTGGGTGAGCGCTGATTTACGTACTCATACTACACTTGTTGCACGTTTTGTGCAGGTACATATATGACTAGTGGTCTTGTGGGTGCAGAGGCGCGGTTATTACGGGGACTTAGGTGAGCTGCATCTTATATATGATCCGCGGCCAACAGAGTCTCCTTCAGAGTATTGTATTTTCTTTCCTGTCCAAATTTGTTTTCCGAACAGTTATTATATTTTATTTTAAATTCCTAAAAAATGCTCATGCACTTGTGACACTGGGTTCTGGGATGAATATGGGATGTTCAGTATTGAAATTAGAAAATATTGTATCTATTCTGTAAATTCATCTTTTACTAGTTGAATTGAATTAAATTTACGATTTTAAAAATATTAAAAATAAAAATTTAATTGACTATTTAGTGTTGTCTTGCCTGACAGTGGTGTCCGGTGCCATCATGACCTTTAACGGATTTTGGGTCGTGACATGTGGAGCATTGGGCTATTTGTTGTGAAATTAATTGATTCTGTTATATATCTGGAATTTGATTGTGGCCGTTGGGAAATTTGTGATGTTAATTGGTTTTTGTTATGTTGCCATGATAATATTTTGTGTAAATTGTTGTGTTATTTGAGTTATTATTTTGAGGATATAAAGGTGGCATTCCACTGTTGATATTATGTGTGTATAAGGGTGGTATTTCACCGTTGTTATGTGTGTTGGGATATTATTTGTGCGGAGTGATAAGGGTTGCTATAAGAGAGATAAGGGTGGCTATTGATATTGTCATGGCAGAGGGATAATGGAGGCTATTGTAGGAGTGATAAGGGTGTCTATATGAGAGATAATGGTGGCTATTGATATTGTCAGGGCGGAGGGATAAGGAAGGCTATTATAGGAGTGATAAGGGCGACTATAGGAGAGATAAAGGTTACTATTATCAGGGATGATATGTGATATTGTAAAGTTGTTGCGTTGGTGATTTTTATGTGATGATGTGATTTTTCTTGTGTTTATTTTTATATCTTGTGCAATTGGTCTTGTTGTTAGTAAATTGGTAATAGTCTGATTTATGTTGAAATTGGGGGCATGTGGCTATTGCGAGGCGGATTATGATATGAAATGTGGGCACGAGGTGCCGTGAGTAAATAATGATGATATTGGCACGTGAATTATCTGTGCAGTTGTGATATGAAATGAGGGCACGAGGTGCCGTGGCTAAATGATGATGATATTGGCACGTTAGTTGTCCATGCGGTTGTAATAGATAAATTTGGCACGAGGTGCTGTGGAAATATGAAAGTAGGTTGAGACCCGTATTTTATAATTTTGAAATGAGGTGTCACATGGTTACTTCTAATTGAAAGAATTATATTCAAAATATTTATTTGGAAGGATTATTATTCAAAAAGATCTATTTGAAAGAATCAAATTCAAAAATATTTATTTGAAGGAATTATATTTGAAAGAAATTTATTTGAAATAATTATATTTGAAAGATATTTATTTGAAGAGAGTTTATTCGAAATATATTTATTGGATAGTATTATATCCTAAAGATTATTATTTGAAAAGTATATAGGCGAAATATTTATATTTGAAAGACTTGAATTAATTGGGTGTACTTGTATTTATTATTTGTTGAGCAATATTAATGGTGTTCTTGTTGCCCTGCTGTGCAGATTACTGGTTGATTAGTGTTGCCATTATTTTTATTTGTTTTCTATTATTTTGTATACTATATTGCATAGGTTAATAGACTAGTGAGTGTCTTGACTGTACCTCGTCACTACTCCACTGAGGTTAGTCTTGATACTTACTGGGTACCGACTGTGGTATACTCATACTACACTTCTATATATTTTTGTGCAGAGCCAGGTATTGGAGATATCGGACTTGGACAGAGTTAAAGCAGGATAGTAAGGATTCAAGGTAGAGCTGCTTGGTCGTCGCAGTCCCTTGGAGTTTTTTTATTTTATTGTACTATTAATTTTTAATCAAACAATATTGAGTATTCGATCCTTATGATTATTCTATATATTCAGTTAGTGTTCGTGACTCAGTGTTACCAGTCTTGGGAGATTTTCATATTTTTTTTTGCTGTTAGTTTTGATTACTTATAAAAAAGGCTTGAAATATAATTGAAATCAGCTTACCTAGTCTTAGATACTAGGTTCCATCACGACATCTGAGGTGGGATTTTGGGTCGTGACATCTTCAAACCTTGAACAAGAATTGATGAACATTGACTAAGTCTTCACTTTCTCTCTCTAAGATGCTCTCACCACTCTCTAAAATATTAGATTTTTGCTCCAAAAGAGCCCATTGCCTCAATATAACGAAATAGGACCGGGTCAAAAATTAGAAAAATTGAAGCCCTGACGCAGATCTGCAATCGCATAACACGCATGCGATCCGCAAACTGACCGCATAATTGAAGCTCCAAAACGAGGGTCGCCTGGATAGGTATGCGGTGATTATGCGGCCTGTATACCTATTCTGCGGTCTCATAATGCATTGCAGATTTTCTCAAATCTTGCCTCACATCTGCTTTACTCTACGGCCATTATGCGGTCCGCAGAGTGATTCTGCGGTGGCATAATGGACCGCAGAAACGCATTTCTCTGCCACAAATTTTTTATTTACTCCACAGTACATTGTTCAACCCAAAAAGTCCGAGCCTTTGTATTAATTGATCTACCTCGGCACCACAAAACCTTAATTTCCTTAGCAAAATTCTCCGGGGTCGTTACATATAAGTCAACATCCGGTCAACCTTTTCAACTTAAATTCTAAACCTTGGAGCTAGGTGTTCCAAATCATTCCAAAACCTCACCGAACCCGAACCAATTACCCCCGGTAAGTCACATAACAAATGTAAAGCATAAATTGAGCAATAAATGAGAAAATGAGGTTGTAATACTTAAAACGACCGGTCGGATCGTTACAGTTGATCACTTCCATCTTTTGCTAACAAATAATTCCATAGGTTCATTGTATTTATAAATTTCATCGCCAAGATTACCATTCATCTTCTCTCTTATTTTCTCAAAAATACTATTCATGCCATGAACTAGAGTTTTATAATCCAATCTTTCAATCATTAAAACTTGTAACAAATGCTTCAAATATTTCTAACTACTCATAATAAACGAGTTTAAAGCATTGGAATTACCTCTAGTAGATCAATCTTGAAAAAGCACAACTTTGGTGGTTTTTGTGTTTTTAAGGATTTGATAATGAAATCTAGTATTATAATGTAAGAATGATGTTAGAACTCATGTATATTGAGTAAGAATCAACCCAAAACATTATTAACAACTTACCTTAGTTGATTGGACTTGATTTGAGCTCAAAATCGTATCTTCACCTCAAGAACCCTAACCCCCAATACATAAAATACTCTATTCCCCCGATTTTGTATTTATAAGCCCAGATCTCTGGGTTTCGGATGCGACCCCGAATGCTTTGCATCCCCACTTCACTCCTATTTGGAGCTCAGATGCGTACCTGGACGCTATGGCAACACTTCACTGCCAGCCTTTCTTTCGGACGCGGCCCCAGATGTTTCGCATCCATAGACTCCTCTGCCAGCCTTAGGTAATTTGGTCATAACTTCTTGTAGGAATGTCCAAATGACAAAGTGTTTGAAAAGTTAGAAACTAGACTCGGAGATATTTCATTTTATAGGTTTTCCATCACATAAATCCTTATATATATGTAGATATGCTTATCCAAAATTTGGTCTTGTGCGTACTCATTTGGAACTTTAGTCTATCATTTAATTTCCAACTTGACTTGGACTTAGGGCTATCCTTAGACCCCATATCACTTATAATATGTCTTGTACACTTATTATCATATCCAATTTATATCCATCATATTAATAGTCCTTGTATGCACACAAAATAATATAATTAGCGCACATCAACTTTCTTAATAGCGGTTAAGTACTTCAAAAGTTTTTTGGTGTGCTACATTCTCCCCCACTTAAGAACATTCGTCCTCGAATGTTTTACAAGTCACTTCTAAGAATAGATTTACCATCCTTTTACCTCTAACCATTTTGCATAGGTACTTATGCCTACACGGTTCTTATACTTTCTTTCTCAACTTACTTATGGCCCTCAAAATTTGGCTATCTTTACAAATTCTTAAAACTTTCGGCAAAGTTTCCCCGATAACTAGGACTATCGAAAAACTTTAACCTGTCCAGAACAAGCCCCTACACTGGCACCAATAATAATATCGCTCAACAACCAACAATACACAATATAATGTACCATCTTGACCTCACTCGGCCGTACATATACCATAAGTACATCAAAGTTAAATCTTTAAAACTTAAATTGTAACATATATAAATAAAATTCAATATCAATAATTGCTACTATACATAGTTCCCATATCAGTATTATACATGCATGCATTTTCTTTAGTCATGCATACGTCAAGTTGTACCTGAAAAGTATCTTCAAATAAATCAAAAATCTCTCTGTGATTGGACTTCCTTAATAAACAATAACTTATTTTCATGCCCCCTTAATTTCTAAGCTTTCTCAAGGCAATATCTCATAGTTTATGAGATCGAAGTTATATTATCCATTTGGTATCTAAATACTTTCAAATTAGTCTGTTGTCATTTATGAATCCTGTTTCGAGGAAAAGTCTTCCCACTTAAAACTTTTAATATTCACTAATCATCAAAATTATTTTGGAATGTTCTTTTATTCCTTCCAACAATTAATAAGATATGTGTCTCAGATTTATCCATCATATGATAATTTCATACCCTCACTTTCGCTCATACCTTTAGAGCTCATGTTAGATCTATAACTTGATAACTATTGTTACCAACAAGTTCGCTCTAAAAATAATTCAACTCACTTCGTTTGAGTTCATGACACTAGTTTGCCACCTACTCGCGGACATCCGTGTTTTAGTGTTATTTCTTAATTTTTACCAATTCCTTGACACCATTGAGTATCTTGTGATATTTTTCTACCAAAAATTTGGGATTGCATTTATTTTCATGAGCACCATAGACATGCTACCGTAGCCCGTAAACTTTTAACAGTCAAGAGTCACTGTTACCATGATGGTACTTGCACCCTTTTAATATTAGTGCTCTTCTTTGAACCCGCACTTTTTACTAGCGTACTTCTCATTTAAGAATAAGCATTGCTTTACCCCTTTCTATTTTATTCTGTGCAAAGGGTGCACATATTAAAAGGACTCCCTTATTTCATACAATTCCACGTATAATTCAAAGTACTCCCTCCTTCTCCACAATACTTGAATTTAATTCAAATCGCACATGTCCCCAAGTTGTAGGAATACATTCGAGTTGCCTTTTAAATCCTTGACTATCAGACATAACTTTCAACATCCCCGATGCAGAACATCGTAACTATTGCTCGTAATGAGTTTGAAATCGTCATACAAGTACTTCATGAAAAATTGTACTCTTCTGATCATAAAGGTTACTGATAATACCTCATTCGTCTTGTTTTTAGCAACTATAACCTTTCC
>AWOL01S0000850.1:89258-100265 GCA_000715115.1 Nicotiana otophora
ATATATATATATATATATATATGAGATTCCGTAGTATATATCTCTGAAATTATATTTCTTACTCTTAGGTCCTTTCATGAAACTTTATTTTGATGGTATCCCACCGAGTAGGCTACTACTTATGATAAGATGGTATGCATGTAGGGTCTTATTACACCATGTCTTCATCACAATGTGTTCTCTTTTGGTCATAGCTAATACCACATATTTACATCAACATGTTTCATACGATAAATATATACTTGCATATTTTCCCATTCTTCATGGTATCGTTGACCTCATCCATACACATTCTATAGGGATTTATGACACATTGTCATGTAGTCTTAGAATTCTTGTACTTCTCAATCTCCAAATCCGTACCATAATCATTTTCAATCATTGTTTTGAGCCTTACATCGTACACCTTATATGTATAACTTTCCAACAACTTTAACTTAGCCCATGATCCATTTCTATTTATTCTTCTTGAATCATAAAGATCCGTCCACTCACAAGTTAACTGCTCTTTCAATATCGGGCACATATAGAGTTGCTTTGAGATCATTCTTGGAAATTCTTAATTTTTCATCATTTCAACAGAATAAAATAAGACATACCTCGACTAGAAAAAAACTCAAGATTATCATTCCACATCATTTTTTTTCCTTCTCTAACAACCTATATTGCTTCTTATAACCCCCAAGATTACGCCTTTTGTGCATCTCATGTCTTAATATTTTCACGCTTACCCATTTAAGTTCACATACTTTATCCTCGCATACCTTGGTATTCTTAATTAGAGATTGACTTTTATTTGTATCAAATTCATCATCTGGAGGAACTCAAGGTTGTCATGCCCATCTTTCACATATGGTATGCTTCGTCTATCCTCAACTCGTACTTACACATGGTACTTTATTTCTTGTGTACCACTTCTATTACATATGCCACCATCGTGACGATAACATATCACGCTTAGGGGAAACCCGATGTCAAGTACAATTAAGGGTGATCTTTCTTGTCTTGTAACATTCCCTTTTCGGATGATCAAGAAGTCCCTTTTTGTTTTGGAAGGTGTCTTTGGTCATTATTGATACTATTTTAACTATGCCAAGCTTTTTATGAGTCATACTATGTTTACCACAAATTTGATTGGTTCACATTCACTTATTAATTAGATATATATCACCTCTCTATATCTTGTCATGATAATTTAAGATACAACATCTTTATTTACAATATTCTTTTTTTTTGTACCTTTGCTAAACTCGTTAATGGTGATTACCATAGTAAGAAGTCCCTCTAACATCTTGACCAATGATATTGAATTGAAATCTCTAACATATGTGCCCTTATTCGCATCCTTTAGTAAAATTCTTTATAAATCAGGACACCATCCTGACAATACTAGATAACATCATCACCTTATTTTCTTTCATGATTTCTCAGTATTCGACTGATAATTCTTATTTACCAAAGTCATACGTACTGATTGTATCAGTCTCAATCTATTCTCAACTTATCCTTCTATTTTGAACAAATCTGACACTTTCTGGCTAGCCCAAATATCTCATATTATAACTTGAACATTGAGCTTTATTCTCGTCACTTCAATATCTTCTTCAACAGGAAATCAATACGATCGAGAATCTGTACTCTCACTTCAGGCACAAATGCATGATATAGAGTATGAAAAAATGAAACTCCCTAGATGTCATTATAGCCTCCCCGATACAAGTGTGGCTGGCAACACACCGATAAGAGGGACTCTACTTAACACGGCTCTATAGACTTCCTAGGACTCGACTTAGAACTTAGTGCTCTCATACCAAGTTTGTCATGATCCAAAATCACGTGACTGGCACCCGGCACACTACCCGACCCAAGCGAACCAAACCATGTGATGCACCCAAATCATATGCATGAAAACCAATTTAATTGCGTAAGCTCCTTGCAAATCATATACATTTCAAGTTAAATGATAAAATATTTTCCAATTCAAAATCACACATGACGCCTTTCATGATAATAACAATGAGACTAAGTAAAAAACAATATACTTTCATGTATGTCGTGTACAACCCCGTTACTACAACTTTTCAAAACTATCTATGGAGCCTCTATACCAAAGAATAGAACCAACGGTTGGAGTAATTCCAAAAAAATAAAAAAAGGAAGAACATGATAGCTATCAGTCTACCACGAAATAAAAGTGGTGCTTCATAATATCTCAGAAAGAGATTTATCCTAGCTTGACCGCATGCCACGTATCATACATCATTCTGAAACATGTAAAGTAAACAAGGCCCTGGAGAGTCCCCCCTAAGGGCAGAGTACACCACAACGATACTCAATAAGTGTCATAGACTCTCTCTAACTTAAATTCCTGGGAAAACTTTATAAAAATAATGTACCAATATTTGATATAAAACGATAAGAAATTTTGTCAATTCACGATCCTTGTTATTTTAAATAACAACCAAGTAAAATATAACCCATAATATAAACTTAAAATATTTATATCAATCCAAGATTTTGGATAAAATCATACAAAATCATTTCATTTGCTTTAAGTCATCGAAATTACTTTTGGCTCCTTAGGCCTAAACATAAGAAAATCATCCTTATCTTTCACTGGGAGTTATACCATCACCGACATAAGAAGGTCAACTAGGTTATGTACCTAGCGGCAAGTATCATATACCCTACTTTCTCAGGTTGTCTCATCGTAGTGTCGTACGAAACGACTCAGCCATGCTAATAATAGCATAAAATAGTACTCTCTTGAGGGAGATTACTCTGCCATAGTCTATACCATAAAGTAGCCATCTATGCCTATACCGACACGTGTAGTTTCATGACAATGAACACGATATATCCGAAGCCAATCTCAGTGAACACAAGTAACTCCCAAAATATTTGATACTTCAAAAATAGATTCATAGCATAGTAGCCTCAAATAATCTATTTTTATCAAATCATAGCATTTATAGAAAATCTAAATCATTTGAACAAAATTTAAATAAATAACCTTTTATATTCTAAAGCCTTTAGCAATTTAACATCAATATTTAAAAGATACCACAAGTGCCATTATGTTTGTCAATTTCCAAAAGAAATACTTTTCATGAAAACTTATCTTTAACACTCAAATATGTATACTCTTGTAAATACGTAAGTTTTGATAAAAACTTTTAACATTTACCTTGAGTGTCATTTTTCCAACAAGATTTAAACTAAAATTTTATAAAACAGTATGACACTACATATGCAACATAATATTTTAATACATGGAGACATCCGTACTTGTTTGTCCCCACAAGCACGAAAGCACATTTGCAAACAACTTAAGTATTAACTCGAAACATGCTTTTAGAGAAAGTCCCTGAAGAAGAGTAAGTTTTAATCAACTTACTTCGCTTTCACTTTATTAACATTCACAAGCTTTCAATCTTCCTCCATCATTCCAATGTTGATTAAAATGCTCAACATCACCAACAAGTCGATATCTACAATTAGATATCCTAATTACATCAAAAAATGACCTAAGATATTGATTAACATTCATATATGGCTCATAAGTTGGCTACAAGCCTCCAACAACTCAAATCGCCAAATAGTTTTACATGCTAGACCATTCAACTTCATTCTTATGTTTTAATACCTATTCAAAGTCATTAATGATACTACATCAATTGTCCATTGCCACTAAGTTACTATTCATCATTTTCTATAATCAACACTTGCAAAATATACAATTCGGGTGATTACTTAGTTGATCACTTCCATCTTTTGCTAACAAATAATTCCATAGGTTTATTGTATTCATAAATTTCATCGCCAAGATTACCATTCATCTTCTCTCTTATTTTCTCAAAAGTACTATTCATGCCATGAGCTAGAGTTTTATAATGCAATCTTTCAACCATTAAAAATTGTAACAAATGCTTCAAATACTTCTAACTACTCATAATAAACGGGTTTGAAGCATTGGAATTACCTCTAGTAGATCAATCTTGAAAAATCACAACTTTGGTGATTTTTGTGTTCTTAGGATTTGATGATGAAATATAATATTATGATGTAAAAATGATGTTAGAACTCATGTATATTGAGTAAGAATCAACCCAAAACATCATTAACAACTTACCTTATTTGATTGGACTTGATTTGAGCCCAAAATCGTCTCTTTACCTCAAGAACCCTAACCCCCAATACACAAAATACTCTATTCCCCCGATTTTGTATTAATAAGCCCAGCTTTCTGAGTTTTGTATGCGACCCCGGATGCTTTGCATCCCCACTTCACTCTTCTTTGAAGCTCGGATGCGGACCTGGACGCTATGGCAGCACTTCTCTGCCAGCCTTTCTTTCGGACGTGACCTCGAATGCTTCGCATCAGCAGACTCCTCTACCAGCCGTTGGTAATTTGGTCATAATTGCTTATAGGAATGACCAAATGACAAACGGTTTGAAGCGTTAGAAACTAAACTCGAAGATATTTCATTTGATAGGTTGTCCATCACACAAATCCTTATATATGTGTAGATATGCTCATCCAAAATTTGGTCTTGTGTGTACTCATTTGAAACTTTAGTCTATCATATAATTTTCAACTTGACTTGGACTTAAGGCTATCCTTAGACTCTACATCACTTATAACATGTCTCATACACTTATTATCATATCCAATTAATATCCATCATATTAATAGTCCTCGTCTGCATACAAAATAATATAATTAGCGTACATCAACTTTCTTAATAGCGCTTAAGTACTTCAAAATTGTTTTGGGGTGCTACAACAATCCCTGATGAAATTCGAATACAAACACAGAGCCTACACATTGGAATATTAATAGGAACGTACCTTCAGCCATTGTTATTTATGCATTGTAGGGAATCGCTTATGAAACCTTTAATAGAAAATCTAGAGAGCCTTCTAGTTGTGCCTATCATAGGATGCCAGACTGATGGAGTCACATGCGTATTTATAGGTAGGATAGGGACTCTTAGGCAAATACTTTAGACCTAGGGACTTCTTCATAAATTATAATTGCCACAGAGACTCCTAATAAAAAAATATTTCTTTCCATCAAAGAAACTACCATATGTGCATAACTACAGAATATTATCTGATATATTAACAAGATAAATAATTTATTACCTTATATGTGGGCCACATTGGAAGTCTCTAGAAGAGACAGTAAATTTCTAACATCCTCCCACTTGGTCCACATATTAAAATCAGATAATCCTTTATGAGAGATAAACATATAATATGGCCATAGACTTCATCACTCAACTAAAAGTTATGCAACAATCACGTTAGCTAGAACATATCATTACATGAATCATGGCGGTCATGCTCTTAAACAAATAATTCCTTCCATGTATTACAATGTACAATATGTTCTAACAAAGTCTCAATAACTTTATGAATGAACTTAATATAAGTCATTCAGAGTCCAACTTTATTGATCCAATGATCACAAAATAATACATGAAAAAACAAAGTGTGCACTGTCATGTATATCAAATAAACATAATGCCTAGACAAACTGTTAGAGAAAAAAGCAAGGCTAAATTGAGATACTAAGACCCATATGGGTTACATGATCCTTGAAAATATTAGCCGACATACCTTTAGTCAAAAGATCGGCAATCATCATAGTAGTACTAACATGCTCAAAACGCACGTCTTGCTTCTTCACATAGTCTTTAACCATCAAGTACTTTATGTCAATGTGGTTGCTTCGACTTCCACTTTTATTATTCTTAGAAAAGAACGCTGCAGCTGTATTATCACATAAAATTCTCAATGGCTTTAAAATGGAATCAACAATCCTAAGGCCGGAAATAAAGTTTTTCAACCATAACGCATGTGATGTAGCTTCATAATATGCTATAAATTCAGCATCCATTGTAGATGTTGCAACAATGGTCTGCTTGACACTTCTCCAAGACACAACACCTCCAGCAAGAAGGAAAATATATCCTGAAGTAGATTTACCTGTGTCTTTGCATCCACCCAAATCAGAGTCTGAATATCCAATTACCTCCAATGAGTCAGAGTATTTGTATGTGAGCTTAAAATCCTTGGTTCCTTGCAAATATCTCAAAACCCTTTTACCAGCTTTCCCATGGCCAAGACCAGGGTTACTTTGATATCTGCCAAGCATTCCTACAGTAAAAGCAATATCAGGTCTAGTACAGACCTGTGCATACATACGTTTCCCAACAAGAAAATCATAGGGAATGTCTTTCATTTGCTCCTTTTTCAATGCATTTTGTGGACATTGATTCAAAGAGAATTTGTCACCTTTAATTATGGGTGCTGCTATATGCTAATAGTTTTTCATCCCGAATCTTTCCAGAATTCTTTCAATGTAAGCCTTTTGAGATAGTCAACTAATCTTTGGGATCTATCTATGTGAATCTCTATGCCAATGACATAAGAGGCTTCACCCATATCCTTCATCTCAAAATTCTGGATAAGGAACTGTTTAGTCTCGTGCAACAATCCCAAATCACTACTTGCAAGCAAAATATTATCCACATATAGGACTAGAAAAATATATTTTCTCCCGCATATCTTAAGGTATATACATTGATCAATAATGTTCTCCGTAAATCCAAATGAAGAAACAACATTATGAAATTTAATATACCATTGGCGGGAAGCCTGCTTTAGCCCATAAATAAATTTATTCAACTTGCAAACAAGGTGACTTTTGTCCTTATCACAAAATCCTTCAGGTTGACACATGTATACCTCCTCTTCAAGATCTCCATTCAGGAAAGTTATTTTCACATCCATTTAATGTAACTCTAAATCAAAATGAGCTACTAATGCCATGATTATTCTCAATGAATCCTTCTTTGATATTGGAGAGAAGGTTTCGTGGTAATTAATGCCTTCCCTTTGAGTAAAACCCTTGGCTACATGCCTGGTTTTATATCGTTCGATATTTTCATATGAGTCTCTTTTAGTTTTAAAGACCCACTTGGAATCTATGGTAGAGGATCCATTTGGTAATTCGACGAGATCCCACACTTTATTTTTAGCCATAGATTCTAACTCTTCTATCATGGCATCATACCAAAGTGTGGAGTTTTATCCACTCATGGCTTGTGAAAATGAGCATGGATCATCTTTTAGTCCAATATCATAATCAGACTCTTGGAGATATACAACATAGTCACTAGAAATTGCTGGTTTTCCAACTCTTGAGGATTTTCTCACTCTCATTGGTTCAGACACTTTTTCAGTGGGTTCAGGTAAAACGGGTTGATCTTCATGTGGCTCCTCAAGTGGTGGTGGCTCTTGAACTTATTGTTGTTCAGATAATTCATGAGAATTTTTCTGAGCAACATTCAAGTTCCCAATAAATAAAGGTACCACAGGTGGTTCTCTTATTTCTTCCAATTCCACCCTTGAGTTAAACCACTTCTACTTTCTTTATGTTTCTCAAGAAATTTAGCATTTCTAGCCTCAACAATTTTAGGATAATGAGAAGGACAATAAAACCTAAATCCCTTAGAGTTAACCGCATAGCCTATAAAATAACTGCTTATTGTTCTGTCATCCAACTTCTTAAGTTGTGGGTTATAAACCCTCACTTCAGTTGGACATCCCCAAACGTGTAAATTAAACTAGGTTTCCATTATTTTCATAACTCAAAAGGTGTATTAGAGACAGCCTTTGATGCAACCCTATTTAAAATATACGCAGCAATTTTTAAGGCTTCACTTCATAAGGATAAAGGTAAACTTGATATGCTAATCATGCTTCTTACCATGTCCATTAATGTCCGGTTCCTTCTTTCTGCCACACCATTTTGTTATGATGTTGCTGGCATGGTATATTAGGAAATTATACCTTCACTTTCAAGGAACTCAGCAAATGGACCCTTAACTTGTCTCTTATCTGTGTATCTACCATATATTCTCCACCCCTATCAGATCTTACAATTTTGATCTGAGCACTAGTTTGTTTCTCTAGTTCTGTTTTGTAAACTTTAAAAGCATCAAGTGCTTCTGATTTGTTAAACATAAAATAGAGATACATATATCTTGAATAGTCATCAATAAATGCGATAAAATATCTCTCACCATTCAAGCAAGGGGTAGGAAAAGGTACATAGATGTCTGTATGTATGATCTCAAGCAATTGAGAACTCCTTTTGGCATATTTAGTTATTTTTTGGTCTGCTTACCCTTTATGCAGTCCACACAAGTCCCAAAGTCAGAAAAATCAAGAGCTTTTAGAACTCCATCATTAACCAACCCTTTGACTCTATCAATAGAGATGTGTCCCAATCTCTTGTGCCAAAGACTTGATGAGTTCGCATTGATAATACATCGCTTAGTGCCAATTTCTTTTTCATGCAAAGTTAAAATATTGCATTCAAATGTGGGGTCTATCTCAAGTTTATATAAATTTCCATTCAAATTTCCAAAATCAATAACTTTATTATCTTCTAAAAGTTTCACAGAAGGGTACTGAAAATTCAAATCATATCCACTAATCGATAGTCTTGAAAGAGAAATTAAATTTCTAAAATATTCTGGAACATAAAAAATATTTTCTAAATCAAAGTGAAAACTATCCTTCAAAATGAGCCTATAAGTCCCCATGCCTACCACACGTGAACGCGTCCTATTCCCAGAATAGACGTATTGTTCACTTCCTATCAGCTTCCTCTGAGTTAGAAAGCCCTGTAATTTTGGCAATATGAATTGTAGCACCAGAATCAATCCACCATGTATTATCAGAAACTTCAGTAAAATTAGATTCATAGCATACAAAGGTAAAATTACCTTTCTTCTCAAGCCATTTCTTGTATTTCAGGCAATCCTTTTTCTAGTGTCCCTTCTTCTTACAAAAACGGCAAGTATCTTTGTCAAAGGTGCTTTTCTTCTTCATGGGAACACTTTTTCCCTTCTTTGCATTTCTCTTACCTTGAGTCACCATATTAACATTTTTAGGTGTCTCATGCTTCAACCTCTCTTCTTCTTGAACACACATGGTCAAAAGTTCATTGATTGACCATTTATCCTTATGTGTGTTGTAAGAAATCTTGAACAGATCATATTTTGTATGAAGAGAGTTGAGAATGAAATGCACAAGAAATGGTTCAGACATATCAACCTCAAGGGACTTGAATTTAGCAATAATATCTCTCATCTCCATATTGTGCTTACGCACTGTACGACTTCTATCAAAAGTCATACATGAGAGCCTCTTCATAAGAGTGCTAGCCAATGCGTTGTCAGAGCTTACGAATTGTTCATCAATTGCCTTCATGTAAGATTTGACCTTATCGCTATTAGGGATAGAACCCCTAATGCTTTGGCTTATGTGGGCTTTTATGAGCATTAAGCTTAGACGGTTAGATCGCTCCCACCGCTCATAATTAGCTTTAGCCTCTACCATACTTGATTCTGTGGGAATAGGTGGTTCTTCCACACGGAGTGCCAGATCCAAATCCGAGCACCCTAAAGTGAGAAGGATTTTCTCCTTCCATTCAGCATAATTGTCACCAGAAAGCATTGGAATTCGAGCATTCTCATTAAAAATAGCGGTAGAAAAAGTTGTAAAGACTTCAAAATAAGGATAAGCACACATAAACTATGAAGTACAATCCATCAAAGGTGAATCGCGTAAAATACCGATTCTAAATAAATTTTGGGCCCTCCTATGGGCAGAGGTTACAACCCATGCAAAGAATTTACTTTACTTTATTAGACTAGTAAACCAAAATACGCAAAAATTAATCCGTACATGTAGGCATAAGATAATTTTCAACTTAAAGATTTACT
Source organism: Nicotiana otophora (assembly GCA_000715115.1). Taxonomy (NCBI): domain Eukaryota; kingdom Viridiplantae; phylum Streptophyta; class Magnoliopsida; order Solanales; family Solanaceae; genus Nicotiana; species Nicotiana otophora. The sequence continues at coordinate 99,065 of AWOL01S0000850.1, forward strand.
ATCTCATTCCAATTAATCTCACCAAAATTATTATCTCGTTGTAGGGCTGGGTTACCATTTTAATAAGATAACCGGACTAAATAGATGTCATTATAACTTTTAATCACTAAATTTTATGTGATTAAATAACTCAATTTCTTTTATATTAAGTACTCAAGAGGTTGTGGCCACTCCTAAATACCTTACATAAAAGAAAACTAAAGAATGACATCTAAAGTAATTAACCTTTACAATAAAATTAAATAGAATGTTGATTATTCTCAAAATGGGTACACGGGATATAAGCACAAGGCTATATTACCCAAAGGTTAATTCTTATAACTAAAATATTATAAGAACTTAAAACAGCAGTAATGCTATTAAACATATTTCTGTTTAAAACATTTAACTATCCCCTTTCTTATAACTTAAAGACAGAAGCCAAACAAATTTGGTAAAAAGAAATATGAACAGGAAATCTTAGAATATTAAGTTCATAATCATCGGTTTCCGTAAATTACTCTACTTTAGTATTATTTAGAAGTGAGAGTTAAGGTACGAACAGGGGTAAGTTCGGGATTTCAAAATATTTATTTCCCTTATGTTTTGTCAACTATGCCCCTGCTGTCTATGATTTAAAGCTTTGTGAATTGTGGGTTTAATGGTAATTTCATTATTCCTACGTTTATATTGGGCCCTCAGAAGCTACTCACATTCTGACCGTCTTCTTTGTTCAGTTCTCTGCCTCTATTGATTTTGCTTGCATTGCTCTTTCTCTTCCTATTGAGCCTTCACTATTTTCATCAGAGAACTTTTTGTTTCTTTGCTCAGTTATCCAGCGGGTTCTTCTTCTTCTTCCTCTTTATTTTTTGCTTCGTTTTTGGTGGATTTCATTGGTAAATTTTTTATTTCCTCTACTTTTTAAGCCATGTGTATGTTCAATCTTCAATGTAAATTTTCAAGGTTTAGTGTTTTGTGATTTTGACTGAATCGTAATTTGGGTTGCATGTGTTCTCTATGTCTTGATATGAAGAGTGAGAGTTAGTTTACCGTGGTTTGCACCTACAAATTTGGACTTGATCCTTTTGTACCTTTTAATTGCTAATGGGATCTGTAGTCAAACGATTTCTTTTCAATATGCCTTAATTTCTCAATTTTTCAGTTTCATGTTATCTTTGGTATGTGCATTATAGTTGTGATGATTTTTTTTTTTTTTTTTTTT
>AWOL01S0000850.1:117707-141147 GCA_000715115.1 Nicotiana otophora
AAAACCCTTCCACTTTTTCCAGTACTCTATCTCTAAGTTATAACGCTTAATTCCTAAATAATCAGAACCCTTACGTACTATGCATCAGAAGATCCCAGGCTTGGCTTAGCTTAGCTTATTCTCCCACCCTACAACAAGATTGTTTAAGCTGTTGTCTATGATTCACCTCTGCTTTTATTTTTTTTAAACTAATGTCTATTGTCTATGTTTAATAGAAGAACAACAGTGTTGTGCCACAACTTTGTTTACTCTACAATACATGACACACTACATCATTCTTATGTAGGCGTTAGCAGACATGTATGTCTTGACTCAATGTGTAATTTTCTATTCTGAATTTGTATGCTAAGTGGTCAACAAATAATTAATGCATGCAATATAAATTGAATTAGGCCGATAAACCGCCCGATAACCGTCCGATAAGAGCTAAACCGATACCAATCCGCCCAATATCTTATCGGGTGGCTAGCGGATTAATACATTTAAAATCCGATAACCGTTAAGCCAAACCGTTAAGAGTAATTAACCGTCCAATCCGCCCGATAAGCAGCCCTAAGCTCAAGTTCGTCAAAAATGACCAATGGGACGAAATTCCCAGTTTCATAAACTTACAGATCTGTCCGGGCCGGACCTCGGTCATGGCCTTCGATCACGGCCCTCGACCCTGGGGCCTTCGATCACTGGCCTTCGAGCTTGCCTTCGATCATGGCCCTCGAGCCTTGCCTTCGATCATGGCTCTCGAGCCTGCCTTCGATCATAGCTCTCGAGCCTTGCCTTCGATCATGGCTCTCGAGCCTAGCCTTCGATCATGGCTCTCGAGCCTAGCCTTCGATCATGGCTCTTGAGCCTGCCTTCGATTATGGCTCTCGAGCCATGTCTTCGATCCTCGACTCGATTTCTGGGCTCGATTTCTGGCCTTCGATTATTTTTGGGCTTGACTTATGGGCTTGATTGCTCAGCAGAAGAAAATTTGCAGTAGCTTTTACAGCATCTGTTTAAGTCCCATTTTTGATCTGTTATCTATCTGAAACTCACCCGAGGCACTCGGGACCTCAACCAAATACACCAACAAGTCCTAAAATATCATACGGACTTATTTGAAACCTCAAATTATATCAAACAACTCTAAAATCACGAATCATGCTCCAATTCAAGCTTAATGAAACTAAGAATTTCCAACTTCTACATTCGATGTCGAAACATATCAAATCAAGTCCGATTAACCTCAAATTTTGCACACAAGTCATAAATGACATAGCGGAGATATAAAAAAATTTGAAACTAGATTCCGACCCCGATCTCAAAAAGTCAACTCCCCCGTCAAATTTCCAAACTTTAAATTCCTATTTTATCCATTTCAAGCCTAATTTCACTACGGACTTCCAAATAAATTTCCGATCACGCTCCTAAGTCCAAAATCACCATACGGAGCTGTTGGAATCATTAAAATTCTATTCCGAGGTCATTTGCATATAATTCAGAATTTGATTCTGGGCATACGCCCAAGTCCCAAATCATGATACGGACATATCGAAACTGTCAAAATACTGATCCGAGTCCGTTTGCTCATAATGTTGACCAAAGTCAACTCAGTTGAGTTTTACAGTTCTAATTCACATTTTAATCCATTTTTCACATAAAAACTTTCCTAAAAATTTTACGGACTGTGCACACAAGTCGAGTAATAATAAATAGTGCTTTTCGAGATCTTAGAATATAGAATTAAATGTTAACTTTAAAGATGATATTTTTGGTCATCACAGAAAATTCAAGCACTTAGGGTTTAAAGTTGCAAAGACTCCAATTGACGTGAATCTTGCATTAGCAAAGAACAAAAATCAAAGCATATCACAATTGGATTATACTCGCGTGTTGAGATGCTTAATGTATATCATGAATTGTACACGACCAAATATAGCTTGTGCTATAAGTAAATTGAGTCGATACACGAACAATCCAGGTCAATCTCATTGGATGGCAATGAAACGAGTTTTAGGATATTTAGAACATACCCAAGGACTTTGCTTTGCACTACAGTAAATATCTCGCGGTGATTGAGGGATACTGTGATACAAATTGGATCACCGGTTCAACTGATTCTAAGTCCACAAGTGGATATGTATTCACTATTGGTGAAGGAGCGGTATCTTGGAGGTCATCCAAGCAAACCTGTATTGTCCGCTCTACAATGGAGGCTGAGTTCATACACTTAGATAAAGCCGGTGAAGAAGCGGAATGGCTCCAGAGTTTCTTGGAAGACATTCCATTTTGGCCCAAATCGTTGGCACCAATATGCATATATTGTTATAGTCAAGCAACAATTGGAAGGGCTGGGAGCGTGATGTATAACGGTAAATCTCGTCATACATGGCGAAGACATAAAATCATTAGGCAATTACTCTCTAGAGGATTATCACGATTGACTATGTAAAGTCAAGCGATAATGTTTCGGATCCACTTACAAAAGGCCTAACTAGAGAGGTAGTTGAGAAATCATTGAGGGGAATGGGACTATGGCCGAGAACAAGCCATTGTGGCGGTAACTCTACCTAGAAGACTGGAGATCCTAAGATCTAGGTTCAAGGAGATCAAACAAAGTCATTAATGACGGTTCAACTTTGTCAACTAAAATTTTGGTTCATTCTCGTGATGAGACAATGTTCAGTATCAAGGATAAAACATTAAAGTTTTTTAATAATTTCTAAATTTGATACGGGGTTATATCAAATAGTGTATCTACAGGATGACACGTTTAGAATCACTTATGTAAGTGTGAGGTGTTAGCCACTTCAAGAAAAATTTTGTAAGGCCAGTTCTCTACGCACTTATGAAACTAGGTGGTGTTCATGGCTGAAACGAATACAACAATGAGGGCCAAAGACGGTTAAGGGTTGGTTGTGTGACTTATGGTTTTCTAGGTATACACCAAAGTTCGACGGTTTAAAGATATCAAATCTACCGATTGACCGAGTATATCCGACATAAGTTCACTACGGAAAGTTCAAAGGAAAAACCCTACTTATCCAGATGTAATTAATCCTTGTTTGCGAATCACATAGTTTTTTATGCATATTTCCGTGATATAGCCATTTCTCATTCATGTGGGAAATTTGCGAATCACACAGTTTAAGAGTTGGTTGTGTGACTTATGATTATTGGATTTTTTAAGCTTAAATGTATTAAAAAGGGGTGATTGGGAAAATGGAGAGAAATTAAAAATATTTGAATTTTCCTCCTTGACAAAGGGACATGTCCCAAATTGGAAAAAGAAAAGGTTTTTAATGGATATATATACAATTGCTCTTCTTCTAGCTCTTAAATAGTTAAGAAGGCAAGCCTCGTGCCGTGGTCGCCGTCGCTCGCTTGGCTTTAGCTTTGGCTCGGCTTAGGATTCGGATTCAATCAAATGATTGATTAATTAATTTTTTCGACCAAATTTATTTATTAATATTAAATATTTTATTAAATATCAATTTATTTAAATGAAAAATTAATATTAAATCCAACGAAACATTATATGCCTTTCACTTTTTGTAAAAGTCATTTACGTCATAGCCGTTTTACACAAACAACCCTTCTGAAGAGTTGCACCTCTGCAATTTGAGATGAACATTGGCTATAAATAACAGTCAATTCTCTCAGATTTTCCATACGAATTTCTAAGTTATCCTCCTTTTCTTCTGCATTGTTTTAACTACAAAGAAAGCAACATCAAGCGATTTGCTTCCGATCTTTGTATTCGCTGAAACACTAAAGTTTGAAATACCGCTACACCAGTGTGTAATTCGTTCTATCCTGGAAGAAAATAATCCACAACCTTAGGTACTAGGAAGAGATTAAATTCCATAAGAAAACACTGTGAATTCAGCAGACTCGGATTAAATCATATTTCTTTTACATTTTATGTTTATATGTTATTTTAACTTCTTCAGAATTATTTTACAAATACAGTTTACTATCAACAACATCCACAAGTGAATATTTTGTTCCAAAATGTATGTAAATAGAATCCAACAATTAGCATTCAATGTTGTATATTTGATTCGATACCAACTTATACGCATCAGTTTTTATTATCTTCAGAATTTCATATCAAAACAAAGGTAAATAAAAAGTAGTAGTTCCAATTTTCTTAATATTGGCCCCGCATACGGCCATCCACACCTAGAGTACATATGCAAATGCTTATAATTTCCTATAAAAAAAGAATAGGCACAATTTGTCTAGAGCATCTAAATATAAGAGAAGAACAGCACAATTTGTCTTTCATATTAATGTATCTCTCGTGCACAGCTAGCCAAAGAATAAGACCCTTTGTTGTGGACTACTGCTGAAGTTTCCTTCCAACGTAAAATAATTTGATTGCTCTTGATTTTCTCTATGCTTCCATTCTGATATTTATCGATATTTTCCAACGTTTCTTCACTCTATCCAAGGTACAGAAGAATGAGGAAGAAAAGGAAACAAAATCATCTTTTTGGATTGACTGAGTTTTTGTAATAATACATGGATGTCTGTCTAAAGTAAGTTGTGCTTTAACGCATCCGTGTTCTTGCTCGTATATGCTCCCAGTAATGTCACGACCTGAAAAAAGAATTTACCTCTAGAAAACTCATTTTAAGGTCATTTATTAATATTTAAACCAGAGCCCGTAAAAATCTTAAAACACGGATAATATAGAAGGAGCTTAATTGGCTAAATAATAAAACACGGATAATATATATGGATCAAAAGTTGTATTTGGCTAAAAAGCAAGTTCTTTAAACCGCGTGTGCAGCTTAACAATATATGAGCACAAAAGCAAAATGCACAAAAGAATCAGTTCAATTAATTGGTAAAAGGAAGTGATATTGGCGCGGCTCAATCTGAGATCGTTCTTTACGAAAACAAAACGTAAACACGTCTTCAGATTGAACCTCACCAACATCGCTTCTCTTAATATAACTACTCACCTTTACGATGTTCGTACTCGTCTTGAATTTAGCCGTGCCTTTTGGGTCCGTCAGACAAATGGGACGTCAAATCAAAGAGGAATGCACTTCAAGCTAAGCTACTAGGTATAGTATTTAGCTTCTCGCGATAGTGACTTTGTGGGCTTTGTACAAAGAAATAGAAAGAATAAAAGGGGAAAAGAAGAATCTATACATCTTTTTTAGAAGACATGTTAAGTTTTACTTTAAATGGTCCCTTTTGTTGCATCACATGAAAACAACAATATGATAGTCATCTGAAGTTTGTGGGGTTGGACTTTGAAAGTGTAGTAGGGTTTTGTGTTGGTGGTATGGAATTGCCATTCTTCTAGTGGAATCATTAGTCATGATATTATCTATATGCTTTTTAAGTCAATTGAATTACTTTTTGTAACTGCTGTTTGACCACCATAACTGACTTTGACTTTGAAAAAATACCACAATGAGAAAAAAAAGAAACAATCAATTTAAATAACTTGAGATTGAATAAGAAGAATATTGCAGATAGTTAGTATCCCTTCATTCTTATCAAAGATCACTAAGTTTGAGCGAGATTTTCATTGTAAGGGATATTTACCTCTAGCGGACTACCCCATGCAAATCCAAATTAATTGGGCATTGAGTTTCAGATATTGAATGCCTAGCTAAAGAAAAACAAATTGATATAGAGAATTAGTAAAACAACATGTATTAAAGGCAGAGAAGAGGATCTATTTTAGAAGGAATAGAGAGACGAACATAGAACTTATTCCAACCTAATAGCTCTAGAGTTATGTAAATTCGTGATCCATATGAATAATAATAAGAAGATAGATCGAAAATACTAAAGATTTTTCTTCAAATGAAGATTTTTGAATAGAAGCTATCAGTAAGAAACTACTGGTCCATGAAAAAAGATAGAAGGAAAGGATAGATGGGAGTGAATGAAGAGGAAGAGGATGGATAATTTATAAGAGTTTAAGTTTCACGTTGTGACTTTTTAAAAAATATCTATATAATTAGTTCATTGAAAGTATCCCTTTCTTATTTTTATTTATTTATTTATTTATCGTCTAAGAGATAGATACACCCATTAAGAAAATTACTTTAACATTATTAATCATAGCGGCTAATTGACTAGATTTTATACCCTTTATTACTTCTTAAAAGGGTAATAATTGTTGAGAGACTCTTTTAAAAACTGTTTATATAATTTATTGGAGCAAAGTTCGATTGAAAAGAATAATAATTCCTTCTAAGTTATCTAAAGCTACACTTATTTTGGACCAAATTTATATGATACGATTTTTTTTTAATTTATCTCAAAAAGAATATTACTTTTCTATATTTAGAAATAATTTAACTTTGAAATCTCATTTATCCTTAATTAGATGATCTATAACCACACAAATATTTTCAAAAGCCTTCATTTCTTTCTTAAATTTTATGCTTAGTTAAACGATGATACACAAGTGGGAGCGAATAGAATAACTAACTAGTTATAATAATTTGAATTACATTGATTGTATAAAAAATATTTATATATGTGGTCAGAGGCGGACCTGTACTTTGGGTAGGGGTACTTTGACAAAAATATATATATATATATATATGTGTATATATCTTAAATAAAAGGTTAGTATATATTTTAATTGACACTTTAAGATTCAAATCTTAGGTAGCTGCTTTGGTCGATTTAGAGGGGAAGAGGCACAACTTGATTTTTGGTGCACTACCTGAGTTATATTTTCACTCCATCATTTGCTCAAAGTTTTATTCAATAATGATGCATCTGTCACTTTCAAATCCTGATTCCGCGTTTGCCACGTATAACTTAGATCTCCAATTTAAACGGGAGTTGTTAGCGGTTGCCTCGGGATGGAACGGAGAAGAATGTGAGTGGAATGATGTCAAATGAGAAGCAACTTGCTTTAGGGTTTCTTCATGCTTAGTTTCTACTCCAATACACAAAATCTCACACACACACACACAAATAAAGAGACTTTTCTCACTCTTTGGTTTCTCTTTTGCGCATGCACCTGAAATATTCTTCCACCAAAAAACAAACCCCCAAAACCCTCCTTTTTAGTTCATTCCCCTCCTTTTATCTCTTTTTGTCTATTGATTATTTTAATACATATACCTTTTTCTAGATCATGCTTGCATTTGATTAATCTCGTTATCAGAGTATATGAGATAGTTATATTGGCTTATATGTAAGCTTTCTTACAAGCAAGTGATGGATTGTATGCATTATGTATACTTTCACATTAAGTTAATCCTTGGCCTTGAATATACCCTTTAATATGTTAAAAGCCAGCACAAATGCTTAATTAACCATCCTCTCGGAATAGAGACGGATCCGGGATTATATTTAAACGTCATGAGTTCAATCTTTATAGTTTTTAGCATTAAACTCATTATATTTTCAAAGTTATGAGTTCATGTCTACTATTTATTGCAGTTTTAATAAAGTTTTATATATAAATTTATATTCGTCATCGAAAGTTAAGGATTCAATTAAACTCTACCTATAGTGGTACATCCGCCCCTGGTCTTGAATATATTCTTTGCAAGTTTCTTAACTTCATTATTAGAAATACCGGTAAAATGTAGAAAAATTTGTTTGATTAAGATTTTAAGTGAAAATGTTGAAATTCGTTAGTTGTAACAAGGTGTTATTTTATTTCTCAGGTTATCATATAAGACTTACTATAAAAAGTTACATATTATAGGGCAACTTCGCCTAATAGACACTGTTAGTGTATAGAATTTAACCTCAATCGACGAATGTATTAAAACTGGTTAATAAGTAATCCAGGGATGAATATAAGCAATTCATTGATGAAAATGAGAACATATAAGATGGTAGCCGTTTAAACAGGGAGATAGCTAGAATTTCAACTTTATGGGTTTTGAATTTTAAAACGACGATTTCAAGTGTTAATAACTGGATTTTAGATATAATATTTAGTACATATTCAATGGATTATTTAATATAAATATAATGCTCGAACAAAAATTATTGAGTTCGACCGAACGTATATAGGACTTCTATCTCGGCCACAGCGTTTAGATACAAATATTTTTGTATATCATAAGGCGGTTTAGAGTCAGTCCATACATAGAAGGAAACAAAAGCAAGCTATACAAAATCAGGTGGTGTGTGTGTGAGAGAGAATGAAGAATCCTGCAAACAGGTGTGCAGAATGTCAGCAAAAAGAGGACTAATTGTCCTGTGAAAAGGAAGTTTCTAAAGGAGTATATGTGTGTTAGTGTGTACGTACAAACTTTTTTGCATTATTTCAATGTTTTATTACTTACATAGTCACACGCACAAAAACGCACTAATTGCACGTAATTTCTCTGTCACAGACATGCACATTGCGCACAGGCTTTTATTACAGGCAAGCCTAAGTTTATAATTTAATTTTCGTTTAACCCAATAGCGGAGACACCGGCGCCAAAGGAGCCTTGCCTTGGGCCTTTATTAGGAGACACTTCCCTTGGTTTTTTCTACCCCTTTTTTATTCATCTTCAACAAACACTCATCAACTTTCTCCCACTATCCCACCATCATAATCAGTATTGGAGTCCGAACAGAGAAATTTAACGAGAGTCAATACATAATGTATATACGTTAAATGTTTTTTACTTAGTTACACAATGTAATTTATAAACAATGGGGTGTCAATTGATACCACTTGAATATATGTGACTTCTCCATTGATAATGACCATTGACCCACCTGCGATGCCTACGGATTCAACTGAATTCAATATTTTTGGAACGAAACAACAAATTTTCGACAATAATTAAATTTTGAACCCATAATTTTTAAATCAGAATAGATCAATGCTAAAATCTTTAAAAACTGAATACATCTAGTTAAGTTTTTGGTTCTCCTCTGCTGCTACCCATCGATCATGTGTATCCCTCTGTGTTCATCTTCATAGGAATGGTAATGGGGAAGAGATGGATAGAGCAAAATCAAAATACTAAACAGATCAGGATATGAAGAGTTAAAAGTTTAGCTTATTAAAGTTTGCGTTGTTCTGCCCTGCCTCATTTATATTCCTAAACTTCAAGCTAGAGCCTTTCCCTCCCTCTAAGACTTGAACGAGTACATGAATATGAATATATCATTTTGAATTCTTTAAAATACATAAAATTTTAGTGTAAAAGTAAACATATTCTGATCGAAATATAGGGACAATGACATTTTATAACCTCTCTGAAAATAATAGTAGAAAATTTTATATATATATATATAACATATAGTCACCTCTTTAATTTTATCCATCATCAAGGAACCCCTCAAGCGCCACCCACACATGCACTTTTAATTTCTTTTGTTTTCAAATACATGGGGCATCCCCTTCTCTTTTTTCTTTTTCTTCTTTTATACTACCTTTCTTTGATGATTTTTGAAACCAACATCCCCACCCCCACCTTCTTCCTTCTCTTTCATAATTTTGAGCTATAAAAAGTACGCGTGACACTAGGAAAACAGAAACACTCTCAACTTATTAAAATCATATTTATATAATTTTCGATTATATTTACTTGGGTTTCCTCTTTAATCACCAGATCCTAGGACACTCACTTTGTTTATCTAGCATACTATTACTTTATTGAGGAGAGGGACTAGGGAGGAAAAAAAGAAAGGTCAAAAATTTGCTCTACTGCTAATCCTTTTATTATACTTGTTTAACCCAAAAAATAATTTTCAAAGTCAAAGTAATAAATTTTATATGACGGGCTACAAGCAATCGATTCTATTCGAAAGATATAAATTTTCGTTAATACAACGTAATAGAGAAGTGAAAAATAATTCAATGACAGATAATATAATAAATATAAAGCAGAAAAGAAATAATTCTTATTGAATGATCCTTGATAGGATGATGAGCCGAACAAAGCTTGAAGGGCCAACTATGGCTAACTTGGGAGCAAACAACAACAACAACAACAACCCAGTATAATCCCACTAGTGGGGTCTGGGGAGGGTAGTGTGTACGCAGACCTTACCCCTACCCTGGGGTAGAGAGGCTGTTTCCAATAGACCCTCGGCATCCTTCCCTCCAAGAACTACCCACCTTTGCTCTTGGGGTGACTCGAACTCACAACCTCTTGGTTGGAAGTGGAGGGTGCTTACCATCAGAGCAACCCACCTTGGGAGCAAGATGCTATGAATTACAATTTATAGAATTGTAGAGAAGAAAATTAGATTCTCCTTATTGTGATAAAAGTGTGTCTATTTATATGGCTAAATTTAATGATGATAAATGCCATATAATCACGAATTAATTGATTCTTTCCTCATTTGTAATTATGAACTATTCTCCCGTATCTAATCCAGGGCTATTCTGTGATGATCAATTCAGAGACTAACAGGCACAGTACGATTATGTCGGTCTCGAGGGTATTTCACATATCACCTTTACATGTGATTCTTCACCTTTCTCATAACTTTGCTAACACGTGTCGCCATTTAATAGACCCATGTGGCGAGTCTAGTTTTCACTAATACAGATAGTCCCCCCACTTTCCGGTTACTCACAGAAAGTTTGATCTCATATTTTTTAGTGTTTATCCTGAACATTTAATCTTTGAGCTTTGACTTTTGGATTTTTAGTTGTACCCAAAATTTTTATAACCTCACAGTCTTAGAGACCGGGGATGTTAATAACCATAAATTATTTTACTTCTGATTTTAATAAAGTCCAGAAATTAAATATATCCGGTTAACTTTACAATCGACAAATAAAGCATCTAACTATTTAGCCATTAGATTGGATGACTTTAGAAGAAGAGTACAATGGGTACTGATCTAGAGAGTGTCCTTGCACGTCTTCCAAATAAAAGATTTGAAAAGGGAGGAAAAAAGCTTTTCGAGGATAGTCAGAGTAATTCCCAAACCAATCCACACCCTACTCAGTTTCGTCTCCAAGCTATATGATATTTCCATTATCATGGCAAATGATAGAGAGGGTTCTCTCGTTTGAAAGATATAAGTACTGCAAATATAGGTACTGTAATCATACTTGTCTAGATATTATTTGGTACTATAGGGAGTTTATCCGAGTACTAATTTTTCTTGGCACTTTATGAATTTATTTGAGTGCTCATATTTAGTCTTATAAACTTGAAATATATATATTTGGATGTATCGTTTCATGTGCGATGACTAAAAGTTGCACCTTTAGGTGCCCGGCTTTTAAATAAAAGAGGGCTCTTTTATATATTTTAAACGTTATCAAGAGGACGTCTGCTTTTCACTCAGGCGTAAAATAGGATCGATTGATTCGAGTAGACTTTCAGTATGGGAAAGTATTAATCTTGGTAGGATTTACAGGAGTATTGATCCCAATAGGATTTATGGGAGCATTGATCCCGATAGGACATTGAGTCTGAGGGAATATTGATCCCAAATAAATGTATATCTTAGTAGATTTTTCCCGAAGCAATATTTAATCTGATCGGATGATGAATCCGAATTGGAGTATATGAACATACTTCCAAGTAGAGAGAGATACATGTCCGAAATAATATTTGAGATTTTCATTAATATATACAGGATAATCGATCCGAGTCATAATACAATTAGCCGTTAAGAAAGGCTTATATATTTAACTTGAATGGTCGTTGTTGAACCGAATATAAGTCAAGTGTTTGTTCAAAGTGAACTTATTCTGTTACCTTGAATTGGATACAAGCTCGTTTTTATCGTGGGATTCTTAACTCTGACATGGAGTTCTCGATCTTTTTTGTGTACGTGTAGTATATGTATTTTAGAAGAACTAATTCAACACTCTTTGAAGTGTTTATGCTTGATATGAGCAAGACAACTAACTGAGTTGAGAGGTGGTTAAATAATGTCGGAATACTCTTAGGAATTCCATCTCTTAAGGCAATCGTTTGTTTGTATCACTTCTTATTATGTCAGGTCAAATTGACTAATCTTCAAGTATAAGTAATCTCCCTAGTGTTCGAGTTTTGAGGTATGAGAACTCAAACACTGAAATCATAATTTGACAGTCCGCAGTTTAATAGTCTCCGATAGGATAGCTAGTTTCGATGTTGATGGACTTTCAAATGGTCCAGTTCCAACATAGGGACGGTACCAGAGCTCTTTTTATCAATTATCTTTTACTCTGGCCTGGAACTATGGAGGTTCCAAAATGTTGTCGAGGATCATCCCATATCTTGATTTGAGTTAGTTATACATGTTTTGACGAGTTCTCGATTTAAAGCCTTATTACCGGAGTAATTTTTACTGCTCTCTTTATAAATTTTTCGCATCATATATGTTGGTTGTCTGGATTCTTGTGGTATTTTAGCTTTGGAACCCTTGAGTATTCTCAAATATAATTCTCCTTCAACAAGGCAGTACAGGATGAGACGCACTCAAAGTTGTCGAAATGCGTGTTTGTCTTTAGGAAAATCGCATTGTGAAAGTAATCAATGAATTTATTATGCCAATTCCAAATTAAATTAGTCGAGTTTACCTCATTTTTATTCTAATTGATGATAGATTGGGGATCGCCAGAATAAAGAATGATCCGATCCCGAGACTGTTTGACCCGGAAATGATATTTCTTAACAAGAGCCCGAAGTTGTTTCTGTAGTCATTGATATCAACAGTAGATTCGAGACTAGCACATCTGGCTCGATTTTCTCGGGATGCATAGATTTCTTTGATTTGATCAATCGTTACAACATTTTTGCTCTGAGTCCCCAAGCTAATTCGTGCCTTGTAACATATGCTTCATACGCAGTTTCATTGTTATTAATAATGCAACTTTTATGAATTGTCTTAACTATTTTCCCCATATGTGCATTAAGCATTGTCCCTAATCCAAGACTTTTAATACTTATGGACCTAATTGTGTAGAAGGTCCATATCCGATAATTATTCCAAAAGCAACATGTACTTTTTTTTCAGCTTCGGGTAATATGTTCGAGCTAAGATTAACCGTGAAATCTACTAAACTTGTGATTTTATAGTCGTGCATTGCTGATAAATAACATCATATTCACTAAATTTGACTACACATTTAGCTAGCCTTCCTTACAATTCGTGTTTATGCAAAATATTGCATAATAAAAATATAGTGACTATGGAAATTGGATGACATTGAAAATAAAGCCTTAAATTTAGGGCAGCTGCTATTAATGCTAACTTCTCAAAACGTACATATATAGTTTCTGTGTTTAAAAGTATTTTATAATAGATAGGAGATTATGTACCTTTATCTGCTTGAATTAAAATTGCATTTATCGAGAAATCTGAGACAATGTGGTATACTAGCAACCATCTTTCTCCTCAGAATTTTGAAAGTAATGATGGGCTGATGTTCACTAGCGAGTCCAGATGATTCGACTTTTTGGACTAAACCGTCCTTTCGAAATTTTGTAACTTTATCTTTTATTATTTGACTCCAGTTTCTTTTTCTTCATCGGATTATACCGCAGGGCCAATATTGAGCATATAAACCATTACCTCCGGTGGTATACCTGTTATGTTAGCATAGGGGCAAGCAAAGCAATTTGTGTTAGTATGTAAAAGTTTAATCAACTTACTTTTAAATTTAGTATCGAGTCTCGACTAACGTAAACCTTCTTATTTGGGAAGTCAATGATAGTTTCTAGTTTTTCAGTATTTGACCTCGTGGCTTCTGATTCTTTCGGTTCAATGATTGTTTCCGAATATATTTGTCTAATTGTCCATGGCAATTAATGAACCTTCTTCTTCGTAGTCTTTAATTATCCACCTCGCACCTATCTTCTTCTTTTTTCCAATTGTGAGGTGCGGTATATTTGTAAGCAATCTCGTGGATGTTTTGCCCATGCTTTTCCTAGCCTTCATTCTTCTCCTGTGGAATTTTGTAATTTAGCAAGATGATTCCTTACCTGTTCGGGAAGGTCTGAATCTTTTTCAACCCGCGAAAAAAATCTCGTATCTCTTTGCTCAGACCTGTTTTTTATATTTCTGCATTTATATTCGGATCACCCAAGAACCACCTCCGTTTGATTTTCGAATTTATTTTTGACTTTCGATTGAACCTCTGTGCCTTCCTCTATTTGAAACTCGGTGTTGTAATGGTTATACATATTATTCTCGTGGGATAGTTGGAAATTCTCGGAGGTGTTCTATCCGCTCGTTCTGTTTCTTGATCTGTTTATGTAAAGTTAGAATTAAATTTTGCAAATTAAAATTACTTGATGTATCTGAACCTCCTGTTTCAGAGAACTGTTTGGAGTAGATTCGTTATAATCAGTTCCGATAATAATAGTTACGGTACCAATATACCGATGTACATTCTCCATATTTCTCTGCTTGTTGCTTAATTATCACGATCATGGCTATTCTTCCCTTTTCATTTTTCATGGTAAAGCCATCTCCAGCTTGGTTGTCCACAACTGTGTTGATTGATAAATTTCGGTCATGATGAAGGTTTAAACTGAAAACAAGCAAATATTAACAAAAATTGTTAGTGTATTTGGATGAATAACAAATTTACTTTAGGTCCCGACAATGGAACCAAACTGTTTAACCCAAAAAATAATTTTCAAGGTCAAAGTAATAAATTTTATATGACGGGCCACAAACAACCGATTCGATCCGAAAGATATAAATTTTCGTTAATACAATGTGATAGAGAAGTGAAAAATAAATTCAATGACAGATAATATAATAAATACAAAGAAGAGAAGAAATAATTCTTATTGAATAATCCTTGATAGGATGATGAGCCAAACAGAGCTTGAAGGGCCGAACTATGGCTAACTTGGGAGCAAGATGCTATGAAACACAATTTATAGACTTGTAGAGAAGAAAATTAGATTTTCCTCGGAATTTTGGAAGCAATGATGGGTTGATGTTCGCTAGTGAGTCCAGATGATTCGACTTTTCAGACTAAACTGACCTTTCAAAGTTTTGTAAGTTTATCTTTTATTATTTGACTCCAGTTTCTTCTTTTTCTTGACCGGATTATACCGTGGTATCAATATTGAGCATATAAACCATTACCTCGGGTGGTATACCTGTTATGTTAGCATAGGGGCAAGAAAAGCAATTTGTGTTAGCACGTAAAAATTTAATCAACTTACCTTTAAATTCGGTGTCGAGTCTCGACCAACGTAAACCTTCTTATTTGGGAAGTCAATGATAGTTTCTAGTTTTTCAGTATTTGACCTCGTGGCTTCTGATTCTTTCGGTTCAATGATTATTTTCAAAAATATTTGTCTAATAGTCCATGGCTATTAATGGACCTTCTTCTTTGTACTCTTTAATTATTCACCCCACACCTATCTTCTTCTTTTTTTCCAGTTGTGAGGTGCGGTATCTTTGTAAGTAATCTCTTGGGTGTTTTACCCAAGCTTTTCCTAGCCTTCATTCTTTTCCTGTGAAATTTTATAATTTAGCAAGATGATCCCTTACCTGTTCGGGAAGGTCCGGATCTTTTTCAGCCCGTGAAGAAAATTTCTTATCTCTTTGCTCAGACCTGTTTTTTAGATTTCTGCGTTTAGATTCAGATCATCCAAGAACCACCCCCGTTTGGTTTTCGAATCTATTTTTGACTTTCGATTGAACCTCCATGCCTTCCTCTATTTGAAGCTGGGTGCTTGTAACGGTTATACATATCATTCTCGTGGGATAGTTGGGAATTCCTGGAGGTGTTCTATCCGCTCGTTATGTTCCTTGATTTGTTTCTGTAAAGTTAGAACTAAATTTTGCAAATTAAAATTACCTGATGTATTTGAACCTCCTGTTTCAGAGAACTGTTTGGAGTAGATTCGTCATAATAATTTCCGGTAATAATAGTTACGGTACCAATATACCAATATACATTCTCCATATTTATCTGCTTGTTGCTTACTTATCATTATCATGGCTATTCTTTCCCTTTTCATTTTGTATGGTAAAGCCATCTCCAACTTGGTTATCCACAACTTTGTTGATTGGTAAATTTCGGCCATGATGAAGGTTTAAACTGAAAACAAGTAAATATTAATAAATATTGTTAGTGTCTTTGGATGAATAGCAAATTTGCTTGAGGACTCGGCAACGGAACCAAACTGTTTAACCCAAAAAATAATTTTCAAGGTCAAAGTAATAAATTTTATATGACGGGCCACAAGCAACCGATTCTATCCGAAAGATATAAATTTTCGTTAATACAACGTGATAGAGAAGTGAAAAATAATTCAATGACAGATAATATAATAAATATAAAGCAGAAAAGAAATAATTCTTATTGAATGATTCTTGATAGGATGATGAGCCGAACAGAGCTTGAAGGGCCGAACTATGGCTAACTTGGGAGCAAGATGCTACGAATTACAATTTATAGAATTGTAGAGAAGAAAATTAGATTCTCCTTATTGTGATAAAAGTGTGTCTATTTATATGGCTAAATCTAAGTAATCATTCTCCTTGAATTACGGGTCCATTAGGAGCATTTACTCAATCCATCCGTTACTTTTGAAAGACTTGTAACACCCATGTAAATGCTGAAATTCCGTAAATGATGAGTTAATTCCGTAAATGATGAGTCAATCTCGTGCCTGTTGAGTCAATCCCGTACCTGTTGAGTTAATCTCATAATTAATTGCCTTGTTTTAACCGTTACAATCATTTATTACATTTATTGTATGTTGCATAATTGATTTGTAACTGATGGCATAATGATGATAAATTCCATATAATCCGAGATTAATTGATTCTTTCCTCATTTATAACTATGAACTATTCTCCTGTACCTGATCCAGGGCTATTCTGTGATGATCAATTCCGAGACTAACATGCACGGTACGATTATGTTCGGTCTCGAGGGTGTTTCACATATCACGTTTACATGTCATTCTTCAGCTTTCTCATAACTTTGCTAACACGTGTCGCCGTTTAATAGACCCATGCGGCGAGTCTATTTTTCACTAATACAATACTACGATATTTTTATTCATTTTAATGATTTTTATACGGCAATGTAAATCCAAGAAGCTAAAGGGATTCATTTTCCAAGTTGGCTTTTTTGGTTTTGAATAAATTAACATCTATATTTTTAATAACTTTGGTAGGATGATAAGCTGGCCTTTGAATTGTAGTACTCCCTCCATTTAATTTTATAAGGTGATATCTATCAAGACATGGAATTTAAGAAAGAAAGAACATGTTTGTTATTACAAATAAGCAAAAAGTTTAAAGTTTAAGATTTTTTAAATATAAAAATTTGCCATTCTTAAGTAGATTAAAGGAAAGAATATCATATAAAATGAAATAGTAAGAACAATAAATATGTTTTAGGCTTAGAAAACATTAGCAAGCAATCTACTTGATGGAGTCAATTAAGCAAAACTTAATAAAAGAAACATGCATGCAAAATAAAAGCATTTCTTGAATCTTTTGCAAGAACTTTCATGTCAATTACAAACAATCAAATTACAGATTGTCAATATAGTTATTTGTGCATTTGTCACTTGATTAAAGGGAGTTGGAAAAGGGTCCATTGTGTTTTTCTCACATCATATGATTTTATTTTCTTTCTTTACGACCAATGGGCCATGTTACCCTTTTTCATATTTCCATGTCTTTGGTTTTGGAATGAAGAAGATGGCCCCTGTCTATTAAAATACAAACAAAAGCAAACATACTTTCTTAACTTGTAAAGCTCCACTCCAAGGAATAAATTTGATTACTTGACCAAAAGTTCAATAATTTGGTTCACAATACATAACTTCCTTTAGGCTCATGTTTTGTCATTCTCTTGCTTACAATTCTTGATATATACTCCTTTTGGGTCTAAGAAAGAATCTAATTTGATTACCCTACTGGAATATTTGCAATGAGATTTGACAGAAAATTTTACTAATTTGAATGTGAAGTTGGTATTCGTATTCCCTATCTACTTAAACGCGTACCTCACTTAATTAATACTTCA
Source organism: Nicotiana otophora (assembly GCA_000715115.1). Taxonomy (NCBI): domain Eukaryota; kingdom Viridiplantae; phylum Streptophyta; class Magnoliopsida; order Solanales; family Solanaceae; genus Nicotiana; species Nicotiana otophora. The sequence goes on from AWOL01S0000850.1 coordinate 135,604, forward strand.
CTAATATGAACAGTTAAAGTAGATTTGAAAAGTAGAATTAATTCAAATAGTCGTCCGCCTAATCTCTTAAACTAAAACTAGACGGCAGACAACACACACACATATATATAATTCATGTATAATATTCATATAACTGCGTATAATCAATGTTTAATTTATATATACTGGCTAAAAAATATAAAAATTGAATGTGACCGGCTATTTGTATAATAATCTCATTTGAAAAAAGAGTAATAAATGACCGACTTTTTGTTTTTTCTGAAATGTCAAATATTTTTAAATAAATTCAGTTTCTCAAAACGACAAATATTTAAAACCGGATCGAGTAATATATTCTTGAGTTAAATGAGCAAGTAAAAATCCTCTATCCCTAGAAATATTTCATGGTATATTGAAGCATGAAATAAGGGTCAAAAGAGTGGAAATTGAAGTAAATATGGAGGATTTGATGATGTGATTTTGATGAGTGTGTTTCAATCATACATGTCAATAAGGTTAAGTCAATTATATTGTCAGCTTCTGAAGACAAGAAAAACAAACTCTCCCCACAAACTCGAGTTGCTGCCACCACTCTCTCTTAGTTTTCCTTAGAATTCTCTTGAGTTTCTCCCTAAATGCAGGCATGTTGAACTCCTTGAAAAGCACAAAAGCACTACTGTCTAAGTGGTTTTAACAAGCCTTTCACTTTCTAAAAAGACTCCAACAAGAGTTGCATAAAAATGAATTTAAGTTATATATATACCGAAATTATAATTTTTTTGCACTATCAATGCAATTTAACCAATTATATTAGGTTATTCTTCTATTTTTTAAGTTACCATATCAGACTTGCTATAATGAGTATTGCGGATCAATTTAACATGATGCGGTAGCGGATGCAGAGTATTCTTATTGGTTCCCGGGAACCCTGTAACTTTTGCAACAACAACAACAACATACCCAGTAATATCCTATATTGTGGGGTCTGGAACCCTGTGACTTTTGCAACAACAACATACTCAGTAATATCCTATATTGTGGGTTTTGGAACCCTGTAACTTTTGCATATACGTTATATTTCTATTAAGAAATCCACTAAATGTTTATAAATATCTAATTGTGAACTCAATTATCATTATATATTAATTTGAGATTACGGTAGGAATACATAAACTTTAAATCCTGGATCCGCCTCTGACATGATAGTATAAGAAAAACTTACGCAATGTTAGTGCTTAGAACTTAAACTCAATTGAAATTACTTCACATTCAATTGAGTTCTCTTTTTTCCTTTTATTTACTAATTCTGCAGCATCCTGTTGACAATTATTTGTTGATTAAACTCGCAAATATGTTAAAGTCCCTTGGTGTTCTCAAACCTGCTGCAACGTAACTGGAAATTTTGACACATTTTCATGCAAATTGAGGTTACTTCAGCCAAAAGATAGATAAATTGATGTTAATTGCGGCATTTCCAGCTCAAGTATTGGGCAAATACCAGTTATATTGTTTCACAATATGGTTGAAAATTATATTATAGATTTATAGTTTATTTTCCTCCAAGTAAAGATGATGAACATCACTCAGGCAGCTAAATGCCTTTGAGTTTACAATAAGCATACAATCCAGATCCCAGAAAGCCAACACATTGGCCAACAACATTCAACTGTCATTAAGAAAATGGTAATATATATCAGTAATTGTATAAACTAATAGTAAATTATTGAAGTGTATTAATTATACTAACCAGATCAAATGGAAGTTCTCTGAATACTATCCAGCCGAATCCAACAGTAAAAAAGTCCTGCATATGAAGTCATTAGTTGTTACAAAAGAGCACATATGAAAAAATAGCCAAAAAGAAAAACTAATCTAAAGGGGCTTAGTTCACTTTCAATTTTAATAATTGAAAGAATGTTTATTTTTCCGAAAAGGGCCGCACGCTAAGGATGTGATGTAGACAGTCTACCCTATGCGAGCATTAGTGGCTGTTGCATTCACGCAAGGTCGGGGAAGGGCCGCACCCTAAGGGTATGATGTAGACAACCTACTTTAATGCAAGTATTAGTGGCCGCCGCATTCATGCAGGTCCGGGAAAGGGCTGCACCCTAAGGGTGTCATGTAGACGGTCTACCCTAATGCAAGCATTAGTGGCCGCTTCCACGACTCGAATCCATAAGGTTGCTTCCACGACTCGAATCCATAAGGTTGCTTCCACGGCTCGAATCCATGACCTATAGGTCACACAAAGACAACTTTACCGTAGCTCCACATACCTTAAGATTTCCACAAACTGTCTGTGTAAGTGCTGAATTGATAGTTGTATTTAGGAATACACAATAGTTCAATAAGAAAGCCAGAAAACAAGATAGAAAAATCACAGCCTGCAAAGATATGAAGCAGGGAATTCAGTTAGAACATTATATCCATGCACTGTTTCTGTGCAAATCTAACGAGTAAACTGATTTTAATAAAGAATTATAGCTAGTTGAGAACTCTTTTTGAATATCAAGATCAAGAAGCTAAGTTCGACTGGCTCAAAAAAATGAACAGAAAGAAAGGCAGATCACATTTAGTGAGTAATAAGAAAAGCTAATCTTATACTTCACCTCATGCCAACAAACTTTTCCAACAGAAGCGGAGTTAGGATTTGAAGTTTGTGAGTTTGGGATTCCGATCGTCTTAAAGTTACTAGATTCTAAATTAATAATTTGTAGATAGAGGTAGCAATTTGAGCCCAAACCCATTTGACCGCCCAACCCGCCTAAGGTTGGGCCGGTCATTGACCCGCCCATTTATTGAACTCAGCCCACCTTGACCCAACCCATTTCAATCGTCTAAAGTTGGACTAATTTTAGCCCAAATTGATCTACGAGTAACTTTGTTAAAATATTTTTTAAATATTTTTTTTTGTTTGATATATTATATAAAAGAAAAAAGTCTTATTTGATAATTAAACAATACATAAGAAAATAACACACATTAATTAAAGCATGCTAAGAGTTGGGTGGGTTGGGTTATGACCCAAATTTTAGCCCGACTTGACCCAACACATCTCAACCCAAGTTACTTTTGGGTGGGTCAATTGACCCATCTATTTATTGAATGAGTTCATTTTGACCCGCCCAAAATCAGCGCAACCCGCACATTTGACCCCCTATTTGTACATATTTAATGAATTTCTTATGACAAACGCAGAGTTTGGACAAAAGCTGTTGGTTTCAACCGAATCTGTAACTAGTGTTCTCGATCGCTCTGCCCCTGGATTCAAACAATCCTAGTGCTAGATCTATCCTCACATAGGTATGGACAATGAAGTTATGTTCATAATTCATGATAATGTGATTTTAATTCCTCTTGAAAGTAACTAGCAAATCTCTCTTCAAGTGATTTAAATCCTCTTGGAAGTTACTACCAAATCTTTCTTCATGTGATTTTCTTTCTTCTAGGTAGCTTCTCTATAGAACTTCTCAAACAAGACTTAGGAAGTGGCTAATATCCAATATATTATATGCCTATACTTGGAACTAATTAACTAGTTGGTTCTCAACAAAATTACCTTTATTTATAGAGCTAACTACGTCAACCAACATTTCTTTACATATAACTAATTCGTAGCTTCTCTCCTCTAATTCCACTTATAATCTCCTATATATATTATTTTCCTTCCAATGAAGACAAGTATCACCAGTAAACAAGATTTTCAATATTTTTTTACCACATTTTCCTTTTGCCAATGGCGTAACTACAAGTACTTCATGAAAGTGAGAACACCATAACCGCATATACAGGGCGTATTTGCTTCGTTAAGATTAAAGGAGGAGACAGACAGAAGAAAAAATGTAAGTTAAATTAGAACAGAGTGACAGCAGCAACATTTAGAACAACTAGTAATGTTTACAACTGCAGTAGCAGTAAAGTGCATGTTTTCCAAGTAAAGGATGATACACTTGACAGATGAATTTGGCATTTGGTTCCGGCCCTTTCCCGGACCCTGCGTTAACGCGGGATGGTTTGTGAACCTGGCTGCCCATTATTTTAGTGTTTATTTTAGATCAAATTTCAGTTACATTAGTTAATAGACATTTTATCAAGAAGAATTACGAACAGCAAAGACGAGTACATCCTGAAGTATCTACGTTAAAGCTAGATCAGAAACAAGACATTAGCCAGAAGAACTATTAAAGAGAGATTTTTATAAACTAAGTACCTGAAAGCCAACAGTATACAAATATGGAAAATTTATCGTAGCTTCTAAGTCGCCACTGAATGCTGTCCAAAGTAGCAAAATTGGTGTACATATTATACCTGCAGAGAGTCTCACATTGTCAAATCAGGCAGATTGATGTCCTTATCGATCCGATATACACAGAGTCAATATAATGGTAGCATTTTCTTACCATTACACCACATCAGGCCAAAGCTGTTAAGGCCACTGGATTCTCCTAAATTAGAGAATTGGGAACATATAAAAAAAGTTGTCGATGAAATTCATAAAGAGACATCGCAGAAGAAATAAAGCAAAAAAGTAAAGATACCAATGTTAGCTATACAAGCCAAGTATACTGCTGTAGTTATGTTGGAGACGAGAACGATAGTATAACTGTAGTAGTCAAATGACAGGTCTCGAGCTCCAGCAACAAACGCACCAAGTATGATAATTCCTACACTGATGAGACCCTTGTAAGTGTTTTCATAAAGACACCAAATTAAAATACTAGTATATAATAACTAGGTACATTTCTTTATATCTGTGTATATATATATATATATGAAAAAGGAAGCTATAGCGAATGATTTCTCACCATGTAACAACATACGATGAATGTTTTTTCCCTGTCAAAAAATACTCTGCTAACATTGTGAAAAAAACAGTTGTTCGTCTCAAAGTGGTATACATAGGAACGCTAATTCCACGAATAGATTCCATAGACACCAGCTGCCAGCGAAAAGAAAAAAATGCAGATTTTACATAAGAAACAACTGAAAACTAAGAAGAAACACTACACATTAAGAAGATCAACCAGGAGAATTAATACTTACCATGTAAAGCAAATATGATAATGCGACAGGAGTACAATGAAGTACTGTCTTAAATGGTACAAGGTTTGTCGTGTGCTTAACCACAGTATGTGAATCCCGAACTGTGAAAGATATAATTCTCCTGCGTCTCAAAGCATAGAGAATCAAACTTGAACTTAGCATCTGCACATTATATTAAAACATCGCTTTATCTTACGAGCGTGAAATTATCAAATCTTGCTAAAACAAATATGTTTGTTAATTAGAATGTGAAGAATCTAGTTGTCTAAAAGGCTAAAATTGGTAAGACAGAAAGTACTATGTGGCGAATTGACAAGTGAGTTAGTGGCAACAATCATTACTAAAAAAATCAGGAATTAGCCATGGATAAACAGAAAAATTTGTTGCTAATCCTATTTAGCAACGGATTAGTGACTAGTGACGTTATCAAGAAATTCTATTAGCTGCGAACGATTTAGCGACAGATCAGCGACAAAGTTCGTAGTTAATTCTAATTTTTTTTTTTTTTTTTTTTTTTGTGAA
>AWOL01S0000851.1:0-11994 GCA_000715115.1 Nicotiana otophora
TTGATAGGATATTTGACAGTCAAAGGGTAGTATCTATTATCTTATGGTTCTCAACCGACAGTAAAGGTAGTCTTCTCACCATGACACACAGGGGCGTATGTAGCCCTATAACATCGGGTTCAATTGAACTCATAGAGTTTGAATTCTGGATCCGCCTCTGATGACACAAGCTTATCTGCCACAACAAATCAACAACCAGGTATATGATATGCATTAGGAGCACTATTAGCATTTTCACTTCTTTTTTTATGTCCTTTTCATTGTAGCTTTGTCATTTCTAAATCATAAGTTATATGTGATTTAAATTATGCTTTTACGTGTAAAAATATAATTTCTCCATTGCCCTTATCTTATAAGTAGTACGTTACGTTTGTGTTTTTTTAAAATCTTTTAGCTAACATTTGCAAGTGATAGGTTCAATTGCATGCATCTACTATTATTAAAAAGTTAAACTGATTTGCTTGTTCGATCCTACAAAAAATTTAGAATTGACGCAAATTTGTTTTGATTTTCAATTGAATAGTATCTCTACTGTTTTAATTACAGTACTCAAATTTAAATAAAATAATTTCAGCAATATGTTATCTAAGCACATTTATAATATGGGTAGGTCGGAGCCCTATTCCGACCACAATACATCCATCAGTAGAGGCTTGTAGACATATCCTGTCAGTCAGTGCAGTACGTTGGCATTGTAGGCTTTGTATGTATATTTTTTTTGGTTTGTCAGTTGTAGTAGTTATGACGGCCTTGCCGGCCAAGCTTTATATTGATGTTCAGTTAGAGCTAGTCTGCGTTCACTTTTATATTTTATTTCACAAATTGTCCGGCAATGTAGCCCTATCGCCAAAGTATCACATTGTATGCTCAGAGTCCCTCAGTCTCTGGTTGGTACGCTCGGTCAAGTGAGGCACCAGGTGTCGGTCTCGCCTCCCCAAGTTTGGGGTGTGACAAACTTTAACTATTCAACGAAAAAGTAATATACTCTAGTTGCCTCGTTACTTATAGCCTGTTTGGCCAAACTTTGTTTTGGGCAAAAATTGCTTTTTTTGGCCAAAAGTGCTTTTTGGCCAAAAATTGAGGTGTTTGGCAAAGTTTTTAGAAGGAAAAAAGTGATTTTGAGGAGAAGCAGAAGTAAAAGCAGAAAAAAGTAGTTTCTTTCCAAAAGTACTTTTTTGAAAAACACTTTTGAGGAAAATACATTTAGAAGCAGTTTCAAAAGTTTGGCCAAACACTAATTACTGCTCAAAAGTACTTTTTAAATTAATTAGCCAAACACAAACTGCTTCTCACCAAAAACACTTTTTTGATAAGTACTTTTGAGAAAAACACTTATCAAAATAAGCTGATTTTAGAAGCTTGGCCAAACAGGTTATTAGTAGTAGTGTTGTCATTGTTCTGTGATGACTAAATAAACTAAACTATCTCAGGTTTATTCTTTTAGGCAATAAATTATACTTTACGGTTTTTTTTATTAAAATTCAAAATACAATTTATATATGAATGGTACGTTGACTCTTGAAAGATAATTTTTTTGAACTCATTGACCGTTGAAAAATAGATTTATGAACAAAATTCTTAACACTGTTATATAGTTATCATGTATCTAAGTTAACGCTCATTATGTATATTTTTAATACCACTCTGTTCAGAGGCGGATTCAGGATTTGAGGATTCCGAGTGTCAAGCAGAATAAAAAGATGGACCTTTGTCACTGACACCTTGATGACTTTTGTTCTGTGGGTGACACTTTAAATATATATACTATTTCTTATACATATTTACATATATACATAGAGTTTTCGCTGAATCTTGCGGGTGGTGTACCACCCCGAATTATATACATATATCCACCCTTAACTCTGTTAGATGATATTATACATTCTTCATCCATCATATTATCGTTACTCTTTTTTTTCCCATATAGTTGTTTACCCTTAAAATTGGATAACAATTAAACTTATAATATGGTTGTAAAGACACGTGATTTCACTTAATACCAATTGATAAATATGAAGATTAATAAGAGAAATGAACTATAAAGTAAAGCAAACCAGTGTTAGAATGGAACTCAGCCCTCGAGTTTGGATACCCTCGAACTGGTTGATGCAAGAACAATTAAAATATAACAAGCTGATGAACAATAGTATAAATGAGAAAGAGAATTATATTGCTTTGATATCTGTGAACGATGTGTGTTACAAGTGATTAGAACCCCCCTTTAAATAGTAGAGAAATTTTACTTATGATATAATTCTAATTATAGAAGAAAATCCCATGATTGCTAATTAACCGTTTCTGATTTGATCAGTTCCGAGATTTACGTCATGATCCTCGACCAGTCATGGATATCTCGCATTTCTGTTATTGTGCTATCTTCGATCTTGTTCGATGTCTGTCTCATTTGGCTTCGATCGCTACTAGCCTCGATCTCGACAGGTACCTCGATTCTGAACTCGATACCTTATCCTCGTCCTTCGATACAACCTCCCGGTTTCAGTCAAATAGTAAAATCAGTTAGGCCCAGTTTTAACCGTATATAGATAGTCCCCTCATTTTTTGGAGTGAAATGACAAGAAACGAATTGAGCCTTCGATTTTCTATCTCGACCTCTCATGACGTCATTCTCGTGATGTAAGCGATGACAGTGACCGAAACGTCCCGTCGGTACAATTCCCTTAGTCATTAATGAATGTTAGTTGGTGGTCGGCCACTAGTGCCTTTGAACCGTTGCCATGAATCCAATAAATAAACCACTTTCTCATTGATTCAAACTTTACTTTTACTTCCTTCTAATCTCCAAAGCTTTTACATCTCTTAAGTTCTTCCCTTCTACAAATCTTCAAGTTTTGCTATTAATCCTTTCTCAAACGTCAAGTCCTATTATCTTCCTCTTCTTTAAACTTACACAAAAATGATAAAAACATCGAAAACGTTACCACAAAAGAAGTTGCTTCATCTTCTCGAACGGCCGGAGGGAAAATGCCGGTGGAACCCCGTCTTGAGGAATGCATTCTTGGGAGGTGCGCGCTAAACTCCGATTTCAAGACCGATAAAGCCTCATCGATTCCCGGTCTATGCGAGCCAATGTCGAGGTATATATGCTCGATAACTGAGGGATACCTTAAGCAGGTAAAGAAAGACTGCAACTGGGAGGGCAAAGAGGTGGTGATCCCGACCCCCGAAGAAGACATCAGCACCCATGTGGAAGAGTTTCTAAGTGTTTACACTTACCCTTTCACGCTGGGCCCCCTCGACCCCGTCATCGTTGATTTTTTCCATCAATATCAAATAACCCTAGGCCAAATCCATCCTTGTTTTTGGCAAATTGTTATTCTGCTCCGATTCTTCGTTAGCAAAGTCGAGGGGCTCCCTTTCACCCTCGATCACCTTCTCAGATTGTATAGCCCTCGCCTCTATCAAGACCGGTTAATAAAACTCCAATGTCGGGCTACCAAAGTGTTGTTCTCGAGCATTGACGAGGACAAAGATCAAGGCTGGATGGGCTGGTTCGTTCGAGTGAGGACTTCCGACCTAATTCCAGCTGAGAAGATGCCATTTCCTGAGAAATAGAACATGAATCATAAGTATCGTCTCACTGTTAGCTTCCATGTATTATTTGTTCCTTTGTCTTTTCTCATAGATGTCTTTTTCCATGATGTAGCAGTCACTTGGATGCCCCGTGCAGTTCCTGACCTCGAGAGCTGGGTTCGGAACCTGGCCTCGACCTCTACATACGCCGAGCGCTCATGGCTCAATTTAGCAAAGGGACGATGGGAGGCCAAGAATCATGGTAATCCCACTTTTTGTGTATTTGATAATTTTATTAAGATGCCCTTCTTCTACTTATTCAATTTTCTCATGTACAGTCCTAGGCAAGGATGCGGTCATGAGGCCTCTGTCTGGTGAGGAAGAGACTTCGACCCCGGTTTCGAATCTGGCGAAGGATAAGAAGAGGAAAAGGACCTCAACCTCCGAGGATCCAAAGACTAAGAAGAATCTGGTTCGTAAGTTGAAGAAAGACATCGTTACCTTGCCTGTGGATGTGATTTAACAGTTAAGGGAGGAAGAAAAAGAATATGAAGACGATGGCTCGGAACTGATGGCCCGAGTGAAGAAAACCATCGAGGCCCCAAAGGCCGCTGAGTCGGTGGTGATTGAGGAGATTCCGTCTCGAGCCGAGGGGGTCTTGGAAAAGGACTTGGGCAAAGTCCCCGAGTCATCGAAGATCGAAGATGCCTCCCGTCAAGATGAGCAAAAGGCGGGTATGTCTGAAGGGTCCGGCTCCGAGTCCCTTCGCAGCGAGGAGAACACCCCAAGTGAGCTAGATATTGGAGACTCGCCGATTCTCCCTGCGTTTTCCAAGGAGGCAATCTGGGAGGCCCAAGCTACGAGGACTCCCGAATTAAATGGGGCCCATAGAGGGGAGGACCCCTTTCGTGGTTACTTTATCGGGGTCGAGGATGCTACCGACCTGAGTGAAGCATCGAGTCTCCTCGATGAGGCTCAACAAGCCTTGAATCGGGTGAGTCTAAACTCCCCTTGTCGATATCATACTTAGTTTATTTTTTCTCTTCATGTCTAATTTCCTTTCTTTTTTCCGTATAGGCTTTGGCACTCTATTAGGAGGTATTTTCAAAGTCCCGAGCAGAGCTGAGCCGATGTGAGGCCGACCTCCGAGGGCTCACGGAGGAGAGAAATGCCCTTAAACTTCTTAGTGGGCAAAAAGAAGAGGAGATCAAGGACCTCCGAGCCTAGTTGGCTAAGGCTCACCAAGATCAGACCGACCTGATCGAGCAGGTAATGAAAATATTAAAATCTCATGGGCTCGATTCGACAACGGTGGCTAACATTTCAATCTCACAGCTATAGCAGAAGGTCGAAAGGATCGAGTAGTTCCACGAGGAGGTCAACATGATGAAGGCGGAGACCTTGGGGTGGAAAGAAAGTATTGACCGCTTTGCTACTGAAAAAGAGGCTGCTCGAGCCCAATTGTCATCGGTCGAAAGTCTCTTTCGAGGTATGAAGGAGAAGAGCTCAACACAGACAAAGAAAATAGAGGAGCTCGAGGCTCGGTTGGCTTCCGAACTTGCAAAGGCCAAATCTGAAGCCGAAAAGACAAAGGCCGAGGCATAGGCGATCGTGGCCGTCTACCGGGCTGATGTTGAAGCCACTCAAGTCCAAGCGAGAGAGGCAGTCGAGATCGCTCAAACTCGAACACATTGGATTGCTGAACTCGCCAAATGCTAATCTCGGAAGGAAACCCTCGAGGAGATCCATGCTCGAGGTTTCGATCTTACCAACGAGATAATAAAGGCTAAAGAGCATGAAGTTGATGCTAGAGTGCTGGCCTCTTCCGATGATGATGATGATGATGGAAGCAAGAGAGGGTCCGAGAATAGGGAGGACCTCGATGGGGAAGAAGCTGCTCTTGAGGAAAATTAGGAATCTTAGGCTTTTTCTTTTTTGATTTTTTGTGCGGGACCCTGATCAGTCCTTGTAAATATTTTCATATATATAAAAGATCTTTTTTCTCTTTGACTTGTCTTTATTCTATTTTCTGCCTCGTGAAAAATCTATTTCATTCATGCCTTCATGCCTTATGGAGATTTTGCTCACAAGTTTGGGACTTTAGGCAACTAGACCGAAGTCGGACCAGTGTAGTCTTTAAAATCGGGTGAGCATTTGCTCGAATTCAAAGTAGAGTGACCCTTAGGTTTTAGTTGAGTAAGGACGATTTCTCGAACTCAAAAAATAAAATGGCCTTTAGGCTCTTGAATTAGGCCGATATGACCTCAAAATAATGGCTTTTCCCCTTTTTTGGCTTGAAAAATTAATCATAAAAATTTATCATGCCTTAGCATGAGATACATTTGTACCCATTAGGTTTTTCGAGGATTGGTGTTATCGAAATCCTTTGCTTTGTTATGCCTTGGCACAAAATTGTCCGGGAGTTCGAATAATTCGATACCCCTTAGGGTTTTTCGAGGGTTGATATTATCGAGACCCTTAGTAATTCAGCCGAGGGTTGCCTTTTTTAACCGGTTTATGAGAATATTTGAAGGCCTGCTTTATAACGGAATTCGGACATCTCCGAACCGTGTTAATTTGGCCATAGCCTTTAGTTTGGGATTTTCCCTTTAGGCTTGTTTCCCTACTATACTTCGAACTCGTTTGAAGTGTCAGTCCCGAGTGGGGTGGTCGTGGCCTATAAAATCGAGGATTACCCTTTAGGCTTCTTACGATTTCGAGGTTTAGTAATTCGATCATGTCGATTGTTTGGACGGCAGTCCCCGAGTATAGGGTAAATTGTTTGAACTTCAGTTGTGATCGGCCCTTAATCGAGTTTCCACAATAGATCATAAGTATGAAATTGTAAAGTATAAATTTCTCTAATGCATGGAACATCTGGTAAAGAAAAGTACTTCTTTCAATTGATTATACATGCGTACATGTTTTTCCATTAGGGCTCGAGTAATCTACATGGACATAGTTCATTTGACCGTTTTGTCCTTTACCTATCAAGACCCTGTCGACACGAAGTATTTTTCTTGTAACTATCCAAAGGTGATTTCCCCCAGTATTCGAGGTTGATTGTAAAGGAGCCTTGGATACTGTTAAATTGCTCTAAGTTAGCACGAACAATGGTTGCCTTGTTAAAAACCTCATCGGAAAAACCCTTTTGGAACAAAAACCGGTCTAAGGAAAAAAGAGTGCAACGCGTGCTTTCAGACCTAAGGACTTTATGTTTGAAGAATCCTTTGGAGTCTTCGATTAAACACTTGGAAATGGTTAGTATAAAATATAAACGAAAATGGAGAAGGTCGTACCTTAGTAGTAATATCGTTTGAGGAGTGATATGTTCCAATTGTTTGATAATTGTTCGCCATTCATCTTGCCAAGTTTGTAGGATCCATTTCCGATGATATCGAGAACCTGATACGGTCCCTCCTAGTTCGGGCCAAGTTTTCCTTCGTTTGGGTCTCGAGTATTGAGGGAGACCTTCCTCAGAACCAAGTTCCCGATTTTAAAGTGTCGAAGATTGGCTCTTAGATTGTAGTACCTTTCGATCCATTGTATCTGTGCGGCCATTCAAACGAGGGCGGCTTCCCATTTTTCATCTAGCAATTCGAGACTTGTATTCATAGCCTCGTGATTTGACTCTTCTGTTGCATATAGAAACCTGATGCTAGGTTCCCCGACTTCAACCGGGATCAGAGCTTCGACGCCATATACTAAAGAAAATGGTGTTGTCTCCGTACTGGATTTTGACATTGTTAGATACGCCCAAAGGACTTCGGGAATTTTTTCTCTCTATTTTCCCTTAGCGTCGTTCAATCTTTTCTTTAGATTTTGAATGATAGTCTTGTTTGTTGATTCGGCCTGTCCGTTCCCACTAGGATGATATGGCATTGACAGGATCCTTTTTATTTTGTGATCTTCGAGAAACTTTGTAACTTTGCTGCCGACGAATTGCTTTCCATTGTCGCATACGATCTCGGCAGGCATCCCGAATCGGCATATAATGTGGTTCCAGATGAAGTCTATGACTTCTTTCTTTCTAATTTTATCGAAAGCCTGTGCTTCAACCCACTTAGAAAAATGGTCAATCATAAACAAAATAAATTTAGCTTTACCTGGGGCCGATGGTAGAGGGCCGACAATATCCATTCCCCATTTCATGAATGGCCATGGGGATAAGACTGAGTGGAGTTGCTCTCCGGGTTGGTGAATCATCGGCGCTACCATTATCATTTGTTGCACTTTCGGACAAACTCTTTTGTATCTTTTTCTATATCGGCCCAATAGTATCTTGCTCTGATGAATTTGTGAACCAATGATTCGGCACTTGAATAATTTTCGCAAGTGCCCTCGTGGATTTATCGTAGGACGTAGTCGGTATCTCCTGGTCCCAAATATATTGCCAATGGTCCATCGAACATCCTTTATAGTGTTCCATCTTCGACCAATGTGAATCGTGCGGCCTTCGTACGTAGAGTCCTTGATTCCTTAGGATCCGATGAGCTTCCCGTTCTTTAGGTACTCGATATATTTGTTCCTCTAATCCCAGGTCAGACTTGTGAAGTTGATTTCGGTGTGGCCTTATTCGATTACTGAACTTGAAAGTTTTATGACAGTCCCCTAGCTAATCTCGTTGTCTTTGACTGATGTCCCGAAATTTTCAAGGGCATCAGCCTCACTGTTTTATTCTCGAGGCACATGCTGTAGGGTTCATTATTTAAACTGATGTAGAGTCACCTGTAATTTGTCCAAGTACCTCTGATTCGATCTTCTCGAACCTCGAAGGTTCTGTTGACTTGGTTTACCATAAGCAGGGAGTCATATTTGTCCTCGATGACCTCTGCTCCCAAACCTTTAGCTAGCTCGAGACCTGCAATCATGGCCTTAAACTCAACCTCATTGTTAGTTAACTTGGAAGTTTTGATAGCTTGTCTAATTGTATTACCCGTGGGCGGCTTCAAAACGATACTTACCCCGGGCCCCTTCACGTTCGAAGCACTGTCTGTGAAGAGGGTCCACACCCCCGATGATGTACCCGACTTTAATAATAGTTCCTTTTCGACCTCGGGTACGAGGGTTGACGTAAAGTCGGTCACAAAATCTGCTAAGATTTGAGACTTGATTGTCGTTCAGGGTCGATACTCGATATCATACCCACTGATCTCGACGGCTCATTTGGCCAATCGGCCCGAAAGTTCGTGCTTATGCAAAATATTGCGAATGGGATAAGTAGTCACCACATAGATTGGGTGACACTGAAACTATGGTTTTAATTTCCTAGAGGCGCTTATTAGGGCAAACGCTAATTGTTCTAAGTGTGGGTACCGGGTCTCAACCTCACCTAAAGTTCGACTAACATAGTAAACAGGAAATTGCGTACCTTGCTCTTTTCGAACTAGGACCCCACTTACCGCGATTTTTGAGACTGCTAGGTACAAGTAGAGTTGCTCGTCTGCCTTCGGAGTATGAAGCAGTGGCAGCTCGAGAGGTACCGCTTTAATTCTTCCAATGCTTGTTGGCATTCCGGGGTCCATGCAAAATTGTTATTTTTTTTGGTCGGCCGTGGCATCGATCATGTGATCAATATTCTGCAGAGGAAAAGAGTCTTTAGGATATGTTTTGTTTAAATCTTTATAGTCTACGCATATTCTAAGTTTATTTCCCTTTTTAGGAACTACAACTACGTTTGCTAACCATTTGGGATATTTTACTTCCCGAATGGATCCTATTTTAAGAAGTTTGGCTACATCGTCCTTGATGAATGCATGCTTTACCTCAGACTTGGGTCTTCTCTTTTGTTTTACCGGGCGAAACTTCGGGTCCAAGCTCAGTCGATGTCTAGTGATCTTCGGCGGGATCCCTGTTATATCTAGGTGGGACCAAGCAAAACAATCCATATTATTGATAAGAAATTTAATGAGTTTTTCCCTGAGCTCGGGGGTTAACCCCGTACCTAGGTATACCTTTCGATCGGGTAGATGCTCCATCAGTATGACTTGCTCCAACTCTTCGAATGTCGATTTGGTGGCGTTGGAATCCTCGAGGATTATGAAGGATCGAGAGGTCCAGTAGTCATCGTCTTCGTCCGTTCCCTGCTTCTCCGACTGAGTCGAGGCTGGTGGTTGTGGTTGCTATTTAGATTCATGTTTTCCTTTAGACTCTGATCCCTTTGTTGACGAAAGCGCCGATACTGGTATTACTTCGTCGATCGCAAACATCTCTTTGGCAGCATGCTGTTCCCCATACACCGTTTTTACTCCATCCGGTGTTGATTTTGTAGTTGTGCTATAGCGGCTTGTTGAGCCTGTAATATTTCGAATATCAATTGGAGGCTAACTCCACCATCTTCTCCGCCCTGCGTACCTCGACCACCTGATCGAGCTTCCCTGCTTACGCTACCTTCGGGATCAACGCCCAAATTTGCATTTAGGGCGATATGTGAATTGACATCGATGGGATTTGCAATTGGTTCTCTCTTGAGGTCAGCCCTAGGCGCCTCGATCCCTGGGGCGGCTATATTGTCATTTTCCCCGTGAAATCCGAGGTTGTTGTCACCATGTATCGGAGCTGCTTATGAGTTTGACATGTTTATCCTGAAAATAAAGATTCTTACGATAACAAGTGTAAAGCAGTGTGTGTTATCGGAATCAGTATTAAGCAATCACTATTATCCTTGGCCCCACGGCGGGCACCAAGCTGTTTACCCTTAAAATTGGATAATAATTAAACTTATAATGCGGTTCTATTTCACTTAATACCAATTGATAAATATGAAGATTAATAACATAAATGAACTATAAAGTAAAGCAAACCAGTGTTAGAATGGAACTCAACCCTAGAGTTTGGATACCCTCGAACTGGTTGATGCAAGAACAATTAAAATATAACAAGCTGGTGAACAATAGTATAAACGAGAAGGAGAATTATATTGCTTTGATATCTGTGAACAATATGTGTTATAAATGATTAGAACCCCCTTTAAATAGTAGAGGAATTCCACTTATAGTACAATTCTAATTACAAAAGGAAATTCCATGATTAGCTAATTAACCGTTTCTGATTTGATCCATTTCGAGATTTACGCCATGATCCTTGATCAGTCACGGATATCTCGTCTTTCTGTTATTGTGCTATCTTCGATCTTGCTCGATGTCTGTCTCATTTGGCTTCGATCGCTACTAGACTCGATCTCAACAGGTACGTCGATTCTGAACTCGGTACCTTGTCTTTGTGATTTAGTCTGTTCGATTAAGAGGCCGTCTTTCGATGCAACCTCCCGGTCTCGGTCAAATAGTAAAATTGGGTGGGCCCAATTTTAACTGTCACGACCCAAAAACTAACCCAAGTCGTGATGGAGCCTATCGTGGATTTAGGCAAGCCGACTCATTTCCAAAACAAAACGATATTTTTATTTCAAAGATAATTTCAAGGTTATTTAACATAAAACCTCCATTTAAAGGGTTCAAATCAAAGAAAAATAGAAGTGCGGAAAAGATAAGTCCGACATTGGGGTGTCACTAGTCATGAGCATCTACTATTATCTATCTAACAATATCAAGGCTAACTCAGCCTGAAAAATAGCTAAATACTACTAGAGGAAGATGAGGGGGAGAAGAGCAGGGGCTGCGATCGCCAAACAGCTACCTTGCTATCTCCAAGAAAATCTGTAACCAGAACACTCAATAACCGCTACCGTGTCCAGCTACACCTGGATCTGCACATAAGGTGCAGCGAGTAACGTGAGTACGCCAACTCAGTAAGTAACAACAATAAATAAAGACTGAGCAGTATTGACGAGAAATAAGGCATATAACGTTCATATCAGGAAAATCTCAGTAAAATACCACATGTTTTTAAAAATCAGGATTTGAATCAAACATCTCGTTTAAACCCAGTTCCAGTAAAAATCATTCAAAGATATTTTTTAAATAGTTTTTCAAACAAAGGCTCATGCAAAGGTGAGCAAAAATGATGAAATCATAAACAGCCCTCGGGCAAACCTCACAGTCACTTGTGCCACTAGGGCATACCTCACAATCACTCTTGCCACTCGGGCATACCTCACAATTACTCTTGCCTCCCAGTCACTCAGCACTCGACACTCGGCACTCGTACTCAGTAGGTACATGCGCTCACTGGGGGTATGTACAAATTCCGGAGGGGCTCCTTCAGCCCAAGCGCTATAATCTGCACGGAAAACTCACGTGCGATAATAATAAAGTATGCTGCAGGCGGGCAGCCCCGATCCACACTCATCCTCACAAATCAGGCCACTCGGGCATTTCAGTAAAACAGGGCATTCGGCCCAAAACATTTATATGCATCAAAATAGAGTCATAAAACTGAGTTATCTGGTAAACAACTATAAACATGACTGAGTATAGATTTTCAATCGAAAATAGTGAGAGGATGATAAGAAACAACCCCTAAGGGTCCAAACAGCATTGGCGCAAGGCCCAAACATGGCATTCA
>AWOL01S0000851.1:15835-39028 GCA_000715115.1 Nicotiana otophora
TTTTTGATCCGTTAACCATCCGAAACTCACCCGAGGCCCTCGGAACCTCAACCAAATATACCAACAAGTCCTAAAACATCATACGAACTTAGTTGAATCCTCAAATCACCTCAAACAACGCTAAAACTATGAATTACACCCCAATTCAAGCCTAATGAACTTTGAAATTTCTAATTTCTACAAACAACTTCGGAACCTAACAAATCACGTCCGATTGACCTCAAATTTTGCACACAAGTCCTAAATGACATAATAGAGGTATTCCAATTTTCAAAATCGGATTCCGACTCTGATATCAAAAAGTTAACCTCCCCGGTCAAACTTCTCAAAAATAAAACTTTCGGCATTTCAAGCCTTATTCCTCTACGGACTTTCGAATAATATTCCGGATACGTTCCTAAGCCCAAAATCACCATACGGAACTATTGGAATCATCAAAATTCAAATCCGAGGTCGTTTACATATAGGTCCATATCCGGTCCACTTTTCTAACTTAAAATTTTTAATTATGAGACTAAGTGTCTCATTTCACTCGGAGTTCTATCCGGACTCGAACCAACTAACCCGATATAATATAATATAGCTGAATAACACAAAAAGAAGTAGGAATGGGAAAAACAGGGTTATAACTCTCGAAACGACCGGCCGGATCATTACATTAACCGTATACAATAGTTATAATTATACATTGTTTGACAAAAATGGCTGGTTTATTTCCAACAAGGGTATACAAGAGTTTGACAGTTGTCCGCTCTAAAGTCCTCATTATATTACAAGTCACTTGGTATATATTCTCGCAATGTATTTATTACTAATTTGGGTGCTCAATTTCTTTTCCTCTAGTTCAATATCACTTTCTGTTCAAGTAGAGTTCTTATCTTCAAAAATCTCATGTGCTTTAATTTTACTTTTATTTGATTCTTGAACTATGTGGTATTTTTCTTTTTTGAGTGTCTCATCAATCCCGGCTAAGTTTCTCCTTGGATTGTGTGCACCTTGTTTTCTCTTATATTTTTTTATTTGGATTTGAACTTGTGCATGTCTGTGTGATTGCCTATTTGAATTTCTGATTCTTGAAATGTTACTCAGTTTTTTCTTTTTTTGGTCGAAATATTACTCCTTTTTGTTAAAGCATTAGATAAAGAATTATTAGTTATCTCTAGTTACATTACATAGAAAGTCCAACTTCAATATAAGCTGCCACTACTTAGTAATTCATATGGGGCAAAGAGTGAATAGTGTATGTATAGAAAGTATAGAAAGTGTATAAGCTGCCACAACTTCAATATAGAATAGTGTATGTATAGAAAGTATCACTTAATCTTAAACTCTTCAAATTTGCTCTTTTGGTCCAGAAATAATGATGTCATTGCTAGCTATCTGGCTCTTCAAATCCTCCAACATTTTGTTTTAGCTTCCTTAAGCTAGTTCCAACCTTTTTAAGCAACATTTAAAATACTACTTTGGATTTGGTTTCCAAGCTTTCAAAGCATCTTAAGGTAAATCTAAAAATAGCCACCCAAATCAATTTCAATGCCAACAAATCATTGAATCCCAAATCAACTTGACAACGGTGTGTCCAAATTTCAGTTTGCATAAAACACTATTTGGTTGCTTTAAAAGTGAAAAGAAAGAGCTAAAACTTCCTTAAAAGCCATTGAAAAATATTGCAGCTTTGGTTAGAGATTTCAAATATGCATAATTGTGAATTGTTTCGATTAGATATTATTGTATATACTAAATATTAAGGTGTTTGACTCTCAATTTCGGGACAATCTACTCAAAATTTAAGGTCGTTTGAGTTGAAATTTGAGCTATGCTTCAAATAAAGAAGATGAAGTTTCTACCATATATAACTGTCGTATTTGTATTCCATGTAATATGTGTATATTCATGTATGTATGTATGCATACATGGATGTCAATTGACATACATGTGCCGTAAAAATATTTTTCAACCAATTTCAGTTACGAATTTTGATTCAAACCAGTCCAAATCACTTTTATTTTTCTCAACTTTTGTATATAACTTTGTCCAAGTATTTTCGATAAATTCCGACCGCACCCACTAAAAAACAACTAACAAATTTCAGATTTCAAAGTTGAAGTTGAATATTCTGATATTTTTTAATTGAAACTTTGCAAATTTTAATTTCCTTTCTCGACTTTACCAAATAAAATGACTTTCAATGCTGAGACAATTGAAGTATTCGACTTTAACGATTGAATCAATTTTCCCGTGTAAAATTTTTTTGATGAAAATTCCTATCACTTTTAAGTTAATTGTTGCTAACCCAGTTGCTGTGTCGCAATCCTTGATTTTTTGTGATGAAAATTCCTATATACTAGTGATACACAAACACACCGTATATACAACTTTTGTATATTATATAATAGTATATATATAACTTTTATACATTATTTAACAGTATATATCAAACTTCTATACATTATATAATAATGTATATATAACCTTTATACATTATGTATACACATTTTATAATATACCAAAAAAACTTCCCTCACATCACCATAACAACCAATAAACATCATTAGAGACACCGCAACTCTGCTAAGATCACAGTTAACGCCACCTTCCCTTCTTCACAAATACATAAAAAAATCCATGGTGCACCCATAAAATTCTAACTTTAGTTCTGAAAAGAAAGACCCATAATAGATCTTACAATTTTTTTTTTTCGCTAAAAAGAAAGAATGAAGAAGAAAAAGAAATAAAAGAAAGAAGGAGATGGCAAAAAGTAGTGCTGGATTATTAGAGAAACAAAGAGAAATGATGCTGGGTTATGACTTATGAGAGGAAGAAAGAGAAATGGTATTGAGTTATGAGAGATAAATTGTGAAAAGTATTAGAAGAGTAAAAAAGCAAGAGAGAGTAGAAGTATTAACAACAACAACAACAACCCAGTATAATCCCACCAGTGGGGTCTGGGGAGGGTAGTGTGTACGCAGACCTTACCTCTACCCTGGGGTAGAGAGGCTGTTTTCAAATGACCCTCGGCATCCTTCCCTCCAAGAATTCCCCACCTTGCTCTTGGGGTGACTCGAACTCACAACCTCTTAGTTGGAAGTGGAGGGTGCTTACCATCAGAGCAACCCACCTCGTCAGAAGAAGTATTAAAGTGAAAGAAATTTAAAAAGAAAAAATTTAAAGAGTCAGTTGGAAGGAAAAAATATCTTGGAAAGATAAACAATTGTACCTATTTGCGTTTGTCTTTTGTGCAATGCATAGAAAAGACAATAATTTTATTTAAGGGCTTAAAGAATATTTCGGGTAACTAAAAAAAGTTGGCTAATAAAATTTTCTAATGGTCGTACAATGTAGTAAAAATTTCAAGGGCGCCTGGTCGATCCATTTTATATGTACCAACTTTTAAAAAATAATTAATTAGTACCCAAAGTACAGACAACTTCGGGTCTTTTCCACCCCACCTCCTCCTCCTCCTCCTCTTCCTCCTCTTTCTTCTTCTTCTTCTTCGTCGTCGTTGTGAAATAAAGGTGATGGTGAATTTTCATGTTGTTTCTGAGCAAGTTTTAAGATGGTTTATGATATTTTACCGTAGTGAGGTACTATAATGCTCCTTTTTATTTTATTTTATATTGATTAGGGTTTCTTCTTCTTCTTCTTAATTGCAAAATGAGTTTGTTAGATTTATTGTTATTTTGATCAATTGATGATTGGAGTTTGTTCTTTATAATATTTGGAGGTTATGTTTCAAATTTGAGATTATTTGGAGTGGATTTAGATCTTGAATCGTACATTGAATTGTTGAAATTTGAAGAACAAATTTATGTTTCTGGGCAACTTGCACTTCAGATCTATTTGACCTTAAGTGCATGAAAACATTGGTTGCACTTCAGACTTATTTGACCTTGAGTGCATCTTAAGTGTAATTATTTTACTTCAAACCTATTTGGCATTAAGTGCATGAAAACATTTCTTGTACTTTAGACCTATTTGGCCATAAGTGCATCTTAAGTGTAATTTTTACATTGTAGACTTAATTGATCTTAAGTGCAAAGGCGGATCTAGGATTTTAGTACATGGGTGCACTACTAAAAAAAGGAGAAACAAGTATATTAAGTGGGAATTGATCCCTATTCCTCTTGGTAATAACTCAATCATCAACAAGTGGACCATTCACCCTTCTTGGAGCATGTGTGCCAACAGTTAATATTATATCAATTTTAAAAAATATGTACATAAAAATCTAATTTGACGGAAAAACCATGGGTTCACTTTTTTTCTTCATCTTCAGACCCGATAAGTCTGAAGTTGATCCTAAAGTAGACAAACTTGAAAATGTTTGTGCAAAGTAGGTATAAACTCAATGGTAACCTCAAAATTGTGTGTAGATGCAAATGCCCTCACAATGTGGATTTCTCTTTAAAAATATGGTACATTCTCGTAAAAGCCTATCTTTTTCGATGAACCAAACGAGGGAGAAGTGCACAGTTAGCCACTACTTAAAGTTATATTTACTCTTAAGCCGTTGTTTAAAATGTATTTAATATTCAGCCAGTAGTTTAATAACTTCTTATTCGATCAGATGAAAATACCTTTGTGCTTGACTTATAATAAGTCAACCTTCGCTCCATAAACCTTTGTCAACCCACGCTCAGCTTTCTCCATAAACCTTCGTCAACCTTCGTACCTGCTTTCTCCTCCTATTTCAAACTAGAGAGTTTAGGTTTCTCCTCATAGTTCACCATAAAATCACAAAAGATTATCCACAAAATAATAAGTTCTAATCAATTTATTAGCTTTTAATCAATTGTGTGCATAAACTTTCAGATATCTCTATATGCTTTTGTGTGTTTGGATGGATTTCCCATTGACAATATGTATTCGATATTTGTTTTTGTAATAATATGTATTCGAAATTTATTTTGGGTATTAGTATTTGTTAATTTGATAATAGAACAAACTCAAAAATTCATTATGTAATATTAAGTTCAAAGTGTGTCCTGAATTAGCAGCTTCTATTGATAAACTTTAGGACATTGTGTCCTTAACTTCATGAGTTGTAACGATCCGGCCGGTCGTTTTGAGTACTATAACTATGTTCTCCTATTTACTGCTTAATTTATGCTTTATAGTTATTTTATGACTTATCGGGGTAGTTGGTTCGGGTTCGGAAAGAATTCAGAGTGAAATGAGACACTTAGTCTCATAATTAAAAAATTTAAGTTAGAAAAATGGACCGAATATGGACTTATATGTAAACGACCTCGGATTTAAAATTTGATGATTCCAATAGCTCCGTATGGTGATTTTGGACTTAGGAGCGTGTCCAAAAAATTATTTAGAGGTTCGTAGTGGAATTAGGCTTGAAATGCCGAAAGTTGAATTTTTGGGAAGTTTGGTCGGGGGGTTAACTTTTTGATATCGGGGTCGGAATCTGATTCTGAAAATTTGAATACCTCAGTTATTTCATTTATGACTTGTGTACAAAATTTAAGGTCAATCGGACGTGATTTGACAGGTTCCGGAGTCATTTGTAGAAATTAAAAATTTCAAAGTTCAATAGGCTTGAATTGGGGTGTAATTCATGGTTTTAGCGTTGTTTGAGGTGATTTGAGGATTCGACTAAGTTCGTATGATATATTTGGACTTGTTGGTATATTTGGTTGAGGTCCCGAGGGCCTCAGGTGAGTTTCAGATGGTTAACAGATCATAAATTGAACTACAACAGCTGCTGCAATTTCCTTCTGCTGAAAATTTCTTCTGCCAGAAATCGAGCCCAGATGCGAGCCCGGAATCAAGCCCAGAATCAAGCCACAATCGAGCCCAGGGTCGAGAGCCATGATCAAAGGTAGGGTCGAGGATCAGGATCGAAGCCACGATCGAGCCCGGGGTCGAGGACCACGATCGAAGGCAGGGTCGAAGACCAGGGTCGAAGACATGATCGAAGGCCAGAGTCGAGGGCCATGATTGAGGGCCAGGATCGAGGGTCAGAATCGATGTTCAGGATTGAGGACCTCGATCGAAGGCCAAGATCGAGGCAGAATCGAGGCTGTTTGGGCAGAATTATAAAATAGGGACTTCATCCCATTCGCCATTTTTGACAAATTGGAGCTTGAGGAGAGGAGACGTTTGATAGATTTTCAAGGAATACTTGAGGTAAGTCCCTTGTAATCATTTCTACTCCATAATATTGAATTATCATCGAATAATCTGACTAGATTACATGATTTTGAGGTGTAAATCGGAGATTGGAACTTAGAAATTTGGAAATAAGATTTGTAGATTTGAAGGTCGAGTTGAGGTCGGATTTTAGTAAAATTGGTATGGGTAGACTCGTGGTTGAATGGGCTTTCGAATTTTATAACTTTTGTTGGGTTTCGAGATGTGGGCCCTACATACGAATTTTGAGCTAAATTTTGGATATTTATGGATTAGCATTTTCTTATGGAATTAATTTCAATGAATTTCATTGACTGAAACAAATTATTTATGGCTAGATTCGAGGCGTTTGGAGGCCAATTCACGAGGAAAGGACATTGCAGAATAAGAATTTCACGGCTTGAGGTAAGTAACAGTTATAAATCTAGTCCTGAAGATTTGAAACCCCGGAATTTTGTGTCATGTGAATATTTTGGAGGTGACGCACATGCTAGGTGACAGGCGTGTGGGCGTGCACCGAGGGGATTGTGACTTGGTCTGTCCCGTGGAAACTGTATAGTTGAATAATTTATTGTTAGCTTTATGCTCTCTATGTGTTGAAGAAATTTGACTGTAAATCATGTTATATATCATGCTTAGGCTATGTTATAGTACTGTTGGGATCCACAAAGGTCGCGTACTTATTGAATTATTTGCTAATTGCTATCTTATGCTCAGTTATGATTTTACTTGTGTTGGCCCAAGTAAAGAATAGTTTTGAAGATTGACAAAGGAACTCAGGGATGAACCAAGTCTATCACTGGTAGGCATAGACACGGGCAGATTCAAAGCACGTGAGATACACATGCATGAGATAAACGAAATCTGGCATAATAATAGATATCTCCTGATCGAAAAGGGTTGCATAATTGATAAGGAGAAGGGCTCCTTAATCAAAGAGAACACTATCCAAGATAAGGGAGGCGTTAGAGGTTGAGATCAACTAGAACTCTTCCATCAAGAAAGAGTAGCATTAGAACTCTAGTTGTTTTCTACTCTACTAACTCTATAAATCGTAGGATGTTCTCATTCTACAGGGGACGCACAAAAGCAGAAGTTAAATGTGAATTGAGAGCAAAATAGCAAGGAATTTTGCAAGCAGTTCGTGTGTGATTCAAGTGTGCGAACCTGAAGCTACATGAACCAGATAGAAGAACCAGCTCCAAGTGTCTGTCTTTTATTCTAGTTCAATTGTAGTAGGTATTTTTATATTGTACGTTTCAGCTTTATCTAGAGGTAATTGTAATAGATACTCAGAGTATTCAAGTTAGAGTTAACTTGAAGTTGTCGCAGCAGTTAGAGACTGGTTGCCACAACGGGATTAGAGTTAATCATAGGTTTACAAAAGTCTTTTGTAAATGTAGTTTTTGGCTCAGTGATTTAGTGGAGAGTTTGGGAAAATCCTACTGGGAAGTAGGTCGTGGTTTTTTCACCTTTTGAGCCAGGTGTTTTCCACATAAAATACTTGTGTTCTTTAATTTCTGCAGTTATTATTCCGCAACAGTAGTATAAGGAACACATAGAAGAACCAGGCCCTTCCATAATCCGTGCACGCAAACAATTGGACACCACACAAATCAGTCCCCCTCTAGTGTGGTATTGAAGTTAAAACATCAACTTGTGTATCATACCTCAGTGTTTCTTGATATTTGTTGATGCATTATATTATCTGTATTTGGGCTGATCTGTGTGATTTCTGAGAGCCCGAGAGACTAGAGATGTTGAGGACTGAGTAAGGCCGAGGGCCTGTCGGTGAGTAAGGATATTATAACATATGAGTTATCCGTGCAGCACGTGAGTTGTTTGTGCAACACGTGAGTTGTCCGTACAGATTATGACGCTTGGGCTGTAGGAGCCCCTCAGGAGTCTGTACACCCCCAGTGAGTGCGGGTACCCATTGAGTGTGAGTGTTGAGGGCAGAGAGCCGAGTGGATGAGTTATTGTGACGAGTGGAGTGATTGTTGGCCTGGGAGGCTGTACTTGCTTTTAATTTGTTGTTTCACTTAGTTGCTATCTGTCATTGTTGTGAAATTCTCTGAAAGATTTTATATCCGGATTACATGAACTTGAACAGTATAAAATTGATTTGACTTAAACTACCGGATTTGAAAGCATGTCTATTTTTTGCTAGAATTACTGAAAGTGAATTATAACTGCGTAGCTTGTCATTATCTTTAATTCCTTAGTTATTATTATTACTTGCTGAATTGGCTGTACTCATACTACACCTTGCACTTTGTGTGTATATCCAGGTGTTCCCGGACATAGCGGGTGTTGATCATTTCGCACAGTTGATTTGCAGGAGATTTTGAGGTAGTTGTCGTGTTCCGCAGACCTTGTCTCTCCTTCTCTATATATTTGTTTACTATATTTGGTATCAGACTATTATAGATTGTATTTTCCAGACTTGTATTTATATTAGACGCTCATGTACTCAATGACACCAGGTTTTGGGGAGTGCTCGTGTCAGTATTTGTGGAATTTTGTATTATATTAAATTATTGTATTTTCAAACTTAAGAAAAATTATGGTTTATCAAGACTATCGGCTTGCCTAGTACCGAGATAGGCGCCATCACGATAGGTTGGGATTTAGGGTCGTGACATAAGTGTTGTGTAAATATTAAGGACAAAGTATCCTAAATTTACACCTTCTATTGATAAACTTTAGGACATTATGTCCTTAACATCATGTGTGCGGTGTAAATATTTAAGGACAAAGTGTCCTGAATTTGCACATTCTATTGACAAACTTTAGGACACCGTGTCCTTAATTTTATGTGTGCAGTGCGAATATTAAGGACAAAGTATCCTGAATTTGCACTTTCTGTTGATAAACTTTAGGACATCCTGTCCTTAACTTCATATGTGTAGTATAAATATTAAGTCATGGATTTTCCTTTTCTTAACTTGCAGGATGGATACAATATGTATTATTGTTGCTTTCAATGGAAAATGGACCCCAAACTATAAGTATCTGGATTATTAAACAAAGATTGTTCATTGTACCTGAGGTAATTCGATTTGAAGATTTCGTAAAACAGGTCTTTGAAGTTATTGAATGGGATAGAGACAAGTTTGAAGCAATGATATAGTTTGATATCAACCTGGGAACAAGCAATGGAATTCTTGTATCAAAAATGAAGATCTTTGAACATGTATAGAGTTACTGAAAAGTCATTCACTCTTCAAGGGCGGTCGTTTCATTATTGATGTTTCGGAAAGAGGTTTTGGCTCTACAAGAACCTTTGAAGAAGTCAACATAGAAACTCAACAAGACAAACAAGACAAATTCCAACAGATAATGGAAATAAATGTGGTCGAACTTGAACCAATAATTGAATATGTGCTTCAAACATTCAATTCTATTCAAATGGAAGGACAAACATTATAGATATTGACAATCAACAAGCTTTGGGTATTCAAGTCTTAGAGAGTGCACCAGTAATTGAAGAAGTTGGTGAAAAATCCTCTACTCAACTAACTAGATGAAGGTCAAAGTCAAAACAAAAATTTCCCCGACTACAATATTATGAGAAAATACTTCTTTGGATGAAATAAAAGTGGGATCAATATTTGACAAAAAATAAGAGTATAATTAATTGCTTTTCAAATATAGCAATTAAGGAAAATTTTGAATTCAAGGTTGTTAGATCAAGTTCAACAAGATATTCTTTGAAATGCAATGATAAAAAGTGTGTATGGTGTGTGCGTGCTTTCAGAATTAAAGATTCAACACTATTCAAGATAGTAAAGGTTGAGAAAAATCATGACTGCTCAGTTAACACTATGAAAGATGATCAAAGGCATGCAACTTCAAAGATGATAAATGGTTACATTATTGACAATCTTCGAGACCCTAGGTTTGAAGTTACACTAGCCTTTGTCATGGCAGAAATGCAAAAATTGCATGAACTAGACATTGGGTATCACAAGACGTGACGTACTATTCAACATGCTTCAGGTTTGATAAGAGGAACCCTTGAAGAGAATTATAAATTGATGTCTTCATACTTGTACATGATGAAAAGTAAAAATCTGGGAACATACACTAACATAAAGAGAGACGACAAATGTAGGTAAGCAATCAAGAAGAGTTTATTAGTCATTTCATATGCTATGTATATATAAAGTGCTGCAACTAAATTTCATGAGTCCTAAAATTCAAGTTCATGCGTCCTGAATTTTAATGTAGTAGTTCAAATTTTAGGATATCGTGTCCTTAACTTTATGAGTGTTGTATAAATATTAAGGACAAAGTGTCCTGAATTTGTACCTTCTATTGATAAACTTTAGGACATCATGTCCTTAACTTTATGTGTGCAGTGTAAAATATTAAGGACAAAGTGTCCTGAATTTGCACATTTTATTGATAAATTTTAGGACATCATATCCTTAACTTCATGTGTATAGTGTAAATATTAAAGACTCATTATCCTGAAATTTAGATGTAGTCCTGAGTTTTAGTAGCAATTATGAAATTTGGTTTATTGTTTTTAGGTTTCTTTATATGTGTTATGCATATGTGTCATCAATAGCTGGTTGGAATCATTGTAGACCGGTGAGTGCTGTTAAATGCAATGTTTTTAAAGTCAAAATATCGTGGTATTTTAATGATTTCAGTTTCAAAGGATGCAAATAATCCCATTTGCCTTTGAGATTGCAGAATCTGAAAATAACAACTCATATGAGTGGTACTTTAATGAGCTTCATAATGCAATTGAAAGGCGTGACAATTTAATTTTTTAATCAGATAGGAACCAATTTATTGCACATGGCATCGCAAAGGTATATCCTGAAGCCACCATGGGATTTGTGTCTATCATTTGGAGAAAAACCTAAAGCGAAGGAAAGTGAAAAGTGATGTCATAAAACTTTTTCAAAGTGCTGCAAGAGTCTATAGGCGCGAAGAATTTGATCTCTACATGTCAAAGATAGAAAAAGTTGATAAGAAGACTTTTGACTACTTGATGGAGGAACCACCAGAAAGGTGGGTGCATTTTTGTTGTCCACGATGAATATATGACATGCTCTCAACAAACATAGTCGAGTCAATAAATTCTGTGTTATTAGAAGCAAGGGAGTTGTCCATATTGAGAATGATGGATTTCATCCAAGAGAAGCTACAACGTTGGTTTTATGAAAGAAGAAAAGCAGCGAAAGGAAATTTTTATGAAGTTTCATGTTAGGTAGAAGAGGAATGGAGGAAAAAGATAGATTTAACTTTTAATTTGAATATAAGTATTATGTTCTTACTTTAGTTTGTTATTTTAATAATAATTTAACATAATGTACTAACTTATAGTTTTTTAAATAACTTTGAAGGTCTTCCCCTATAGATTCATGGTGTTCTAGAGTCGAGGAAGAGGAAAATACTTTCTTGGTGGAATTAAACAAAAGAACGTGTGATTGTTTTCGATTTTCATTTGATGAATTAACATGTATACACGTAATTGCAACTATCGAGAGAAATATCAAGAAATTCAATTTCTGCTCAGAGTCGTACTTAAAGGAATCTTGGTGGAAAACATATAAAAGACAAATGTATCCTGTAGGACATACAGATTCTTGGATTGTACTAGAGAGTGTTAAGACTCAAATTATTAAACCTCCAGATTTCAAGGTTCCGCCAGGTAGAAGGAAGAAGAAAAGGCATATTCCAGCTACCGAGTCAATAAAAAATAACGTTCAAATATGGTCGTTGCAGGAGAATTGGTCATAATAGAACATCTTGTATATATTCTCCGGCAGGCCACCCATTTTTAAGGAAGCATAGAGAATTATAGATATATCCATTTATCTTTTACTAGACTTTTAAGTTTTTGCTATAAATTGGATTCATTTAGATTATTTTTATTTTATCAAGTATACTTTAGCAGATGGTTATCTAAAACATGTCCTGAAATTTAAAAGTACATACTTAATATTCAGGGCATAATCATTTGAAATGTCCTGATATGAGTATATTGCTTGATTTAGAGCATTTTGTTTTGTCCCTTTGCTTCATGTGATCATACTATTTGTCTCAGCATAAGTTTGAATTGGCAGTCAAGTTATCTGAAAACTGTAAGTGTAATTGATTGTCACTGAAGAATATGATCATGCAACTGTTTCTTTTCCATTTTTGAGCTGTTGTACATGCTGTTAAATTTAGCAGTTTGGTTCCAGTATTTTAGCCAAGGTTTTGCGCATCACAAGGTTTTAGCCAAGGTTCTGCGACTGCACATTTTGGTTGCGGACCGCATTCTCAAGAGGCTTCACTCTTGGTCTTCTGCAACTTCTCTAAACTTTTCAAGCTTGTCAATGCGAACTACCTTTGCAGACGCATAATTTGGTGTGTGGACCACACTTATGCTAAACTTCCTCTAAGGCTTCAAGGGTAAGTTTGCGGCCGCACTTGCATTTCTACGACCATTGAATAAGTTTTGCGGACCGTACTTTCCTTTGCATTGCTCCACTTTGCCTTTTTGAGTTGGAACACTCCTTCTTGAGTTATGTTTCTTCATTGAGCTCATATCCTTCGGCATGCCTGCAAGTTACATAATTTTATGAAATCTGGAAATAAAAATCACAACTTTAGGACTAAAAACTAAAGTAAGAAGGTACTAATAAGTATCTAAAATCCACACTTATCAAGGTTCATGAGCAGCATCTGAGGATCGTACTCCAAACTTTGAGGGAAAAGAAGCTTTGTGCTAAATTCTCCAAGTGTGAGTTTTGGCTTGATTCGGTGGCGTTCTTGGGCCATATGGTGTCTAGTGAGGGGATCAAGGTAGATCTGAAGAAAATTGAAGTAGTTCAGAGTTGGCCTAGACCGTCTTCAAATACAGAGATTTATAGCTTCTTGGGTTTAGCGGGTTATTATCACCATTTTGTGGAGGATTTCTCATCCATTGCTGCACATTCGACTAGATTGACCCAAAATGGTGCTCCTTTCAGATGGTCTGAGAAGTGTGAGGAGAGCTTTCAGAAGCTCAAGATTGCATTGACTGCAACCCTAGTGTTGGTGTTGCCTATGGGTTCGAAATCTTACACCGTGTATTATGATGCATCGCGTATTGGGCTTGACGCGGTGTTGATGCATGACAATAAGGTGATTGCGTATGCGTCTCGAGAGTTAAAGGTTCATGAGAATAATTAGCATGTTCATGATCTAGAGTTGGCAACCATTGTTCACGCACTGAAGATTTGGAGGCACTATCTATATAGTATTCCGTGTGAGGTCTATACTGACCAACAGAGTCTCTAGCACATGTTCAAGCAAAAGGACCTTAATTTGTGGTAGCGAAGATAGTTAGCGTTGCTGAAAGACAATGATATCACCATATTATATCATTCGAGGAAGGCCAATGTGGTGGCTGATGCATTTAGTTGAAAGGCTGAGAGTATGGGCAATTTGGCTTATTTACTGGTAGTAGAGAGGTTACTAGCCATGGATGTTCAGGCTTTGACCAATCGGTTTATGAGATTGGATATTTTGCAGCCTAGTCGGGTTCTTACTTGCGTCGTAGCTCAGTCATCGTTGTTGGTGTTTATCAAGGCTTGCCAATTTGATTATCCTCACTTGTTGGTGTTGAAGGACACGGTGAAGTGGGGTGTAAATAAGGAGGTTGTTATTGGTGATGATGGTGTTATGCGACTTTGAGGCCAGATTTGTGTTCAAAATGTTGATGGGTTGAGAGATTTGATCCTTGAGGAGGCTCACAGCTCGCGCTATTCTATTGACCCAGGTGTCACGAAGATGTACCGTGACTTGAAATAGCACTAGTGGTGGCTGAGAATGAAGAAATATATTATTGATTATGTCTCTCGATGTTTGAATTGTCAACAGGTGAAGTATGAGCATCATAAATCGGGAGGGTTGACTCTGAGATTGGAGATACCGGAGTGGAAGTGGGAGCGCATTACAATGGATATTGTGGCAGTCTTACCACGGACCTTGAAGAACTTTGACGCAGTCTGGGTTATTGGGGACCGGTTGACTAAGTCTGTACACTTCATTCCAGTAATGACTTCGTATTCTTCCGAGCGACTGGCTCAGATTTACATCCGGGAGATTATCCGCTTGAATGGCGTGTTCATATCCATCATTTCTGGCTGAGGCACGCAACTCGCATCACAGTTTTGGAGATCAGTGCAGGGAGAGTTGGGCACATGGGTTTGAGTTGAGTACAGCATTCCATACTCAGTCGGGCGGGCAGTCCGAGCGCACTATTCAGATCTTGGAGGATATGTTACGTGCTTGTGTTATGAATTTCGGAGGTTCATGGGATCAGTTTCTTTCGTAAGCAGAGTTTGCCTACAACATCAGCTTTCGGTCAAGTATCCAGATGGCTCCTTATGAGGCTTTAAATGAGAGGATATGTCATTCTCCGGTTGGTTGGTTTGAGCTTGGGTAATCTAGGTTGTTCGGCACTGATTTGGTCCGTGATGCTTTGAAGAAGGTTAAGGTGATTCAGGAGTGGCTTCATACAACACAGTCTTGACAGAAGAGTTATGCAGACCGAAAGGTTCGAGATGCTGCATATATGGTGGGTGAGAAGGCTCTGCTCAGAGTTTCGCCCATGAAGGGTGTGATGAGATTCGGGAAGAAGGAGAAGTTGGGTCTTACATATATTGGCCCTTTTGAGGTGCTTGAGAGAGTTGGAGAGGTGGACTATAGACTTGCCTTGCCACCTAGTCTAACGGGAGTTCACCTAGTGTTTCATGTTTCGATGCTTCAGAAATATTATGGGGATCCGTCTTATGTTTTGGACTTCATCACGGTGCAGCTAGACGGGGATTTGACTTATGATATGGAGTCGTTGGCTATTTTAGCCTGGCAGGTTCGTAAGTTGAGGTCAAAGAATATAGCGTCAGTGAAGGTGCAATGGAGTGGTCATCCAGTCAAGGAGGCTACATAGGAGATTGAGCAGGAGATGCGGAACATATATCTACACCTATTTGAGACTCCATGTATGATTCTAGACCCATTCGAGGATGAACGTTTGCTTAAGAGGGGGAGAATGTAACGACCCGGTCAATCATTTTGCGTATTGTAGCTCTGTTTCCCTATTTATTGCCTCTTCTATGTTCAATTATGGTTATGTGACTTGTTGGGATTGTTGGAGTGGTTTCGGGGACGTTTCGGAGTGAATTGGGACACTTAGTTCCAAGTTTGAAAGCTTAAGTTAAAAGAGTTAACCCCGATTTTGAATTTTGTGTAGATGACTCCAGAATGATGTTTTGATGATTTTGATATCTTCGTACAGTGATTTTGGACTTAGACGTATGTCCGGATGTTTATTTAGAGGTCTGTAGGTTAATTTGGTGGTGTTTTGGTGGAAGATGGAAAGTTGAAGGTTTGGAAGGTTGAAAGATTTGATCGAGAGTTGACTTTGTTGACATCGGGTTTGGATTGTGGTTCTGGAAGTTAAAATAGGTATGTTGTGTCACTTGGGACTAGTGTGCAAAATTATCATTCGGAGATGATTTGATATGGTTCGGCATCAGTTTTAGAAGTTGGAAGTTCATTAGTTTCATTAGGCTTGAATTGGGGTGTGATTCGTGATTTTGATGTTGTTTGGGATGATTTGAGGCATCGATTAAGTTTGTAGCATGTTTTTGGACTGGTTGGTGTATTTGGATTGTCTCCGAGGCCCCCGGGTGTGATTCAGATAGTTGGCGGATCATGTTTGAACTTAGGAAAATGTTGAAGGTCGTATGTTCTTGTGTAATCGCACCTGTGAGGATATGACCGCAGGTGCGAGGCCATAGAAGCGGCCTGCTGATCGCAGAAGCAAAACTAGCTATAGCTAGAGAAGGCCGCAGATGCGAGGGATTTTCCACATTTGCGGTCCACAGATGCGTAAGGAGTTCCGCAGAAGCAGAGTTCGACTGGATAGGCTTGAGTCGCAGATGCGGAAGGGATCCGCAGGTGCGGATGCATAGGAGCGGGGGATATGACCGCAGAAGTAGTCCTGCAGGTGCTGATTGGGGACCGTAGGTGGGAAGGTGTGGGACTTGATTTCCACAGAAGGTGAATTTGGACTGCACAAGCGGCGTCGCAGGTGCGAATAATTTAGCCGCATGTGCAAGAATCGCTGGGCAAATATTAAAAACGAGGGTTTTAGTCATTTTTCTCATTTTGGATTTGTGGAGCCCGACTAAGGGCGATTTTTAGGAGACTTATTGTTACATTTGAAGAGGTAAGTGAAGCTTAATCAGTTTTGATGTTAGATATTGATTACCCAATTGATTATTACCCCTGGTTCATGTGAATATGAAGTGAAATTTTAGGATTTTAGACTATGATGTTGGAGAGTGAAATTTGGTGGTTTGTGAGTATTTGTGGATGGAATTGGATGAAAATAGTATGGTTGGACTCGTAATTGAATGAGTACTCGAAATTTATTAATTTTGTCGGGTTCTGGGGTACGGGCCCGGGGTTGGCCTTTTATGTTGACTTTGCATAATTGATTTAAGAATTTAGATTTATCATTTGGGATTGTTTCCTATGGCTATTATTGATGGTATTACGTTGATTTGATTAGATTTAGGTCACTCGGATGCCGATTCGTGAGGCAAGGACTTTTTGGAGTATTGAGTTGCGTGTCTTGAGGTAAGTAACATTTTTAAAGTTGGAATGGAGGGTAATTACCTCCGGGAACCTATTATTTATGATGTGTTGGGGTGATGCACATACTAGGTAACGGGCGTGTGAGCGTGCACCGAGGTAATCATGATCTGGGTTGACTTTTGGACTATATTGCTATCATACCTTGTTTTATCCGTATTTTCCCTACTTGTGAGATTTACTGAGCTATGATTCATGCTAGAAATCATATTTAGGCTATGTGGTTATTTATCTGAGACTTAATGAGGCTATTTATGTTGTTTTGGGTTATCTGACTTAACTGTAATTATACACTCATTCATGATTCTTCATTTGCATATCATATCTCATTTTCTGCTCATTATTCACTGTTACATCGCATGTTGTTATTATTTTTCATATATGGTGTTGTTGGGCTGAGTGATATGATACTGTGAGCCCTTGAGACTTGAGAGGTTGATGACTTAGATGGGCCTTATATCCGTGTTGAGAGTATTATTTGGAACGAGCTGCACGCCGCAACAGGCCATATTGGCTTTGTTATTCTTTGGATTGGTCTGCATGCCGCAACATGCCATATTGTCTTTCTTATTATTTGGATCGGGCTGCACGATACAGCTATCCATATTGGCTTTTGATTAGCGCTTGGATAGGATCCGCCTCTCCGGAGTTTGACATACCAGCAGTGAGCGCAGATACAATGATATACATACACGTGTTTTGGTGAGGGGCATTGATGCTAGGCACCCGTATAGTGTTGAGTGATTGTTTGTGTGTGATGAAGTGGGCATTTGAGACCGACAACTTGATTATGTTGAGAGTGAGAGCATCTGGGGATACCATCGTGAAATCATTCATTTGAATGCATAATTGATATGTAGGCATAGAGATATATCATTCCTCATGCTAGCTGGTAATTCAAAATGTTCTTATCAGTGTTGGACTTTAATTGTTATACTTTAAAGCATGTCTAAATTCCTGTAATGTGAACGAGTTGGTTATGATAATTACTTTGAGTTACTTATTGTTACTGTCACCATTATATATATATGGTGTCCTTAATATTAGTTTTTGACTGTCTTCTTCTAAGCCCGTCACTGCTTTCAACCCAAGGTTAATTCTATTACTTATTAAGTACATGTGGTTGGTTGTACTCATACTACACTCTGCACTTCGTGTGCAGATCCAGGTACATCTGGACGTGGTGATTGCTAGACCTGTGTTGGTACCAGTATTTGGAGACTTCGAGGTAGCTGATATGACGTCCGCGAACCTTGACTCTTTTTTTTTTATTTCCCTTATTACTGTTCTATTGCCCAGACAGTTGTACTAAGGCTTTGGTTTGTATTTTGATACTCAGTAGTGCTCATGTACTCGTTGACACAAGATCATTGGGATGGTTGTAGCAGTATTGTTAATGTTTTCATTAGATATTTATGATATATCCATTGTTGAGCTTATTGAACCATGTTTATTAAAATTCATAGTTAATATATGACTATTGACTTACCTAGAAAGTAGTGTTAAGTACCGTCGAGGCTTCGGTGAGAGTTGGGTCCTGACATATCATATCAACAACATTCCATCTAACCTTGATTAGCATCATTTTGATTTCCAAATTTGACTTTAAGGGAGAGAGGTGTTGATGTATCATATGTTCCTTCTATACATTTGCATACAATCTCACTTATACTTGTTCCCAATGAATTTTCTACATCTTGAGATTGCACTCCAGATTTGCAAATGATTTCAGTTACACTTATCTCTTTTGGATTTTTCTGATCTTGACATTCCACTCCATCATAAGATTCTACAACATTTGTAAGTGCAAAATAATTAATATTTGTTACGCTATTGAATTTAAATTTATTATGACAACAATATCCAAAACTCTATCTAACCTTTCCCAATTCCGATGCCCATATCAGTTTCATCTTCTAGATGCACATGTGTATAAAATCTTTCATAATAATCTTCATTATCATCACATTAATCATCAACTGCATCTTTGCTAATTAATGGAATACTAGGTTCTCTCTCTTTGTTCATTTCATGTGGTTTCTCAAGAAGCTTCAATAAAGTATCAACCTTCGACTCTAGGTTTGTCTTTAAAGCTTGTGAGATAGTATTTAAAATTAAAATTAGTATTATTAGATGCTTATAAGTTCAGGACAGTTAGTCCTGAACTTAAAGTTAGATGCTCAAAAATGGAGGATAGTTAGTCTTGAGTTTTATGTTAGAAGCTCAAAACTTCAGGACACTTAGTCCTGAATTTCAAATTAGAAGCTCAAAAATTCAGGACATGTAGCCCTGAATTTAAAATTAAAAGCTCAAAATTCAGGATAGTTAGTCATCAATTCCTAATTAGCAGCTTAAAAATTTAGGACATTTAGTCCAGAGTTCAGAAGTAGCAGTTGAAAGTTCATGATACAATGTAACCAAAAGTAATAAGCTATTTTCATATTACCTTGATGTTCTTTTGAATTATTTTTTCTGATTAAAGTTATTTTTGATGAATTCTAACACATTCTGCCTGCAAATCCTTTTTCAACTTCGCCGATAACCTCTGAATCAGAAACCATAAAACAGAAAAGTCTCTTAAGCCAAAATAAGCAAATAAAAAACTAATCATATTCAAAAATAAAAAACTTACATTAACAATTTCATTAAGCAAGCTTTCATCAAACTGTGTTGAAGGCATTGAACTTTCATCTTGAGATAATTGCGCATGCACACTATTGGGCTCTGCACTTTTTCAGAATAAACAAGTGGTACTATTAGGTATCTCAAATGCCTATTTTATAAGAAAATAAAGTATATATTTAGAACCAAAGCACACGGACAAAATTATATCCATTAATACTATTAACTTACTTTTTCGTTATGGAAGTAGTTTTTACAGAGGCTCTCATAATGCGAAGTTTTCATACCTGAATAACATAACATCCTAGAGAACCCGCATTCTCTGAATTTGACAAAGTTTTTTTTCCTGAAAAGGTGGGAATTCTTTCATAATCCAAACACAAAAGGCGAAAGGGAAGACAAGTATAATATAAGTGTCCTTCACTTTCTCTTTCTCATTCTCATTGTCTGAAGTATTTTATTTTAACTTCATGCAACTTTTCAATGAGTTGACTAATTTTTGAAAATAAAAAGAGACCCAATAAAATAAAGAGCAGAGTTAATCATCATCAATGATTTTTATTACCTACTCAGACATATTCCTTGTCTTGTGCTTACCCATCAACACATACTCAACAAAAAAAATTGTTGCCAGCTTCACTGCGTCGTCGTCGCTCCCTACAAATGATGCAGTTGTACCAAATGGGCGACTAGTAATAAAATGCCATAAATCCCATAACTCAGTTCTTTTCTTACCTTGGAAGTAAACTTTAGGACGCCTATTCTCTCTTTCATTCAAAACGTTGAAGTCTCCTGAAGAAGAACAGTTCAAGCCAGTAATTATGTGGAAGGTTTCACTTGTAAACTTTACTTCGTGGTCAAAAACCTTAAATGTCATTGAATTCTTATCATTGCTACAATTTTAGAAAGCAACACACAATAAATTAATTTGCCACAGAATTTAATACCTTCCAACCGAAAAAAGTTTCAAAAAATACCATCTCTCAATTTCTTTCGTTGCGCTTTCGACAAGAAACTTTTTATTATTTCCTTATATTGAAAATCTCCTTTACAATAACTCATCAAATTATGTCAATCATCAAACTCGAAATATCGATTTCCTTCCATTAGCACAATACTCAGAGCCTGTATTTATAACAAATACACTTCACCAATAAATAATATATTAAATATATTCACAAATCTATAAAGAAGAAAATAGCAGGTAAACTTCAAAATAATTTTTTCTGAAATGTCCTAAATATTTAAACTAAAAAACTAACATTCATGACCTAATCACTATATACAGCAGCTAACTCCCAGTCAATTTTTCAATAAGAATTTCAAAAAAATAGTTCAAACCAACAAGAACCTCGAGTCGATTATACATAGACAAACCCCATTTGCATAAACCTTCAAAAAATTTCATTCCTTATCAAACATAGGCATTAATTGTGTAATAGTGACCCATTTCCCCCCTTTATATATTGTCATCCGTTTCAAGAAATCAGATGAAACATCTTTAAACCTCAAGAGCTAAGATATTTTTTGTTTTCAATTACAAACAAACCATCCAATGGAATTAACTTGCAGCAGTAACCCCATCAAAAATACTCCTAATTCAGAAAATGGTACATGCACACTCACTAATTTAGACTTAGATTATACATACATTGTGTGCTTATTTATACTATAAAGGTGCACCTATTATCATATACAATTGGCTTAAAATCTTACATGTCATCTGGTTAGATGTTCTAATATTTAGTTAGAAGACTGTTATTGGAGTTTCATGCTTATAATTACTATAAGATGAAATGGAATAGCTATCAGATGAAGGTAGCATTACAAGGGAAAAGATCTTGTCAACCTTGCTACAGACTATTCTTTGGAATTTAACGAAGATGAAGCGTTGCTTTCATTGTCTTTTATTTTGCAGAGAAAGCAAAGTTAGTTTGATATTATTTTTCATTACGCGCTTAGACACATTTCTAGTCTTACGCTTACCCATCAACACAGACTCAACAAAATAAATTATTGCGAGCTTCACCGCTTTGTCGTCGCTACCTATAAATGATGCAGTTGTACCAAATGAGCAACCAGTAATAGAATGCCATAAATCCCCTAAATCAATTATTTTCTTACCAGGGAAGTAAACTTTAGAAAGTCTATTCTCTCTTTCATTCAAAACTTTGAAGTCCCCAGTAATTATGTGGAAGGCTTCACTTGTAAACTTCACTTCATGATCAAAAACCTTAAATGACATTGAATTCCTATATGTAACGACCTGATCGGTCATTTTATGTAATTGTGCCATGTTACCCCTTTTCATGTTTCACACATGTGTGCTTATGATTTTATGACTTGCGCGGTTGGTTAGTTCTGTTCCGGAAAGCTTTCGGATTGATTTGGACCCTTGATTCTTGACTTAGAAGTTTAAATTAGAAAATATTGACCGTACTTTGACTTTTGTGAAAACAATCTCGGAATTGTGTTTATATGGCTCCAATAGCTTCGTATTGTGATTTCGGACTTGGGCGTATGCTCAGAATTAATTTTGGAAGTCCGTAGGTTGATTTATGTCGATTTACCAAACTTTGGAAATTTGAAGTTGAAAAGTTTGACCGTAGGTTGGCTTTTAGTTATCAAAATCAGAATTTGATTTTGGGACTTGGAATAGGTCCGTTATAGTATTTAGAACTTGTTTATAAAATTTGGTGTCGTTTAGAGTTGATTTGATAGGATTCGGACGTCTAGTTGAAATTTTAGAAATTCTTAAACTTTACTTTGAAATTCATGCGTTTTAGTGTTCGATTCGTAGTTTTAGATGCTATTTTTGTGTTTTGATCACACGAGTGAGTTTGTATGATGTTTAGACTTGTGTGGATATTTGGTTTGGAGCCCCGAGGGCTCGGATGAGTTTCAGACATGTTTCAGAATGATTTTGGACTGAAATTGAACTACTTGTGTGCTGGTGCTCTGTTATTGCAATTATGAGCACCGGCCTCGCAATTGCGATTGTGATAGTACGGGTTAGTTGTCGAAAATGCAACTTCCCCTTCGCATTTGCGAAGGCAGCAGGATTTTGCTTGGTTCGCAATTGCGAACAATTGTTCGCTTTTGCGATGATGGCCAGTTCGCAATTGCAATGCCTTTTCTTGCAATTGCATGATGCATAAGGATGTCAGGGTTCACAAATGCGAGCCCTGGTCCGCAAGTGCGAACTATGTATCGCAAATGCGACATCTGCAGCTGGTTAAAGGTCTGGGAGATGGGAGTTTTGAACACATTCTCTCATTTTTGAATCCTAGACTCGGTAGGAGGCGATTTGGAGAGGGGATTTTCACCTACTAAATTTGGATAAGTGATTATAATATATTTCTAATCATATTCCATCAACATATCTTTGATTTTAACATCAAAATCATATGAATCAAAGTGAAAATTATGAAACTTTGTCAAGTTTTTGAAAAATAAGAAATTGAGTTTTGAGAGTCGATTTGGACTCGGATTTTGAAACTAATTACATATATGAACTAGTGGGGTCATGTGTAGTCAGAATCTACCATTGGACTCGAATTTTGACCGGGCGAGTCTCGGGTTGACTTTTGTTGACTTTTTGGTAAAAGTATAAAGATCTTAGCTTTATTTATTGCAATTGATTTTCCTAGCATTGTCTGATGATATTAAGTCGATTTTTGTTAGATTTGAGCCGTGTGGAGGCAAATTTTAAGAAAAAATATATTTTCGAGTGTTGAATTGGCCTAGTTGAGGTAAGTGTCTTTTCTAACTTTT
>AWOL01S0000851.1:39043-52504 GCA_000715115.1 Nicotiana otophora
GGGGGGGGGGGGGTAAGGGAGGGGAACTACCCCTTAGGATTTGTATTGATTAATTCATTCGTGCTATGTGAAAGACGTGTACGCAAGGTGACGAGTGGGTACACAAGTTGTACGTGGTATTTGACCGGTTTAGGTTACTTAGAAAATTTCCATGCTTCAGTTGAAATGCCATATCATGTTCTAAGTTCTCATAATCAGTCTATTCCTATTTGTGTTAATCTATCCTTATATGGCTTAATTGACTTGTTTAATACTTGTTCTACATCCTACTTGATAAATTGCTCTCATGCCTTAGTTAAACTTGTTGCCTTTATTTGATACATGTCATCTCTTTCATTGTTGATTATCATTTCTTGAAGTCATTGTATGTGTTATCTCGTTCATTGTTAGTTTCCATTATTTGAAGTCATTGTTACTAGTTATCTCTTTCGTTATTATTATTCACATTTGAAGTCATGTTATTCCTTCCATTGTGAGTTATTCATATTAGGTTCGTAGTTACATGTTATCTTTCTTATTGTTGAGTTATTGGTGTTGAAGTTTTGGAAGCATGTAATGACCCGACCGGTCGTTTTGAGAATTATCATTCTATTATATGGCCTAAGGTCTCAAGAAGCTTTGCATTGTGTCATTTGGTACTTGCATGCAAAATTTAACGTCATTCCGAGTTGATTTGATATGATTCGGTGCAAATTATAGAAGTTGAAATTTTATAATTTCATTAAGTTTGATTTGAGGTGCGATTCATAGTTTTGATATTGTTTGATGTGATTTGAGGCCTCGAGTAGGTCCGCATTATATTTTGGGACTTATTGGTATGTTCGGACGGGGTCCCGAGGGGCTCGGGTGAGTTTCGAATAGGTTTGAGTTGTGTTGCGCTCGTTTTTTATGTTTCGATGTCGTTTCTTCAAGAATAAATTGTACCACATTAAGCAAATGAGCTCCAATTTCTATTTTGATTAAAACATTAGATCCGTATC
This sequence comes from Nicotiana otophora, assembly GCA_000715115.1. Taxonomy (NCBI): domain Eukaryota; kingdom Viridiplantae; phylum Streptophyta; class Magnoliopsida; order Solanales; family Solanaceae; genus Nicotiana; species Nicotiana otophora. The sequence continues at coordinate 40,024 of AWOL01S0000851.1, forward strand.
ATAATTATGGATCCATATAAAAAAGAATCATCAAATTTAGGCATCATATGAGGGAGTTATGCACATTTTAGTGTCAGAGAAGAGAGTTGGTGCTGGTGCTTCGCAGATGCGAAGTTGGGTCCGCATCTGCGACCCCGCATGTGCGAGAAATGATCCGCAAAAGTGAAAATAACATCTGTAAATGCGCAGGTGCAGATGTTTTGTCGCCAAAGCGAACATCCCTGTGTATAAAAATTCAGACCGCGTTCTTTTGTTATTTTGAGCATGTCTTGAGTTCTAGAGCTCCGATTGAGGTGCTTTTCACGGCATTCTTCTCGTATTTTCATGGGGGTCAGTATCTAACTATAATATTTTTATTTTAATATGATTACATAAGTTAATTTTTGAATTAATCCATGTTTTGATTGGAGAATTGAGGATGTTTATCAAAAACATTTCTAAAGAGAATAATTTGGGTTTTGAACATCGATTCAGAGTAGGAATTGGATGAAATTAGTATGGTTGGACTCATAATTGAATGAGTATTCGGATTTTATAAATTTTGTCGGGTTCTGAGGTGCGGGTCCGGAATTGACCTTTTTATGTTGACTTTTAGTTTTTATTAAAGATCGAAGCTTCATTATTCGGAATTGTATTCTATGGTTTTTATTTATGATATTAAGTTATTTTGGCTAGATTTGAGCCACTCGGAGATTGTTTCACACGAGAAGGTCATTTTAGAGTATCAGTTTAGCTTTTTTGAGGTAAGTATCTTGCCTAACTTTGTATGGGAGAACTATCCCTTAGGATTCGAGTCGTTTGTGCTATTTGTGTCATGTGAAAGCTGTGTACGGGAGGTGACGAGTACGTACTCGGGCTTGTACGTGGAAATTGACCAGTTTATACTCTTAGGCTTCTTTCATGTATTCATTTGGAATTGTTAGTACATGTTGTATCTTTTATTCATCATGTCTATTATCACATGCTTTATTTGAAGTTGTCATTACATGTCACATTTTTTACTTGTCGAGTTTGCTCTTATATGCTTTATATGAAGTTGTTATCACTTTTATCATTATGTGATTTCTTTTATTGTGGAGTTATTCTTAGTTGAAGTTGTTGTACATGATATCCCTTTTGTTGCCGGGTTATTATCATGCATTTAGACATAGCACTAGTTTGTGCCATCTCTTTCATTGTTAGCCTAATTCATACACTAGGACCCAAAGTTTGCCCTTTCATGAAAGTACTTTCACTATTGAGTTTATCCTTAAACAATTAATTGGAATTGAGGTTACCTAAAGTCATTAATCGATTTTAATTGAAGTTGTGTAAAAATGGGGTGTCATTCCTTGTTGAGTTGCTTTCCCATTCTTGTTGTTGTTATTGAGTTTTTATACACATTGTATTTGAGCCGTGGGCTATTTATTGTGAAAATATTAAAATTGTTGGATCTTTGGAAAGGCTGTGGCCTATGGGCACTTGTGTTACGAGTTGATACATCGTGTTGTTGTGATGTTAGCATTTGTGAATTGTTGTGTGGTTTTGGTTGTTATTATGCGGAGTATAAGGGTGGCATTTCATTGTTGTTGTTATGCGGAGTATAAGGGTGGCATTTTACTGTTGTTGTTATGCGGAGTATAAGGGTGTCATTTCACCATTGTTATGTGGAGCATAAGGGTGGCACTTCACCGTGTTGAATGTACGGAGTGATAAGGGTGGCTATTGTGTTATTGTCCGGGCGGAGTGATAAGAGTGGCTATTATACAGAGTGATATGGGTGGATATCGTAGAGATAAGGGTAGCAAATGTTATTTTAAGGGCGGAGTGATAAGGGTGTCTATTACAGGGAGTGATACGGGTGGCTATCAGAGAGATAATGGTGGCAATGTCAGGGATGATGTATGATGGTTTGGAGACATTGTGTTGGTGATTTTCGTAGATGGTGTGCTTTTCCTTGTGTTTGTCATACACCTTACGTGACTTTCTTTGTTTTTTCGATGAAGTACTCGATGTCTTTGATATTACTTGTTGATTTGGACTGCAGTAGTATACTAGCATAAACATACACCGTAGCATTCCACTTATACTAGCTCAGAAGTATGAAACTTGACATTTATTGATCATGCCCATGTGTTCTTGTATTATATGCTTCCATGTTGATATTAAGTTAGCGACCATGCCCGGCGGATTGTGATTGTGAGCCTGTGACTATACCGTGCGTATTGTGATTGTGAGCTTGTGATCATGCAGGGAGATTGTGATTGTGAGCCTGTGACCACGTCGGGCGGATTGTGAATGTGAGCCTGTGATTTGAGATGTGGGCACGAGGTGCCGTGAGTACATTATGGTGGGTTGAGACTTGTGACTTGTGACTATCAGATGAGGTATCACGGGGTGATTTCGTTGTGAATCTTGTGTTAGCACGACTTGATTAATTAATTGTCCTCTGTGTTCCTTATTTGGTTTCAACGACACTTCTCGGTGTTCTTGTTGCTTTACTGTTTATATCACATGTTGATTTTGTTGTCATTACTGATTGCTGCTTTCCATTATTAGGTTTATACTTCTATACTGCACTTGTTACTTTGTCTAGTGAGTATCTTGACTTGTACCTCGTCACTACTCCACCGAGTTTCGTCTTGATACTTACTGGGTACCGACTGTGGTATACTCACACCACAAATGCACATTTTTGTACAGATCCAGGTACTTCGGATTCTGTGGATTGTTAGATAGCGGATTAGATATTGTTGTGGAGACTTCAAGGTATACCTGCCGTCGTATTCGTAAGCCTCAAAGTCACCTTTAGAAGTTATTTGTGTACAATTTATTTCTATTCCGGAACAGTTATACTTAGAGATTTTCTAGCGAACTTAGTAGAGCTTTTGACTTGTACTACCGGTTTTGGGATTGTTGGCTTTGTATAGAAATTTATGTTTCATATTTAATAGTTATTGGTTGAATTTTTCCATTTATTCAGTAAGTGTTAGGCTTACTAAGTCTTAAAGACTAGGTGCCATCACGACATCCTACGGAGGGAAATTGGGACCGTGACAAAGTCATATCATTTTGAAGCAAAGTTGATAATTGTTAAGATATCTTTCTTGTTGAGAATTTTACATTCATTGATATTGTTAATATTCTTGTATACAATGTGGTAGAGGCATGGGCTACTGTTGTCGAAACATTGATATTGTTGGTTGTTGGCAAGTTGTAATATATGGGCACTTGTGGTGCGAGTGGTTATTGTGATATGATATTGACGCGCATGCGGCGGTATAAGGCTTGGGGTTAATAATGTGTATGTGGCGGTATAAGGTGAGACTTATGTGCGTGTTGCTTGTAGGGGAACTACGTGAAGCCACACGGCATCATAAGGTGGGCTTAAGTGCGTGTAGCTATTTCGGAAAAAAACTATTTTCAAAACCTATTTCAAATGTAAGGCTCACGCGGCGGTATAAGGAAAGATTGTGATTCAAATTGCGAAATGTGAATACGAGGCGGTACTTCGTTTGTGACTCTTGATTTATACAAGGCGGTACCTCGGTGGTGATTCTTATTGTACACAAGGCGGTACCTCGTTTTGTCATTTTGTTATATATCTCATATTGCAAAGAGCTTTGGCGGGAATGTTTCTTGTTGTTTTGTTTTTCCTTGTCCTAGTAGTTATTGCCTGTATATGATCATTTTGGTTCTCTTCAGTTGCTTCTTTTATGTTATTTCCATATTTAATTTCCGATATCAGTTCATGTTATTACCTTGTTTCATATCAGTCATTTCTTTATTTTCCATTATTCATACTTATTACATTTTTATACTATTATTTATATCCTATAGGTATCTTGACTAGGCCTCTCACTACTATACCGAGGTTAGGATTGATATTTACTAGGTACTGTACTATTGTACTTATACTATGCTTCTGCATAATTTTTATGCAGATCCAGGTACGTCTGCTCGTGCCGGTCATTAGAGATCATCTATTAGCTGCCTTGTGAAGACTTCAAGGTATGCCTGCTCGATGTCCGCAGGCCTCGGAGTCACTTTCCCTTATTCTTATTTACTGTTGTATTTTCTTTCGGACAGTGATGTAGTAGTTACTCTAGTTTTACTCTGTAGATCTTATGACTCATTTCCATCGGTTTTTGGAAAGTATTTACTGAGATTCTATTTCATGAGCTTATATCAGTTATTCCGCCTTGTTTTAGTATTTTGTTAATTATCTATGTCAAGTTATTATTAACTGTTAGGCTTACCTAGTAGTATATATTAGGTGCCATCACGACATCCGTCGGAGGAAAATTGGGGTCGTGACAAGTTGGTATCAGAGCTCTAGGTTCGTAGGTGTTAAGAGCTATAAACAGGTTTAGTAGAGTCTTGCGGATCGGTACAAAGACGTCTGTACTTATCTTTGAGAGGCTATGAAACTGTTAGGAAAACTTCACTTCTTTGATTCCTTATCATACGAATTGGTTGACTTCGAAAACTGAATCTTTGACTTTCTATTCTCTCATAGATAGTGATGACACTCACTATTGGATCTGATGATCAGACACCCGCATCCCCTACTAGATCCGTGAGAGGCTGGGGCCGGGGCAGAGGCTGAGGAGGGCACGTGGTGCAGCCATAGCACTTGTTCGAGCTGCGACAAAGGAGCCACTAGTAGCTCCAGTTGGGGGACAGTTACCCGAGGTGCTGTCGCCACCCTAACACGTCAGGAGACCCTCACATAGTTCTTGAGCTTGTTTGGTACCTTAGCTCAGGCGGGGTTGATTCCACTTGCACCAGCCACATCTTAGGCTAGGGGAGGAGCTCAGAATCCCATGGCCCGTACCCCAGAGCTGTGGATCCAGGTTGATCAGGTCCTAGAGATTATACCGGTACACCTTATTGCTCCGGTTCAGCCCGTTGTTAGGGCAACACCACCTGAGGAGGAGCAACTTAGACTTGAGAGGTTCAAGAAGTATCACCCTCCTACTTTTAATGGTTTGGTTTCAGAGGATGCACATGGTTTTCTTGAGGAGTGCCACTATATTCTCCTTACCATGGGTATTGTGGAGATGAGTGGGGTTGCTTTTACTACGTTCCAGCTGACGGGAGCGGCATATCAGTGGTGGCGAGTGTACGAGGAGGGTAGCACAGCCGATGCAGCTTTACTTAAATGGACTCGATTTTTAGAGTTATTTTTGAGAAAGTTTGTCCCTCAGACCCTTAGGGATGCATGGCGTGTAGAGTTTGAGCAGCGGCGCCAGGGTTCTATGACAGTGTCGGAGTATGCTGTCCGATTTAGTGATTTGTCCAGACATGCACCTGCCTTGGTTTCTACAGTCAAAGAATGATTATGTCGATTTATCGAGGGGCTCAACTATGTTATTAGGTTCAGCATGGCTCGAGAGTTGGAGATAGATACCCCATATTAGCGGGTGGTAGAGATTGCACGAAGGTTGGAGGGTATGCGGGGTCATGAGAGAGAGAACAGGGAGGCCAAGAGGCCTCGTGGTACTGGAGGATTTAGTAGTGGTCATGCTACAGCTACAACCCGTCATGGTAGAAGCTATGTGAGTCATCTAGTTCACTCAGCACTTCCAGCTTCTAGTGGTGCTCCGGTTATTCCAAGATCTCATGTTACACACTTTGCTCAGCCACTTTCTAGTACACCTCCTGCACGGGGTGCCTTCAGTGGTCAGTCCTGGCAACCAGGCCCGAGCTAGTCCCAGCAGCCATGCCCACCGAGATTGTGCTTTGAGTGTGGTGATACCTGTCATATGGTTAGAGACTACCCAGACTCCGGAGGGGTGCACCTCCACAGACTACTTAGGCTCCACGAATTCAGTCGGGTCCACAGATTTCCCAGGCCATGGTTGTTGTCCGAGTTGCCACTTCACCCGTATAGCGAACTAGAGGTAGAGGACGAGCGGGCAGAGGTCTCCCTAGAGGGGAAGGTCCGGCCAGATTCTATGTTATTCCGAGTAAGACAGAGGCAGTTGCTTCAGATGCATTCACTATAGGTACGGTTCCAATTTGCCATAGAGATGCATCACTCTTATTTGATTTGGGATCCACTTATTCATATGTGTCATCTTACTTTGCTCCGTATTTGGGTATATCTCTTGTTTCCTTGAGTTCTCCTGTTTATGTATCCATGCCCGTGGGAGATTCTATTGTTGTAGACCGTGTATGTCATTCATGTTTAGTTGTTATTGATGGTTTTGAGACCAGAGTCGATCTATTGTTACTCAGTATGGTAGATTTTGATGTTATCTTGGGCATGGACTGGTTGTCGCCTTATCATGCTATTTTAGATTGTCACGCCAAGACTTTGACATTGGCTATGCCATGTTTACCATGATTAGAGTGGAGGGGTGCATTATATTATGTTCCTAGCAGGGTTGTATCATTTCTAAAGGCTTAGTGGATAGTTGGGAAGGGGTGTGATGCTTATCTAGCCTTTGAGAGATATGTCAGTAATGATACTCCTACCGTTAAGTCAGTTCCGGTAGTGAGATACTTCCCAGATGTATTTACAGTAGATCTTCCAGGCATGCTGCCCAATAGGGTTATCGAATTTGGTATTGACTTATTGTCGAGCACTCAGCCCATTTCTATTCCACCATATCGTATGGCCCCAACGGAGCTAAATAAGTTAAAGGAGCAATTGCAAGAGTTGCTCGATAAGGGTTTCATTCGGCCTAGTATGTCACCTTGGGGTGCTCCGATCTTGTTTGTGAATAAAAAGATGGTTCTATGCGCAAATGTATTGATTATCGGCAGTTGAACAAGGTTATAGTGAAGAACATGTATCCATTGCCATGCATTGATCACTTATTTGATCAACTACTGGGTGCCAGATTGTTCTCAAAGGTTGATTTGCGGTCAGGTTATCATTAGCTGAAGATTTCGGATATTCCAAAGACTGCCTTTAGGACTCGATATGGTCACTACGAGTTCCTCGTAATGTCATTTGGGCTGACCAATGCCCCAGCAACATTTATGCACCTGATGAACAGTGTATTCCAGCCTTATCTTGATTCATTCGTAATTGTGTTTATTGATGACATCTTGGTATACTCCCGCAGTCGGGAAGATCATGAGCAACATTTGAGGATCGTGCTCCAGACCTTGAGAGATAAGAAGTTGTATGCAAAGTTCTCAAAATTTGAATTCTGGCTTGATTCAGTGGCATTTTTGGGTCATGTGGTGTCTAGTGAGCGGATCAAGGTAGATCCGAAGAAGATTGAAGCAGTGTAGAGTTGGCTCATCCCATCTTCAGCTACTAAGATTCGAAGTTTTCTTGGTTTGGCCGGGTATTATCATCGTTTCATAGAGGGTTTCTCATCTATTGTTGCACCTATGACCAGATTGACCCAGAAGGATGCTCCTTTCAGATGGTCCGAGAAGTGTAAGGAGAGCTTTCAAAAGCTTAAGACTGCTTTGACTACAGCCCTAGTGTTGGTGTTGTCTACGGGCTCGGGGTCTTATACTGTGTATTATGATGCGTCACGTGTTGGCCTTGGCGCGGTGTTGATGCAAGACGGTAGGGTGATTGCCTACGCGTCTCGACAGCTGAAGACCCATGAGAAGAATTATCCAGTCTATGACTTAGCGTTGGCAGCTATTGTTCATGCATTGAAGATCTGGCAGCATTATTTGTACGGTGTCCCTTGTGAGGTATTTACCGACCACCGGAGTTTACAACATCTATTCAAACAGAAAGATCTTACACCATTCTATATCATTTCGAAAAGGCCAATGTGGTGGCCGATGCCTTGAGTCGAAAGGCGGAGAGATTAGGTAGTTTAGCATATCTACCAGCAGCAGAGAGGCCATTAGCATTGGATGTTTAGGCCTTAGCCAACTAGTTTGTTAGATTGGATATTTCGGAGCCCAGTCGAGTTCTTGCCTGCGTGGTTTCTCAGTATTGTCTATATGATCGTACCAGAGAGCGTCAGTATGACAACCCCCATTTGCTTGTCCTTAAGGCACGGTTCAGCACAACAATGCCAGGGAGGTTTCTATCGGAGATGGCGGTGTGTTACGGATGCAGGACCGATTATGTGTGCCCAATGTGGATGGTTTGCGTGAGTTGATTCTTCAGGAGGCCCACAGTTCACGGTACTCCATTCATTCGGGTGTTGTTAAGATGTATCAGGATTTGAGCCAGCACTATTGGTGGAGGAGAATGAAGAAAGACATAGTGGAGTATATAGCTCGGTGCCTAAATTGTTAGCAGGTGAAGTGTGAGCAGCAGAGGCCGGGCGGTTTGCTTCAGAGACTTGAGATTCCCGAGTAGAAATGGGAGCGTGTCACCATGGATTTCATTGTTGGGCTCCCACAGACTCAGAAGAAATTTGACGCGGTATGGGTGATTATGGACAGGTTGACCAAGTCAGCTCATTTCATTCCGGTGGTGACTACCTATTCTTCAGAGCAGCTGGCTCAGATCTATATTAGCGAGATTGTCCGACTTCATGGTGTGCCGGTATCTATCATCTCTGATCGGGGTACGCAATTTACATCGCACTTTTGGAGAGCTGTACAGTGTGATCTAGGCACACAGATTGAGTTGAGTACAACATTTCACCCCCAGACGGAGGGACAGTCCAAGCGCACTATTCAGATATTGGAGGATATGATTCATGTCTGCGTTATGGATTTCGGGGGTGCTTGGGATTAATTCTTGCCACTTGCGGAGGTTGCCTAAAACAATAGCTACCGATCGAGTATTCAGATGGCTCCTTATCAAGCCCTATATGGGAGACGATGTCGTTCTCCAGTTGGGTGATTTGAGCCGGGAGAGGCTAAGTTATTGGGCATAGATTTGGTTCGAGATGCTTTGGAGAAGGTCAAGACGATCAAATATCGGCTTCGTACAACCCAATATAGACAGAAGAGTTATGATGATCGGAAGATTCGCGATGTTGCATTCATGGTTGGAGAGCGAGTCTTGCTCCGGGTTTCACCCATGAAGGGTGTGATGAGGTTCGGGAAGACTGGAAAGTTGAGCCCTAGGCATATCGGACCTTTTGAGATCCTTGAGAGGAATGGTGAGGTAGCCTACAAGCTTGCATTTCCACCTAGTTTATCTACGGTTCATCTGGTGTTCCATGTCTCTATGCTGCGGAAGTATTACGGTGATCCGTCTCATGTTCTAGACTTCAGCACAGTCTAATTGGACGAGGATTTGACTTATATTGAGGAGCCTATGGCTATCTTGGACAAACAGGTCCGGAAGTTGAGATCAAAGAATATTGCTTCAGTGAAGGTTCAATGGAGGGCTCATCCGGTCGAGGAGGGAACCTGGGAGACGAGCACGACATATGAAGTCGCTATCCTCATCTATTCACCACTTCAAGTATGTCCTTATGCACGTTCGAGGATGAATGTTTGTTTTTAGAGGGGGAGAATGGAATGACCCGATCGTGTTTTGTGTAATTGTGCCTCGTGGTGATGTCCACAACATACCTCTATGGGAGATATGATACGGTCGTATGCAATAATAATTACCCAACTATGAGTCGGGGTCGAATCCACTGGAAGTTATGAGGGGTGTTAGGAGTATACTTGTTTTGTTGATTGGGGTGTATTATATCTCTCAACTCTACGTTACCCGCTCAATACCTCTCGGTTAAAGAGTGATTTTTCCCAATTTGGCTTTCTCAAGTCCAAATGGGTATCAACCAAAATAGTTGATAAGAGCTTAAGCCGGGTTCTTACTATCTCTAGTTTGAACCCTTTACTTAGGTTAATCAATCTTTCAATTCACCTAATTCCTTGTTAGCTAAGTTATCCTAGACTAGGTCTCTCTTTCTTAAGTAGATACTAAGTCAAATATGCATGAATCAATGTTTGAAACCATTAATTCTAAATTAAAGCATGAACTAAGCTACATAATCAACATCCAATCATAAAACAACATAAAATTAATCACCCATAAGGTTTACACACTAGGATTGGGTCACAACCCTAGTAAAATCTAGCTACTCATAATGGGATTTGAAGAAAATAAAGATGAAAAGCTAATTAAACTCATAAGGGAAGAATAAATTGATGAAATCTAATGTTAAAATACTCAAATATTCTAAAACTTCCTAAAATAGCTAAAAGAAACGGCTACAGCAGCTTTGTATGTTCCAACTTGACCTAATTTTTTGAAACTCGTTTATTTATACAGGGCCAAAAATCACAGACAAAAATGCCCTTCGGGAGGTTCTGCGGCTGCACAATTCCATGTGCGCTCCACAGATTTCTTCAGTTGGTAGGAAGGTGAGTTTTGCGTCCGCACATTTTTGGACTGCGACCATAAGGCAATCTTCTACGGTCGCACATTTCTGGACTGTGACTGTGAGGCAATATTCTGCGGCTGCACAATTCTTGTACGGTCCGCACTTCACAAATGCTCCTGGACCTAATCTTTTTGCATACTCTCTGATCTTTGACTCTTAAGCCCAGTTCTGCGGGCCGCACAATTCATGTGCAGTCCGCACTTTGTTGAAAGTTCTGTTAGACATTTCTTCTTGGTTTGCGGCGTAGGTGGAATTTTGCGGCCGCATAATTCCTTTTGTAGACCGCACATTTGTGCTTCTGCGCCCTTTATTGCCTTGTGCTTCGGAACACTCCTTTTTGAGTTGGATTTCATCTCAGGAGACCAAACTTCTAGCATTCTTGCAATTTGCACAATTTTATTAGTTTCGTGAATACAATTCAATACTTTCGGACTACAAATAAAAGCTAAAAGGTGCTGATAAGCAGTCAAAATCCCCACTTATCAACTCCCCCAAACTTAAGTCTTTGCTTGTCCTCAAGCAAATAAATTAGTTCCCACCTCCAATAGTTAAGGGTCATTTCATAGAGTCAAAGGCGAGCCATCCACACATCAATTAGGACCAATAATTACCCACACTACTCATGTATTATCAACAAGGCGACAAGTAAAACATTCATGCACATATAGTTCTAATGTGACATTTGAGCTTCAAGAGACTTTACTCATCAATGACTCTTGCTCTATCATGTAGGTCATGGTGGACTCCAAACTCTTCCTCCTCTACTTTCCATTTGCCTAGCTCACTTAAGAAATTTAGCACTCAATCCAAAGATTTATGAAAGGTCCACTCATCTCTCTCAAAAGAATGTCACAAGTACGACTTCAAGTACCATAGGCTTGTCCCTCATGTAGATCTCTACTAATGTAAGCTCACTCGGTTTGAAATCAAGTAGGACTTATTTCGGGATGTAATGAAGGCTTTTGGTTTAGGGTAGGATACCGTATGGTTAAGTGGTTACACCTTTCCTTAAGCACTCCATCTTTCATTTCTCGGCTCACACTTTGCCAATTCTTAGAGGCACTTTCTTTTTATTGGGGACTAGAGAGACCTAGCATCACTCTTTCTTGATCATTTTATTATTTTTCTCCATTTTTGATTTCTCCATATTTGGGATTAGTACCTCTTTTTGAATCCTTTCAACCCTTCCACTTATTCACTTTTTGCATCTTTCTTTTTGTTCTTTTCTTTTCTTGCCTTTTCTTCTCATAGAGATCATTTCTTTTCTCTTTTTGTGCCTTGATACCCTTTTCAAGTTTATCATCTCTCTCCCAAACTTACGTTTTAAGCCATTTGTTTCAGAAGAGTGTTAAGAAAAGCTCGGGTGCCAAGAGAGGGTCACGACCAAACAGGTAAAGGCTTGTAACATGGTTATCAAATTAGAAAGGCTAGAGTTTCAAAGGGGTTGAATAGGGATAATGACATTAGTTGGCAATAGAAAACTCAAACAGGCCAAGGAGAGCCTACAATCACTTTTCAAACCAAGCAAAACTTCGGATTTTGCCTTGAAACACATTCGGGGAAAGTTCTACACCCTTCGCATGGATACTTGGACTAGAAACCATTCATGTCACTCCTCACGCAATCGGATTGTAAAAGAGGATAGAGGCAAGGGCCCACATTGACCACATTCAAGTTTAAAGATCACTATGGTCCAATTAAACCATTCGATGATTGCAAAAGTCAACTCAAGAGTCACAAAGTCACTTACTATAGTCATTTCTTTCAAAAATCTTGTTTCTAACCATAAGCACGTAGTTAAGCGTGTTGGTACCAATTGAAGCATGGTTGACTCTTCGAGCATGACTTAATTAGGTTATGACTTAATTAGGTCTATTTATTTATTACTACTACTATTGTTACCTAAACACAAAAAACTGACCCATTACTTAAGAAGGTTGTCACGCCGTCCACCGTTGGGACGTGGCATTAAGAAAACCAAAGGCTTTATTATCTACTAAAACATAAAAAGAAGCTACTAAATCAAATAAAGAACTAATAAAGAAACAAAAATAAAGAAGCTAATAAGCAAAAACTACTAAAGATAGAATGAATATACACAATGAGAGAAAGAGAGAGAATATATATACATAATAAGAAAATAGAGAATAATATCAAGTTATTATAGGCCAAATATTTCAGAATATATCAAATATAATAAATAACCCCCCCCCCCC
>AWOL01S0000851.1:62929-77809 GCA_000715115.1 Nicotiana otophora
TATATATATATGTATGTTTGTTGACATTCTGGAAATGTTGGTCTTGTTGTTCGATTTGAGGAAAGTGAAAAGAGTAAGGGGAGGTGCTGTCAAAAATTTCGTACACGAGTTAGTCGCTTATTTATGTTGAGTTCTAGCTTCTGTAAGATTAACAATGGTCCCTTATTTTTTGTTGTAGATTGAAGTAATAATGGGATGAACCGATGTCGTGTGGTTAAGTAAACTACAAAGGTATGTTAAGGATATCCCTTCTTTTCTTTTAGCATGATCAATATGATACAAACAAAATGAGCAAACGCGCAACTTTCACAAATGATACTATTCTTAGAAGTACTAGGGGTACATATGTTCTTGATTCCCTATGTGTCTTATTATTATATTGTCTGTTCATGGGTCTTAGAAAATACGTATGTTGATAAAGTTTATTTCATGATATTAACCAAAGGCATATTGATCTTATGACATTCTAAGAGATCTTATTGACTTACTTCCTTATGCATTGCATTCATTATACATGTACATTGACCCATGACTAGATATCATTATATACACGTATATTATATGTATATGGGGTATGGAAAAGGGTTACGATGTTATATACGCACCACCACCGATCAGTTAGTATACGTTGATGATTTTGCCCACAAATGCTGAGATGATATGATGGCATGCTCTCAGAGGCTAGATGATGTTATGTGCGCATATACCTATGCATGATATGACATTTATACGCATATGCATGACATTATAAATGTTTCATGATTCACAGAGTAGACTTACACGTTTCCTTTACTCCATGTTTCTTTCATGTCTTTTATTTACTGATTTTCTTGCCTTACATACTCGATACTTTATTTGTAATGACATCCTTTTTCCTGGGTATGTTGCGTTTCATGCCCGTAGGTCCCGATAGACATGTTGGCAGTCCTCTTAGTAGGCTATCAGCTCAGCAGAAGGTGTTGTTGCACTCCAATTGCTCAGGAGTTGCCTATTTAGTCGGTATGCTTTGGACATGTATTGATTGGTATAGCGGGGCCCTGTCCCGGTCTTTATGATGCTTATGTACTCTTAGGGGCTTGTAGATAGATTTCATGTATATGGATCATTGTATGGCCTTATTGGCCTATGTTTTGAGTGCACAAATAATCATTTCGGTCTTATAGGCCCGTATGTCATATGTATAAGTTTGTATATCATGTTGGGTCGTCCTATGTCGAGTATTCTCTTATGTTTAATTTTGGTTATCTCATGATGTCCTTTCCGGTTCATTTACCCATGATAGTATGATAAGAAGTATACGTTACGTTGGTACTCGGTTGAGTTAGGCACCGGGTGCCCATCTCGGCCCTTCGTTTTGGGTCGTGACAGGCGAACATTTGACGCACTGCCTCAATAGTGTCGGCAGAAAGGTCTGGCTCTTCAGACTGGCTAGCTGGTGCCACCGGTGGAGATGGTGTTGTAGGATCTGAGTCATAATGGTCTGGGTCAAGCAGCATGTCAAAACAGAGATCTCTGGCTGTAGCAAGCCTGGTCACCTGTCTCCAGAGCTTGTCCACTGATTTCTTGCTGGCATAGGACTTTCTCATCTTCTTTACTTCTTTTCCCAGTTCTTAGATCACTGACTCGTGCTGTACCAAGGTAGCCATAATAGTGTTCTGGTTCTCTAGGAGCTTCTTCAATGTCTCTTCAGATGTCGGGGAAATTGAGGTGCCTGAACAGAAGACTGCACTGCAACAGTACTGGATAAGTCAGACAGCTTTGCAGTGGCTATCTGCATCTAGTTGTTAAGGCTCGCCAATGTCTGGGAGACTTGCAGCGTAGAAAGTGGGACAGCAGGCATAGGCACTGGCTTCAAAGCCGAGGTGGGAGTTGTGGCAGGAACTGCAGTAGCGGTTGTGGATGATGGCGGAGGCATAGCTGTGGCACTGGAGGAAGGTTCAGCCGAAGTGGATGGAACATCAACTGCCTCAGCAGCTACCATAGTTGGCTTATCTGACTGGCCCGTGGTGGTAGGAGGCTGAACTTTCTTCTTCGGATTGTTTTCATCCATCAGTGAATACCAAGTCAAAGGCTTCTTCGGCTTCACCTTTGTGTCATAATCTGTCGGCTCTACCCTTGTATCTGTGAGATATTCTGTAATAGTGTTGGGATATGGGTAGGATAAGTCATCTTGCCGAGCAATCACTGAGATGTTAGCCGACATCATGGCGCCCATATTGATAGGGTACCCGTCCATAATAGAAACAACCAGAACTGCCCGAGGAATCGGAAGGTAAGTCTCATTCTCTGCCGCAGACAAAGGTTTTCCACCCCTTCGCCTCGAAACTCAGAGTGCTCCGGTGGATAGGAACCCCAGTGGGAATCCATGATGGTGGTGGCCCTGGTGCTGCTAGAATCTCCGCTAACCAAGGTCAGTATGTGTCTCCCAATGCATACTTACATCTTCGAAGCCCAAGTACGTGTTGAGTGTATGCTGATCAAATCACACTTTAAGGTTACATACTTTATTCACTTTTGTCCCCTTTTTGATGTGAGCCACATTGGCATTGAATTCACGGACCAGCTACCCTTTGTCATCCACTACACTTTGAGTGAACCACATCCACCCCTGGTGTTCCATGAATTGTCTCAACACTGTTGGGTTGTACCTCTCCAAATCTTTTAACTGAAATTGTCGCTCAAGAGTTAGCGACCTCACTGGCCACCATGTACAAAACCTGGTGAAAGCGGCCAAGATGACAAAGTGGTACTCCCAAAACTCTTTCTTCTTTGATCTTTCAAGACCAGCTGCTAGAGCATCTCCCCCTCTACTATCATCGGAGATATCCTGAACTCGTGTATCCTGTGCCTTAGGGACAGGTGTAGCCGATAGCTCCGTAGCCTGATTAGCACTCTCCGATTCCTCGGAAGTGCTATGAGATGAGGACGACTCATCCCTGAGTTGGTATCTCCCTTGTGGCATTGACTGTACGCCCGACTGCTCCTGAACAGAGGCTGAGTTGCCCTATGATGCTTCCCTAGACGGGACATATGAGCTTGTGTCGGAGAGATCTGCACCTCTACCCCTACTAGCTGTAGCTTTCTTTGTAATTGTTTTTTGTTGTACAAGGGGCAAGGCACTCTTGCCTCGACCCCGAGAAGGTTCACTTCTCCCTTTAGATTTGTCGCCTCATCCCCTAGATCGAACCATTATCTGTATCAAGCAAACGCGATTGTTAGTTACAATTTCAATGTTCCAACATACCCAGGAGACATGCAAGTAAGATATAAACCAGAAGACATAATGAGGGTACACAGTCAAAGCATGCTTGCAGGAAACCAGATCTGCGGTCCACACAATTTTCTTGCGGCCGCAGATGATAAGTTGCGAACCGCATAATTTTGTTTTGCGGCCGCAAAAGTCGAGTCTGGTCCGCATTCTTCATTCTAGGTTTTTCAATTTCATGCACAATTTGACATGGCAACATCATAGAAGCATGAAAATATGTTAACCGAGTCCACATAGAGCATGTATTATTTAACCCATTACAGATTTACCCCCGCATGGATACACAATTGAATTCTAATGACAAATGGCCTAACAATAACTAAAAATCTATAAATTAAAAGAAAACGATTAACAAGAAATTGATGTATACTAGATGAATGAGTGTAATGAGTGACTAATCAAGAATGTTGTGTGTGTGGACAGATGAAATCACCAAGAAATTTCAAGAGGGCACATTTTATATGCTCAGAGAGTGAAAAACGTAACAAATGGCCTTATTCCTCTATTTATACTTTTTGTTTATTAAGGGAAAGAAGAGCGAGTGCGTCCGCACATTTTTATGTGCGGTCCGCATTCTGTTACCTGAAGACATCCTCTCATCATTTTATTTGCGGTCCGCACAATTTTGTGTGCGGTCGCACATCGGCCATTTCTCTGAAAGACTAAACCTCATAGAGTTGACATTTTCAACCTCTCATTTGTGCGGTCCGCAAGCTAGTTGTGCGGCTGCAATGTTCTTTTGTTGCAGCAAACAAAAATGTACGGTTCACACAAATCAACTGCGGTTCGCAATTCTTGCAACACTTAGCCAAATTTCTGTCCACAATTCCTATAAGTCACACTCATCCCTATAGCACACTTCAAATCAAGTTAGCACAAAATAACACCTAACTACAAAAGAAAAAAGGAGAAGAAACATGGGTTGCCTCCCAAGAAGCGACTGATTTAACGTCGCGGCACGACACGTAATACCATCAATTAAAATGAATGACCGCCACGACGTGGCTATCTCCAACCTTTCCCAAATAGTGCTTCACCCGGTGGCCATTGATTCGGAATACTTCATTATTTTTGTTCTTCAAGTCTAATGCACCAAAAGGTGTCACACCCACAATTTCAAAAGGACCACTCCATTTAGACTTTAGCTTCCCGGGAAACATCCTCAACCTTGAGTTAAACAACAATACAAGATCGCCCACCTTGAACTCTTTGTTACAAATGTATTTGTCATGAAGATATTTCATCTTTTTTTTGTAATAGGACAAACTTGCATAATCATGGTACCGTAACTCATCCAATTCATTCAAATGTGTAACCTCAAGTTAGCGGCTACATCCCAATCAAGATTCAACCTCTTTATAGACCACATGGCCTTGTGCTCTAGTTCCACCGGAAGATAACAAGCTTCTTCGAACACCAACCGATATGGCGACATTATGATAGGTATTTTGTAAGCCATCCGATAAGCCCGTAATACATCATCAAGCTTCTTCCACCAGCCCGTTGACATTCATCACATCTTTTTACTAGGTCACTTACATCCTTGTAAAGAGTGGGCTAGTAGAACCCGCAACTAAGCACTTTGGCTACCGCTCTTGCTCCACCATGATGACCACTATATGGCAAAGAATGACAAGTCCTAAGAATTTCACCTTGCTCTTCTTCCAGTACACATCTTCTAATCAACCCATCCGTACAAATCTAGAAAAGGCATGGTTCATCCCAATAATAATCTTGACAATCCCATTTGAGTTTCTTCCTTTGGTTTGAAGAGAACTCATTCGGAATGATTACACACAACACAATTTGCTAGATCTGCGAACCATAGCACCTATTTCATTGAAATATCCAAGAGTTGCTCATCAGCTAAGGAGTCATTGATTTCAAGGCCATCATGCGGCCTCCCCTCCTCCTCCAAACGAGACAAGTGGTCTGCCACTTGGTTTTCACTCCCTTTTCTATCTTGGATGTCAATATCAAACTATTGCAAAAAAAGCACCCATCTCATCAACCGAGCTTTGGAGTCCTTCTTGCTCATAAGATACCTAAGCGCTGCATGATCCGTGTGGACAATGACTTTTGCACCCATCAAGTATGGGCGAAACTTCTCAATTGCAAACACAATGACAAGGAGTTATTTCTCTGTAACGGTATAGTTGACTTGGGAACTATTCATGGTCTTAATAGCATAGTAGATTGGATGAAAATTTTTGTTGATGCGTTTCCCCAAAACAGCCTAAACCGCTACGTCACTTGCATCACACATGAGTTCAAAAAGGACACTCTAATTTGGAGCGGTGATGATAGGAGTAGTTGTCAACTTGAACTTCAACAATTCAAAAGACCTCATGTAATCATCATTGAAGTTGAACTTAGCATCCTTTTCAAGAAGTTTGCACAACGGGTTCACCACTTTAGAGAAATCTTTGATGAAATGGCGGTAAAACCCCGCGTGGCCTAAGAAACTCCGCACACCCTTCACCGAAGTTGGAGGTGGAAGTTTAGAAATCACCTCAATATTTTCCTTGTCAACTTCAATTCCATGCTTTGAGATTTTTTGGCCAAGGACAATGCCTTCCTCGACCATGAAATGGCATTTCTCCCAATTAAGCACCAAATTTGTTTTGTCGCATCTATTCAACACTTTATCCAAATTTGCAAGACAATCATCAAAAGAATCTCCAACTACTGAGAAGTCTTCCATGAAAACTTCAAGGTAGTCCTTCACCATGTCCGTGAAGATAGCCATCATACACCTTTGAAAAGTCACTAGTGCATTGCACAAACCAAATGACATCCGCTTGAAGGCGAAAGTACCATAGGAACATGTAAAGGTTGTTTTCTCTTGATATTCCAAAGCAATAAAAATTTGGTTGTAGCCCGAATACCCATCAAGAAAGTAATAGGAAGCACGGCCGGCTAATCTATCGAGCATTTGATCTAAGAAAGGAAGTGGAAAGTGATCCTTCCTTGTGACTTTGTTGAGCTTTTGATAGTCCATACACACCCTCCATCCGGTCACCGTTCTTATAGAAATCAACTCATTCTTGTCATCGGTGATCACCGTCATGCCCCCCTTCTTTGGGACACATTAAACCGGAGAACTCCACGAACTATCGGAGATGGGGTAGACAACCCCGACATCCAACCACTTGATAATATCCTTCTTGACAACTTATTGCATAGCCTCATTGAGTCTCTTTTGATGTTTAATAGATGGTTTGGCGCCATTCTCCAACTTGATCTTATGCATGCAAAAGGCGAGGCTTATCCCCCGAATATCCGCTAATATCCACCCAGTAACCTTTTTCCTCTTTTGTAGCACCGCCAATATGGAATCTACCTGCACGTTAGTAAAACAAGAGGAAAGAATAACCGGTAAAGTAGAACAAGGGACAAGAAATTCATACCGAAGATGTGGTGGCAATGGCTTCAACTCCAAGGTAGGAGGCTCTTTAATAGAAGAATTTGTAAGAGGGGTTGTCCTATTTTCAAGATCCAAGGATAATTTTCAGGGTGCATAGTTGTACGACCCCATTCCTTGCAAAGAGTTCACACGTTCCATGAAGCCATCCATCTGTCATCATCAAAGTTGAGCAATATGACCTCCAACATATCACCAACATTGATTGCAGCACTTGTGTCTTCAACAATAACATCGGTCACCAAGTCCACAAAAGAGCATACCTCATTGCTATTTGGTTGCCGCATAGACTTACACACATGAAAAACCCACTTTTTCATCACCAATCCGGAATGTAAGTTCTCCGGATTCAACATCACAAAGAGCCTTCCCCGTAGCAAGGAAAGGTCTTCTAAGAATAATCAGCACCTCATAATCAACTTCACAATCTAGAATGACAAAATCCGTCGGAAGAATGAATTTATCAATACGAACCAAAACATCTTCAATCACCCCCAAGGGTCTCTTCATAGTATGATTGACCATTTGCAATCTCATAGAGGTGGGTCTTGGTTGCCCAACCCCCAAAGACTTGAAAACCGAATAGGGCATCAAATTGATACTTGCCCCAAGATCACAAAGAGCTTTAGCAAACTCGACACTTTCAATTGTACAAGGAATCATGAAAGCACCGGGATCCTCCAACTTAGGTGCCATTGAATGCACAATTTTACTCACTTGATGAGTGATTTTGATCATTTCAAAATTCATTGACCACTTCTTGGTCACGAGATCCTTCATGAACTTTGCATAACCGGGCATTTTCTCCAAAGCTTCAACTAATGGCACATTGATTGAGAGACTCTTCATTATTTGAATAAACTTCTTGAATTGGTTTTCACCATTTTGCTTGGCAAGTTTTTGAGGGTATGGAGGTGGAGGCTTAGGTAATGGTTCCTTAACTTTTTGCACTACCAGCTCCGATATGTCAATAATATGATCCCTAGACATGTTTACCTCCTCTTGATTCTCTTCCACACTATCAGTAATATCAATTTGGACTTCATTATTAGGTTGCACCTCATTGCTCGGGATCTCTTCTTCTTGTAGCACTTTCTCATCATCCACAAGTTGCCTTTGACTTGAGGTGGGTGCATTCCCACCTCTTCCACTTCTTGTAGTAACGACAATGGCATGTCTCCGTGTTGTTTTCACCATTTGGGTTTACTACCATGTCACTTGGTAGTGCCCCTTAGGAGGAGAATTTAGAGCTTGAGAGATTTGTCCCGTTTTGAGTTGTGGATTGATGTGTTGTGTGAGGCAAGTTGGGCATCCGAATCGGCATTCTTTTCCATCATTTGCTTGAACATGTTTTCAATACGCCTCATCTCGTTGTTTGAAGAACTTGAACCATAGGAAGGATAAGGAGGCCGGTTGTTCGGTTGTTGATACATTGGGGGCCTTTGAAAGCCNGTTTGCACTTGATTTAGTTGGGCCTTTGCTAGTTGTTTCATGGTGGTTATCAACTCGGTAATGGCTTGCCCATGGTCTTGCAATTCTTTGTGAAGGTGAATCATGTTTGGGTCACCTTGTGGAACATTGGCCCGGGATTGCCAAGCCAATGACGTTTCCGCCATCTCATCCAAAATCTCACACGCCTCCACATAAGGTGTAGTCATGAAGTTCACACCGGCAAGTTGATTCACTACACATTGGTTGGGTGTGTTAATGATACGGTAGAAAGTTTGTTGAATCATGTTCTCCATCATATTGTTGTTGGGATATTCCTTATCCATTGTTATATACATTCCCATATCTCGTGTAGTGGTTCATTCGGCTCTTGTTTGGATGCCAAAATCTCATCCCGAAGTGTAGCCATGTGCCTAGGAGAGAAGAACTTAGAAATAAACTTTTCCGCCAACTCATCCCAAGTGTGAATGGAATGGTTCGGCAATCGTTCCAACCAATCTAAAGCTTTCCCCCGTAGAGTGAAGGGAAAAAGCCCTAGCCTCAATGCAGCCTCAGAGACATTTATTTGTTTGCTCCCCCAACAAGTGTCCACAAACCCCTTCAAATGTTTGTACACATTTTGACTTGGAGCATCGGTGAAGAAACCCCGTTGCTCAAGCAAAGTGAGAATCACATTGGTGATTTGAAAGTTACCCACCTTAACATAGGGAGGGACTATTATACTTGCATATCCTTCATTAGGTAATATCCTGTGTGGAGCTACTCGTGGTGGAGGTGGGGGTAGGGCGGGGACATTGGCATGAGCCACCCGGCCTATTCTATTGGCTTGAGGTTCAAGAGGAACCTCATCAACTTGCTCATCCTCGACGTTCACATCACCCAAAGATAAATTTTCGAGCTCATTGTTCGCCATGGTTATACCTACGATTTCTCAAACAAGTTAGTAACATGGAAAGAAAAGAATATATTCCAAAAACACACCCAAATATATAGCTAACACCGTTTTAACTCCCCGGCAACAGCGCCTAAAATTGATGACGTCCACAACATACCTCTATAGGAGATATGATACGGTCATATACAATAATAATTACCCAACTATGAGTCGGGGTCGAATCCACTGGGAGTTATGAAGGGCGTTAGGAGTATATATTTGAAGCAAGCAAATGGGTTATCTAAGATTGCACTTCCACAACAAGGTTTTATTTTCTATTTCTATTGTTACTCTAATGAAGCAAGCTAAATAAAATAGACTATATATAAATGTTTTTGAGGGTTTTCCAATTGGATTAAAGGCCTAGGGATGTGATCATAACGTAAGTGTTTGCCTAATGGGATAAATATGTTTATACTTATTTTGTTGATTGGGGTGTATTATAGCTCTCAACTCCATGTTACCCACTCAATACCTATCGATCAGAGAGTGATTGTGCCCAATTTGGCTTTCTCAAGTCCAAATGGGTATCAACCAAAACAGTTGATAAGAGCTCAAGTCGGGTTCTTACTATATCTAGTTTGAACCCTTTAATTAGGTTAATCATTCTCTCAATTAATCCAATTCCTTGTTAGCTATGTCAAATAGGCATGAATCAATGTTTACAACCATTAATTCTAAAATTGAATCATGAACTAAGCTAAATAATCAACACCCAATCATAAACAAGCATAAAATTAATCACGCATAAGGTTTACACAGTTGGGTCACAACCCTAGAAAAAATCTAGCTACTCATAATGGGATTTGAAGAAAATAAATATGAAAAGCTAATTAAACTCATAATGGAAGATTAAAATGATGAAATCTAATGTAAAAATACGCAAATAAGCTAAAACTTCCTAAAATAGCAAAAAGAAACGGCTACAGAAGCTTTGTATGTTCCAACTTGACCTAATTTTGTGAAACTCATCTATTTATACAGGGCCAAAAATCGCGGACAAAAATGCCCCTCGGTAGGTTTTGCGGACACAATTCCATGCGCGGTCCACATATTTCTTCAGTTGGCAGGAATGTGAGTTCTGCGGCTGCACATTTCTCGACTGCGACCGAACGACAATCTTCTACGGCCACACATTTTTGGACTGCGGCCGCGAGGCAATCTTCTGCGGCCGCACAATTCTTATGCGGTCCGCACTTTACAAAGGCTCCTGGACTTGATATTTTTGCTTACTCTCTGATCTATGACTCTTAAACCCAGTTCTGCAGCTGCACAATTTATGTGCGGTCCGCACATTGCTGAAACTTCTGTTAGATTTTTCTTCTTGGTTTGCGGCCACATATGGAATTCTGTGGTCCACAATTTCTTCTGCGGACTGCACATTTGTGCTTCTGTTCCCTTTATTACTTTGTACTTCGGAACACTCCTTTTTGAGTCGGATTTTATCTTGGGAGTCTAAACTTCCAGCATTCATGCAATTTGCACAATGTTATTAGTTTCGGGAACATAATTCAATACTTTCGGACTAAAACAAAAGCTAAAAGGTGCTAATAACTAGTCAAAATCCCCACTTATCACCTCGTTACCCCTTTTTCATGCTTCACACATATGTGTGTATGATTTTATAGCTTGCAGGGTTGGTTAGTTCCGTTCCGAAAAGCTTTTGGTTTCATTTGGACCCTTGATTCTTGACTTATAAGTTTAAGAGCATGTTTGGCTTAGCTAATTTAAAGTAGCTGATAAACATTAGATGTTAAAAAAGATTTTTATGTGCTGAAACTGATTTAATAAATAAGCAGTTATGTGCTTGGATAAAAGTGCTAGAATTAATAATAAACAGCTGAAGTGTTTGGTTAAAAAGTGTTGATAAGCTTTTTTTTCTATTAAAATGACTTAATGACCTTATAACTATTTACACTACTAAAGGCGTCACTTCCTTCAAAAATTTAGATTCTAAATAAATTCAAACTCAAAATAATCTATTTATTATGTTATTTTAAATACAAAAATGATTAGATAATATCATTATTTTATAAATATAATTTATGTTATGATATGTATACAGCCGTAAATTAGAATGGAGGGAGTATAAATTAACAAAAGTTAAAGAAAAAAAAGTTAAATAATGCACAAAGTATTTGTAGAGAAGAAACAAGCACTTAATAATATGTATTGTTTATGGTAAACATGTGAAAAACTCAAGGACAACAGAGAAATTCAGGATGATATTGTCTTTTCTCTAAGTATATACGTTATACTCTATAAGGTATTGTTGCTTTCATCCCTTTTTATTACTCGTTATTAAAAACAAGAGAATACACGTCTAACAGTTAATATCCCGCAATAGAAATATACAACTAAGAGTAGGAATCTGTTACTTGAGGTTAATAGTTAATACACGTCACATAGGTATAACAATATGCAGAAGACAAGTGAATTTTGTTACCTCAAATTGCCGATGGAAATCTGGTGTAGAGAATTGCAGAGGCATGTGCTATTTTGGTTTTGAAAAACTAGGAGAGAGTGATATTATATGAGGAGTTTTGTTTTAAAAGAAGTATTTTAGGGATAGAATAGTAGATATTTTGATCAAAACTAAAGTGCTTATAAGCTGAATTTAATAAGTTGGGGGAGACCAACTTATGGCTTTTGGATTATTTTTGACTTATAAGCACTTGACTTATAATCACTTTTAATTTTACCAAATACGTAGATAAGCCGAAAAGTGCTTATAAGCTGAATTGACCAGCTTATAAGTTTATCC
Source organism: Nicotiana otophora (assembly GCA_000715115.1). Taxonomy (NCBI): domain Eukaryota; kingdom Viridiplantae; phylum Streptophyta; class Magnoliopsida; order Solanales; family Solanaceae; genus Nicotiana; species Nicotiana otophora. Next base: position 74,769 of record AWOL01S0000851.1, read on the forward strand.
AAACACCCTCTAAATTTAAAAATATTGACCGAACTTTGACTTTTATGAAAACGACCTCTGAACTGTATTTTTATGGCTTCGATAGCTTTGTATGGTGATTTCGAACTTGGGCATATGACCTTAATTGATTTTGGAAGTTCGTAGGTTGATTTATGTTGATTTACCGAAATTTGGCAATTTGAAGTTGAAAAGTTTGACCGTAGGTTGACTTTTAGCTATCTAGCTCGAAATTTGATTTTGGGACTTCGAATAGGACCGTTATGATATTTAGAATTTGTCTGCAAAATTTGGTGTCATTTGGAGTTGATTTGATAGGATTCAGACGTCTAATTGAAATTTTAGAAATTCTTGAACTTTACTGTGAAATTCATGGGTTTTAGTGTTCGATTCATAGTTTTAGATGTTATTTTATGTTTTGATTTCACGAGTGAGTTCGTATGATGTTATTAGACTTGTGTGGATATTTGGTTTGGTGCCCCGAGGGCTCGGATGAGTTTCAAACATATTTCAGAATGATTTTGGATTTAAATTTGACTGGTGGTGTGCTGGTGCTCTGTTATCGCAATTGCGAGCATCGGCCTCGCAATTTCGAAGGTGACAGTAGGGGGTCAGTTGTCACAAATGTGACTTCCCCTTCGCATTTGCGAAGGCAGCGAGATTTTGCTTAGTTCGCAATTGTGAACAATTGTTCGCTTTTGCGATGATGGCCAGTTCGCAATTGCGATGCCTTTTCTCGCAATTGCGATGATGCATAAGGCTGTCATGGTTCGCAAATGCGAGCCCTAGTCCGCAATTATGAGGGTTCGCAAATGCGAATCCTGTGTCGCAAATGCGACATCTGCAGCTGGTTAAAGGGCTGGGAGACGGGATTTTTGAACACATTCTCTCATTTTTAAACCTAGACTCGATAGGAGGCGATTTGGAGAGGGGATTTCCCTTCCAACTTTGGGTAAGTGATTTTAATCTATTTCTAATCATATTCCATCAACATATCTTAGATTTTAACGTCAAAATCATGTGAATCAAAGTGGGAATTTGTGAAACCATGTCAAGTTTTTTGAAAAATAAGAAATTGAGTTTTAAGAGTCGATTTGGATTCGAATTTTGAAACTAATCACATATATAAAATCATGGGGTCATGGGTAGTCAGAATCTACTTTTGGACTCGAGTGTGACATGGCGAGCATCGAGTTGACTTTTGTTGACTTTTGTTGACTTTTTAGAAAAAGTATAAAATCTTAGCTTTATCTCTTGCAATTGATTTCCTTAGCATTGTTTATTGATATTCAGTCGATTTTGGTTAGATTTAAGCCGTGTGGAGGCGAATTTTAAGGCAAAAGCTATTTTCGTGTTGAATTGGCCTAGTTGGTAAGTGTCTTGCCTAACTTTGTGTGGGGGAACTATCCCTTAGGATTTATATTGATTGATTCGTTTGTGCTATGTGAAAGCCATATACGCAAGGTGACGGGTGGGTACACGGGTTGTACATGGTATTTGACCGGTTTAGGCAACTTAGAATATTTCCATGCTTTAGTTGAAATGCCATATCATGTTCTAAGTTCTCATAACCAATCTATTCCTATTTGTGTTAGTCTATCCTTACATGCATTAATTGACTTGTTTAATACTTATTCTACATCCTACTTGATAAATTTCTCTCATGCCTTAGTTGAACTTGTTGCCTTTATGTGAGTCATGTCATCTCTTTCATTGCTGATTATTATTTCTTGAAGTCATTGAATGTGTTATCTCGTTCATTATTAATTTCCATTATTTGAAGTCATTGTTACTAGTTATCTCTTTCGTTGCTATTATTCACATTTGAAGTCATGTTATTCCTTCCATTGTGAGTTATTTATATTTGGTTCGTAGTTACATGTTATCTTTCTTATTGTTGAGTTATTAGTATTGAAGTTGTGGAAGCCGTATCATTTTGAAGCGAAGTTGATAATTGTTAAGATATCTTTCTTGTTGAGAATTTTACATTCATTGTTATTGTTGATATTCTTGTATACGTTGTAGTAGAGCTGTGGGCTATTCTTGTGAAAATATTGATATTGTTGATTGTTGGCAAGTTGTGATATATGAGCACTTGTGGTGCGAGTTGTTATTGTGATATGATATTGACGTGCATGCGGCAGTATAAGGCTTGGGGTTAATGTGCATGCAGCGGTATAAGGTGGGACTTATGTGCGTGTTGCTTGTAGGGGAACTACGTGAAGCCACACTACGTCATAAGGTGGGCTAAGCATGTGTAGCTATTTCGGAAAACTATTTTCAAAACCCATTTCAAATGTAAGGCTCACGCGGCGGTATAAGGAAAGATTGTGATTGAAATTGAGAAATATGAATACGAGGCGGTACCTCGATTGTGATTCTTGATTTATACGAGGCGGTACCTCGGTGGTGATTCCTATTGTACACGATGCGGTACCTCGTTGTGTTATTTTGTTGTTTATCTCATGTTGCAAAGAGCTTTGGCGGGAATGTTTCTTGTTGTTTTATTTTTCCTTGTTCTAGTAGTTGTTGTCCGTATATGATCATTTTGGTTCTATCAGTTGCTTCTTTTATGCTATTTCCATGTTTAATTTCCGGTATTAGTTCATGTTATTACCTTGTTTCGTATCAGTCATTTATTCTCTTTCCATTATTTATCCTTATTACATTTTCATATTGCTTATTTATATCCTAATAGGTGTCTTGACCTGGCCTCGTCACTACTACGCCGAGGTCAGGCTTGATACTNATTGTGATTCTTGATTTATACGAGGCGGTACCTCGGTGGTGATTCCTATTGTACACGATGCGGTACCTCGTTGTGTTATTTTGTTGTTTATCTCATGTTGCAAAGAGCTTTGGCGGGAATGTTTCTTGTTGTTTTATTTTTCCTTGTTCTAGTAGTTGTTGTCCGTATATGATCATTTTGGTTCTATCAGTTGCTTCTTTTATGCTATTTCCATGTTTAATTTCCGGTATTAGTTCATGTTATTACCTTGTTTCGTATCAGTCATTTATTCTCTTTCCATTATTTATCCTTATTA